>CP135540.1:7584035-7647648 GCA_032402905.1 Khaya senegalensis
ACAATGGGTATGGACAGTTGTTTTTAAATGTGAACGTAGCTGACCAAGCTCCTGCATTCAAGATTATAAAGATCACACAGTAACTACATATTGCAACAAACACCAGCACTAAAAAATAATTATAAACGATTCAAATAACTATTTACCGCTGAAGAAAAGAATGAACAGGGTAATAAGGCTAAATATTGATTTAATCTCCATTACTGAGAATTCTCTTGAATGTTTTGTGCTTGTGTTGTGTGTAATTTATGTGAAGGCTTAAAATGAGTGACAATGTTATACATATATATAGGGCCTAAACCTGATAGAAGTCAAGAAAGGTAATAGAGTTTCCAAGTGTTAATTGGTAATACTTAATTATAGTTTAACAATAAATCTTAAAAATTGCAAGACGGTCATTTATGGAAATTTTGTTTAAAACTTATAAAAGATCTTTACGTAGTTCTACTTTAGTAATTTGCTTAAGCAGTTGGTTAACTATTTATTTTGTTTCCTTTTAATAATTTGCCCATGAAAGTGATAAACTGTGTACATTTATTTTTATTATTGTGTTTCCTTTCTAGGCTAACTTGTGGATGCAGTTGCCATGTTAATATATATATATATATATATAGATATATATATCTTTATAATCAATTAAAGAGTAGTATTAATG
Organism: Khaya senegalensis; assembly: GCA_032402905.1. NCBI lineage: Eukaryota > Viridiplantae > Streptophyta > Magnoliopsida > Sapindales > Meliaceae > Khaya > Khaya senegalensis. The sequence goes on from CP135540.1 coordinate 7,584,691, forward strand.
ATATAACAATATGCACAGATTTTATTCAATTTCCTATTATAAAAATATATGCAGTAAAAGTGACAAGATGTGATAAAACAAAATGATGCAAGCTATTTTTTGGAGTTTAAATAGTAGGTTATGGTATAAAAGAGGTGTAACAATTTGAATTATTGTGTTATATTTATGTTTGTATTGTATTCGTATTATATTAAAATAAGAAAACTCGAATCCAATCCATTAATAATTTTATTAAAAAATAAAAATTTTGAGCTCCCATGATTATTAAATGATAAACAAGTTATAATCATATTACTCACTTAATTTTTTTATTTAGATATTATATACTTGTATAGTATTTATGATAATATTTTCTCAAATATTAATCAATTTTATTCTAAATATAACTAGATAATTTTTACAAATGAATAAATATAATTGACAAAATTTTAAAATGAAAAAATGTTGTGTAAATTCTGCAAGCACAAGTGTATGCTATTGTAAATAAGTCATATAATGATGAATGGGTATTATTTCTATTAAGACTAATATTTACGATCTAGTAGTAAGTTAAACTATTCTAATTTTATCTGAATAAGCTAAATATAAAGAAAGTTTACCCTAAATACAATTAAAAATTAAACTAAAATAAATAAAGATAAATTAAGAGTAATAATTAGAAAGAGTTTTATGGCATTTGACTTCATTAAAATTAATCCATAAAAAGTCCATCTATTTTTAGTAACTAAAATCTAAATTATGGTTGATAATTAATAACATTAAAATCATTTATTAGCTTGTTTTAGAGTTATAACAAAATTATTTTAAAATATCAATTTAGTATATTTCTATGTTATTAGAATGGTCAAAAACGCATTAAGCACTATAGTTGTACACATTAATTACACAAAACATACAAATATATAATACATAATACTCAATTAATGAAGGCAAATTTTAATTACATTAAATAAATAAAAGTCATAACACCATAGTTGACTACATCATAGCCTTAAAAAATGAATTTAATTCGTAATGAAATAAAATAACATTCTATTCATTATATTGAACATCTTTAACAATAAAAAAAGAAGAAAGAAAGAAATCAAATTTGAATTAGAAGCCTAAATGATGAGATTTTTTTCTTTTTCTTTGAGCTCATCAAGTTTTTCTTCTTTTATTGTAAAATTTGTCCTTCGAACCTGAGGAAGGTAGAATAGTCATTTCATAGGTTTGTGTAGTTTGTATGCCCATGCTACTAGATTAGAGGTCTATGGGAGCAGAATTAGGCTATGATGGTAAAGGAGCTTTGGTAGCTAATTTTTCCTTTGAGTTCATCAAATTCTTTTTTTTTTTATTATTTCATTATGAATTTCAAATCATTCAAACAATGGTAAGTTATCTGGAAACATTAAATATAATACATAATACTCAATCAATGAAGATAAATTTCAATCACATCAAATAAATAAAAGTTATAACATCATACTTGATTACATCATAACCTTAGAAAATGAATTTAGTTCATAATGAAAGAAACTAATATTTTACTTATTATATTGAACATCTTTAACAATTAAAAAATAAGAAAGAGTGAAATCAAGTTTGAATTGGAAGCTCAAATAATAAGTTTTTTTAATTTATTTTTTCTTTGAGCTCGTAAGTTCTTCTTCTTTTGTTGTAAAATATTAATATTTTGTAAAGTATGCATGGGTCTATATAAGGACAAAATAGTTAAAAAATTATTATCTCAAAAATACGTTCTCTCTATCTCTTCATTATCTCTTTCTTTTGAGTGAATAATGCCATTTTTCTCCGATAATCGAATTTCTACACTATTGGCACCATTGAATTCCTCTTACCGCCATGATTACAACCGTGCAAAGAATGTTATCATTAAAACTGTCGTTACTGTTTATGCATCGCCATATGATTCGTTGGTCGAATTTTTTGTTGCCGATTCGTTGGTCGAATTTTTTGTTGCCAATTCGTGGTGTTTTTCGATGAGTGAATTGACATCTTTGGTACGTTCGGACACTTGCCGTTGTGTTCTATGCTATGGTTTGGTTTCTTTTGGCGAACTCCCTTGTTTTCTGGCCATGATTTATTGGTTAAAAAGCTTCAATTTCGTGTATTTTTTGGAAAACAACGAGGTTCTCAAGGATTTTGTTGCCATTAACCAACTCTTAGATGTACTTTCTACAATACTAATGTGTTGTTTTATATTAATTGAGATGTTTTGGTTGTATAATGATGTACCGAAGTAAGGTGGTTGGAAATGTGCTTTGTGTATTTTTTTTAATAATTGAAAATGTAATTTTTGATATATGGATATTATAGGGAAATTCTTAAGGTTGATACAAATGTGATATTTAATCTATTCGTGAAAAGGAGGTTGTGAGCATGGGTCTACTATTCTAGTTCGGTTCAGTTCGATTCGATTTGCTACAGTGCACTATAGTACGGTCCACTATAGTACTACTATAGTATTTTGCATTTTTTAAAAAATTCTCCAGTACACTTGACAAAATTATATGAGAGTGAATACCTTCCCTGAAATTGTGAGTGGATATTTAGTATTTTAATTTTGTTAAAAATTTAATTTATATAAAATATATTTTAAATTTAATAATTTGATTTCAATTTATCTGCTTATGAGATAGGAAATACCAAAGTTACTTAGAAATAAATTTTAAATAAATATTAGAATAAAAGTTTTGGTGATGGGTATATGGTATGACTATAGTACTATAGAATATAGTCTATGGACGGTCTTATTTAGAGACCACATAGGTGAGTTGATCTAGGTAGGGCTATTATGTAGATGAGTTGATGGAAAAATCACTTAGTATCGGTATTTTAAAAAGTGCTAAGCCAGTCACCTTGTGATCCATAGCTAACACTAGCATGTCGAGCGGGTTTTATAAAGAGAACTATATTTTTATAATTATTACTAAATTATATTTTCTGTAAAATAAATTAAAATTGTGTGTATTATAAATGAATACACTGGTAGATTTCAGTGTGCCTCGATTAGAGTACAACTCAAATAAAAATAACAAATCCACAAATATTTTAAAATGAATTATTTTAATATTCCCACTTTTTTCTTTTCAAACGAAATTGTTTTACTAAATTTTAACTCATGGGGTATATTTTATATACTCACCCCCCACACTCCCACATTTTAGGTTTAGGTTCAAGGTAGAGCAGTGACACGTGCTACGAGTAAACTTACCTAGTATACACATTCGAGTGCGATATTCTTAACCCATAATTGAGTTTTATGATGTCTACTAGGTCATTTGACTTGTGAGATACATTTTGTATTATTGTATTTGAAATTTTTGTATTTGTATGTATTTATGTTGAAAAATATTTTATGAATATTTTATGAATTTTGTACATTTGATTGATGATTTTTGTGTATTTGTAGAAGAATTTTCGATGCCTTGCGGGTTTTTAAGAGATATACCTTACTAGCGAAACATAACTTGAGGGCATACAACGATTGTCACGTGAGGACCTCTAAGTTAGGATGTGACATTTATTCTCTTTTTTTTCTCCCTTTGTGGCTTTCTTAATCCTTCTTTAGTGGTTCTAAACATCTATTTATATTTTCATTAAAAAGCATAAATTCATTTTTTATCCTCATTTCTCATTTTGAAAATTTGTGGCCTAACACCTCAGCTTGGCTTCTGGCACTGCAGCCCTAGATTTACTATCTTCAAATCTCACAAAATACTATAACAAGTTACTGTAGTAAAAGTACAATAGTATGGTTACTATAGTAGTAGTGCAACATTGGAAATTTAGAGTCTCGACGCTAGTGGTTCTGTCTAACATTAGTTTTTATGTTCTAAAACGAGTTTTTGATTTCAAATTTTATTCCTTTATGAATTTAATACATCCTAAATAAAATGAATAAAAGTATGTTAAAGGAAATAAATGAAAAATTAAATAGCAAAATATTAAAAGTAAGAATATGATAAAATTATATTAAAATAATGTACATCAAAAAATTATAAAATAAATTTAATAAATAAATTAATACGGTATAATTATTTGAATAGTTAATAGTATCATAAATGAGTTCACATGTTAATAATTTTACACTCGACATGATTATTAATTATGTTTTATTGTATTACTTATTTAATAATTCTTTTGTCTTGTATTAATTGAAACTCGCAAATTTAATGTTGTGTACATATTAGATTAGTGGATCATGTCCTGTACATGTCAAATTGGTGGATCATGTTAAAAATCGCCATCTTTAGTATGAAAGGTATGTGTTAATTTGATGTAAGGTTTAATTACTTAAAAATTTGAGTTGGTTTTGTTTCTTTAAGCTTTTAATTCTTTTTTAATTATTATTATTTGCATTTGAATTTCAACATGTGTTAGGATAGGAATTGTGTTTTAGGTTGTGGTTTATTGAAATTATTTTTATTTTTATTTTTATTTTTTTTGCATTAAAATGTGATGAAATATTACAGATTGAATCAATTGAAATATACTTGATTTGTTTTATTGATTGGTTAAGCTATTGAATCAATAATTGTTAAGTGATGTTAGGCTAAATTGTCTAGAAAATTTTTGTCAAGACAACTACATAATAAAAGAAACTAAATAGCTGTATCAACAAAGTTTGTTGATAGTTAGGCTTTTCTTGCACCATCACAAAAGAATTTATTGAGATAATTGTTACACAAATAAAATAAGTGAGAGTAAACATAGAAAAAAAGTAAAAAATGCTTAATTAATTGATTTATTGATGGCATATTAAATGGACAATGACTAGAAACAAAACATAGCAATAGACATTCGGAAACAAAATAACGTGAAAATACCCATTGAGTACATACACAAAACATATTGAAACCAACTTAAATAAACTAATTTCTTCCAAAGGAATAAGACAAACAAAAGACTTATTCAACAATCTCTCCCTTAAATGAAAAGTTTCCAAACAATCAGTTTAATAGCAAATATCTTAAGTGCAAATATCAAGTAGCTTTTTTAACTTTTGAACTATTGAAAATTTGTGGGGTTTAGTAAAATTATTAGTAATTTGGTATTCACTTTTATGATAGATAAGATCAATAATTCCTTTCTTCATATGATCCTTTAAGAAATAAAATTTCACATCTGTATGTTTCCTTCCATTGTATATTATAGCATTTTTAGAAACTTTAATTATTGAATATTATCATAATATATAAAAATGGTTTCTTATTGGTTAAACTAAAGGTCCTTAAGAATTATCGTCAGCCAAATTACTTAGACATGCATATGTTGTTGTAGTTAAGAACTTAGCTTTAGTTGTTAATAGTATAATAATTGGTTGCTCTTTTGAAGACCATGAAATAGTTGTTAAACCCAATATAAAAATATAGCTTAAAATGCTTTTATTATTATCTCTATCTCTAGCATAATTATTGTCTGTAAAGTAAAACAAATATGATTTTTCTTCCTTTTCGTAAAACAACTCATAATTAATAGTACTTTGCAAGTGAGAATTATTTATTTTTTGGCAAGAAGATGCACCTCCCTTAAGCATTCCATGTACCTACTAATTAGACATATTTCATGTGGTTATATCAGGTCATGTTATAGTGAAATGGATCAAGCTTCCTATAATTTACTTGTAAAAAGTATTGTCCATATTCTTTTTTATAAACTTTTTTACAAGTTTCAAACCAAACTAAGATGGTGTACTTATAGAATTGCAAATCTTCATCATAAACCTATCCAAGATCTCTTGAGCATATTTCTTTTAAAAAATAAAAATTTCAACAGTAGTTTGAACTACTTCAATACCCAAAAACTTAATGCATTATTACAAGATCAAATGTACCAAATTAAACCATTACAGACTTCTTGAATTTGTCAAACTGGCACTATTAGTTTTAGTAAAAATAAGATCATGCACATATAAGCACATAATGAGCATTTTCCCTCCATGATTTGTTTTAATAAAAAGTGTATGCTCATATGGACAATTTTAAAACTTTTTTTTTAAAAAAAATAAGTATTCATATGACTATACTAAGCTCATGGAGCTTTTATTAGTCCAAATAGTACCTTTTTTAATTTATACACCTTATGCTCTTTTTGATCTTAATATAACTTGAAAGTTGATCAATAAATACCTATTCGTTCAAGTCTATATGTAAGAAGGTTGATTTCACATCCAATTGATAGATAGGTTATGAGTTTTGAGTAACTAATGCAATTAGCAATTTGATTGTATCAAGTTGTGCAATTGAAGCAAAAACTTCTCTATAGTCTATACCAAACTCTTGCTTATAGCCTTTTACTACTAAGCTTGCCTTGTACTTATTGACTTTGCCATTCTTATTCAATTTCGTCTCATATACCTATTGACACCAATTGTCTTGTGTCCTCTTAAAAATTAGTTAACTCCTAAATACTATTTCTTTCAATTGCTGGAATTTCTTCATTCATTGCTTTCTACCATTTGAATTTTTAACAACTACTTCAAAAACAATAGGATCATAGTTAAAAAATAAAGCAAAATACATAAGTAGGTCCTTAGTTGATTAGTTTTAATTACCTTATGATCATTCATCCATGTGGGTTTTTTTAGCACATTATGGCTATTGTTCATATTCTTCAACTATAAGGTGGCTATTGTTCATATTCTTAAACTATATGGTGGCTATTGTTCATATTCTTTATCTATAGGTAAACTTTGAAAACTTTTGGAGTACATTGGTTGATCATTAGCTGTTTTATGTTCTCCATATACTATTTTTTTTTTATTACTATCAAAATTTAATGAAATATATTCTCTAACACCATTCTTGCTCCATAGCCAAGTTTCATCTTCATAAAAAAAGACAACATCTTGATTAACAACAATTTTCATTGTGTTAGGATTATAAAGCTTTTGAATGATCATTAACACCAAGAAAAATGCACTTCTCCCCCATTTCATGTAGTTTTTTCCTTTTCTAGTTAAGAGCATGAGTGTAGGTAAAACATCCATAAATTTTTAAATGACCTACCATTTGTCTACATTTGCTCCATACTTTTTCTATTTTGAACAGTAAGTATGGCACTTTTATTCAAAATATGAATAATCCAAGCTAGCAACATTTTACGATGTCGCATTATGTCAAATAGTTTCACGTCATACTAAGAATAGTGTGATTCTTCATCTTGCAGGCATCATTTTGTTAAGGCATATAAGTCATTATAAGTTGCAACATGAATTCATAAGTCTCATAAAAATTTGTAAATTCTTATGTTATATTCTCCACCATGATTAGTGTAAAGAATTTTTATTTGGTTGCTATTTTTTTCTCAACAAGCAAGTTTATAAACTATAAATGCATCAAATATTTTCTTCAAAACATAGACGTAATTTTTTTTTACTATAATAATTAATGAAGTGAATGAAATACTTTTACCCTTCATTGAAAGTAGGATTTATTAAACCACAAATATTAGGGTGTATAATTTCTAATAGCTTCCTACACCTCTGTGATTTTCCTTCTGGGATTAAATTACAATTTTGTTTACTAACAACACAACCTTCATTGTTTTTTGATGGGTTTGCAAAATGATAATGACAAGCAACCATATTTTTTTATCTAAGCTAAAATTCAGATGACCATAATGAAAATGCCATAATCAAGTCACATCATTCAATTTTACCGAGAGGTATGACTTATTAATATTATTAAGATAGAAAGGGAACATCTTGTTTAAAGTCATTACAACATGAGCAATTAAGCCCAATTTAGCACCTTGAATTTGACACCTTGTATTTTTAGTAGAAATCTTATACCCTTTGTCTTGTAGTTGTCTAATACTTAACAAGTTGGTCTTCAAATCAACAAAAAGAAAGAGATTGGAAATTTTTTAAGTAACATTGCATTTGGTTTGAATGGTTATATAGCTTTTTCCCATGACTGAGACCTTTAAATTGTCACCAAACTGCACATTATCTTAGAATGATTTATCTAAAGTGGAGAAAGCTAATTTATCTCCACATAAATGATTACTGCATCTAGTGTCAAGATACCATAATTTGTTGTTTACTTCTTCCCTGGCATAACAAGCCATTAACAGGGATAATTCCTTCCTTTTTTTTCTGCAAAATTTGAATTTTTATTGTTGATTTTGGACAGATTAGTTTGACATTTAGATTTGTAATGGTTACACCTATGGCATCCATAACACTCAATATTAAACTTACCTCTTGGCTTATAAGTAGTTGAGTTATATTGGTCTCATCCCCTTTCTCTTCCTTAACAATCATGAGATTGGTACTATTGATGGTTTCCATAGCCTAAATTTCCTTGGCCTCCTCTACCAATATCTCTGTCTCTACCTCTACCTCATTCTCTATCAGCTATACTTGGTGTAGAGTGATTTTTTGAAAATACTTTCAATGCTTACTCTTTTTTCTCCTAATGGTTAATTTTTTGCTCATGAGCCAATGAAGAACTACGTAATTCATCAATATCATAAGATTCTTTTATAGATTCAATAACATAATTAAAATTTTGGGGTCATGGATTGAAGAATCTTCTTTACTATGGTAACATCCTCTATCTTGTCACCATAGGTCTCCTTCTTGTTCACGATTGCCATTGTTCAAGAAAGATAATTTGTAATCGATTCTCTCAATTTTATTCGAAGTGTTTTGAATTCCATACAAAGTGCTTAAAGCCACTATCTCTTTGATTTTATGGAACTTAGTACTTCTTTGTTATAAAATCCTAAATTTGCTAAGAGATATCCCCACAAAGAATGGTTTCTATGATTGAGCGATCAATAGCTTGAAAAAGATAATTCTTTGCCTTAAGGTCTTTTATCCATTGCTCTTCTAGCTTTGTTTTTTGTGCATTTGAAACTATCGTGCCTTTGACTGCTTCCTAAAATCCTTCAAAGATAATTTGCTAGTACTCCTTTGATATAAAAAAATTCTCCACTAGCATGGTCAAATAGTCATCGTGACCATCAAAGTATGGAATTACTGGTTAAACAAAATTTTTGAACACTACCATTGTTCACTACTATTGCAAGAACAAGAATTAAACAAAGCTGTTACCTTTTTTTTTTCTCTTGGTGGCTTTGATACCAATTGTTACACAAATAAAAGAAACATAGAGTAAACATGGAAGAGATGAAAAAATTGCTTAATTAATTGATTAACTAATGGCTTATTAAATAGGCAAAAACAAAACATAGCAATAAACATCCTAAAACAAAGCAACATGTAAATACACATTCAGTGCATGCCCAAAACAGATTAAAACTAACTTACAAATTGATTTGTTCCTAAAGAATAGGACAAACAGAAGACTTATTTGACAATAATATGTCCTTCTTTTGGTACTAGCCCCAAATAAATTTTTTTTCCAAACTCTACGAAAAAACAAAATCCTATGTTATTAGCCCAAATTATGTTGAGACAATTGAGTGCATTCTCTTATGTTCACATTTCTTTTCACTTGCCTCAACAAATTTTATCTATATAGTTTAGTATATTTTCACACCATCTTGACATGATTTTTCAACACAAGCAAGTACATTATCTTCTCTTTGAACTTCTCTTTAACAAAATTTGTCCAGACAATATGAACAAATCTTAAACTGTCTAAACAAATTTTGTTGAGACGAGTGGGTACATTTTATTCTCTTCATACTTCTTTGCACTCGTCTCAACAAATTTTGTCCAAATAGTTTAAGCATTTTCCATATTGTCTTGATAACATTTATTAAGACAAGTAAGTACATCTTCTTGTATTGCACTTGTCTCGACAAATTTTGTCCAGGCAGTACCAAAAATGCCTTAACTATCTAGTCAAATTTTGCAGAGACAAGCTTACAATTTATTATCTTTGCACTTCTTTAAACTTGTATACACAAATTTCGTCCAAATAACTTAAGCATTTTTCATACTGTCTCAATAACATCTGCTCAGAAAAGCGAGAATTTTTTTTTTTTTTTCCATACGTGTCATGACAAATTTTGTTGAAGTAGAAGTAAAAAAATCCTAAATTGTTTTGTAAAATTTTTTTGAAACAACTGTATTTTTTCTAGTTTTTTAATAGGGCAGCTTGTACTATTTTGTGATTAACTATTTTTTCCTTCAATGCGCACAAGTTGCAATTGAAGAATAAAATGGCAACCCTATTGACGTCAGTAGGACATTCAAGACAAGAGAATACGATTTTTTTTTTTTTTTTTTCAAACTGGGATTATATCTCTCTCTTGTATGCAGCCTTTGGTGAAAATAAAGGAAACTTTGGCTGAAACCTAATACCAAATTTTTTCAAAAATGTGTTGAGGAAGTTTTTAGAGTTTCAAAATCTCATAATTTGAGGCAAGCTTGTTTATATAAGTTTATTTGAAGTTCACGCATGAGGGACTAATAATCAGCAACGAATGTGGTTATTTGTTTCTTTAAGATGGAGTTCGGGCAGATTACTAGAATGAATTTCCACCATTAAGAAAAATTTGGAAGATATGAATAAAGATTCAACAACTACGACTACGTGACAACTGCTTTAATGGAAGTCTACAAATCTGTTAGAAAGAACTGAAAATCCATTGGATTCATGGTGGAACTTGACTTACAAATCGTTGTTGACAGGCCTAATAAGAAATTCTAACCTAATAGTTTGAAGGTTTATCAATTGCATTTCAAGTACATGTTCTGAATTGCAAATATTTAAGCAAATAGTTTATTATTTCATTGAACCTAAATTAAGTTTTTGCAATCTTTAAAGTTTCAGATCTTTCAGGAAACCCCAGTTTTTCTGTGCAACTTTAAACATGATTCCTCGGATGCTGAATTGGAGAAAGATGAAGAATGCATGACATGAGGACATTAACAATGTCATCATTGAAATAAAGAATGTGAGACTCCATTATCAAAATAAACTTTAATTAACATAATATGAATGTGAATGGTACTAACAAAATATATCAATTCTGGTGTAGAAAACTCCTTACCGTGAGCTATCAAACAATTAGGCAGAAAGAGAGATGTCTGATGCCGCATAGTTGTTATTCATCAACATTATAGGAGCTTGCAAAGGTGAGATTTCTTTGTCTCTTTCCGTAAATGTTGCTGGTGATGATGAAGCCAATCTCAGTGTTGACATCGACCTGATTCTACCTACAACCGTCCCACATCATAACATTTGAAGCAAGGTACTTGGTGAGGTACAATAAACAAACTTAAATTAACTACTGCCTCATCTTGTTCACTATTTATGAATGTTTATTAAGCGTCCTAGTTCCAAGCAACAAGAGGATAGCAACACATTAAAAATATTAGGTCACCGCATTACAAGGAGTTGAAGAAGATAGAGCTTATGCATCTCAATTTAGTGAAGAGTTGCAAAACTTTGAGGCGTAAGGTGCACGAATGGTTTGACTCTTTCACTGTTTCCAAGGAAATAATTACATCTCAAAAGTGCAAACCATCTCAGGTTTCTTGAGCTAGTAGCATCAAGAAGCATGTGACCAATGACAATGTCCATGGTCCACAAGCCTTAGTGGGACATTGACATTGTTTATATGATTCATTCTTGCCATCGATAAAAGATGACTTCATCATGGACAACGTGCAGTGATTTTGCTTGGTACTCCGACATTGCTGAGACCAATTATTTTTTATGTTAATAGAATAGATTTAGTTGATAATAGATTGCAAAGGCATTCCAATTATATGAGGGTATGCCTCAATGGGACAGTAATTCAGGGAATTGTGGTGTTTTCTTTAGTTAAATTCATAAAGTACTTAGTATTACAGGGGTCCATATGATTTTGGGCCAAGTGATAGGACATGTGTAGGAAGAGGATGAGACTTAGTTTGTGGTCTAGCTAAATATAATTATAATAAATATTATTTTAACCGTGAAATGTTCTAATGTTCAATCATAAGCTTACGTTGAATTTATATACGTATATATGTATTGATGGATGTTGAACTTATACAATTACACATGTGTCAATTTGTTTGTTTGGATATTAAATATATTCAGGGTTTAATTTTTCTACAAAGTGAAGAAATAATTTAAAAAATGAAAATAAAAGTTAGTGAATTTTACATATCCTATTAAAAAAGAGATTTTACAAGTATATATAGAGAATCAAAAGAGAAAGTACCAATGTGCTCCTAGAATTGTATTGTAAATCTAATGTTTTCTAACATAAGAAATACAATGAATACTTACCTAAATAAAGGAGCAAATTAAGGACATAAACGTGCAAAGAGAATCTCTTCTGATATTGTTTTGTCTTCCATAAGATTTGTAAGTTATATTCTTACCAGTTATCTGTCACAAAAAATCTGAAACTGTTGATAAGTTTTGTGGAAACAGTTTGATTACGTGATAAAGTTACTCAACAACCATTACGGAGAACAATCAGTGATTTTAAGATTAACCTTGACTCTTGTCGACATATTTCGTAAAGATAGTTAATGCATAATGTTGATATTTTCATCAAAATTTGTTGAGTTAATTCAATACATTATTTCCTTCACCTAATTTACTTGACAAGTTTTAACCAGATTATCAACTTTATGCCTTAACTATCTTACAAAATTTTGTTGAGTGAGTTATGGTGAAATTCTTTTTCTTTTTTTCAATCAATGATTTATCTCGACAAATATTGTTGACTAACTTTAATGCATATTTAAACTTTCTCAACAATATTTATTTAATTTTTTTTTATTCTTCCTATATATGTCATAATTATATGCATACATATTAAATTGTTTGTAACACATGGATAAAAGAATATGATGAACATAAGTTCACCAAATTAACTTTGAATATCAAAATTTTTGAAAATTTCTTGGTGTTAATTTGATAAGCTCACCAATAAGCCGATGTCTTACTTGGTAATGCACATCGACCAATTGGTCCAAAAAACAAGTATGCATATTGTCAATTCATTTAATCTAGAAGTTTGTGTTATCCTTCATTAATATTTGCTCGAACTCACATTCACATTTGTCGTCAAAACATTTAGATTGACATGCTCTATTGCACACTTCCTGAACTGAAAAACTTTCCACATAGCAAACTAACTCAAGTCCCTGCATAATTTTTCTTTCTCTTTATATAGTTTTCCAATTACAGTTTTTCCATCGTCCAAATTTAAGAATGCATTGGATGTCATATTAATTGGCAGCAATTCAAAAGGCAAAAATTGACATGGATTTGTTGACAATAACCATTTTATACACATGCTAATAAGGTTCCTACAAAAAGTATGTTGTGATTGCTGGTCCACTATGCAAAACACTTCAATATTATCAATTCAATAGTCACAACTATACATTTATTAATAAAGAATGTTAGTTCATATATCACGTTTGTGTCATTAAAGTAGTTTTCTAGTACACTTACTTTATCATGCCTAAAATTCAGAGCAATGTTCGAACTTATCATATAACACATTTGATTAGGAAAAATTCTATCTCTTTAAAATCTCATACATATAAAAAACTATTGATAATATCTAATTACTAATAAATATAAGTCTTTAAAATGAGACAAGTGCCAACAAAAGTTAAGCCAACTTCATTTACTATACGTACAACCTTCAATCTTATGAGAATCACAATAAATTACAATAAGTTTTAAATTTAATAAATATGTTTTTTTTCATATATATAACATATATATATATATATATATATACACAATGCATGCATATGATATGCATGAGATAAAAACTGTGATCGTTTCAAAAGTTTTATGATACCTAAATATTTTAGTAGTTTTTTTAAAAATTTATTAAGAATATTTTTATTCAATTACTATTTAATAGAACTTGACTTATCACTTATAACTCATTGAGCTAATATGAGGCATATAATTTCAAAAATAATGAACTCTCATAAACAAAAGTAAGAGTCACTCTCTTACACTAATCAACCATAAATCCTCTCACATGCACAAATACATTGACAAATTAATGTAAAAACTTAAACGTCTTAAAGGTATCATAAAAGTCTCCCCCACGGCATACAATGCCCTTAACGATACTTATTACAAATACCACATTTGAGAGAATAGTTATATTTATAAAAGTTCCTTATAAATTTATAATTGTCTACTAAGAAAGTAATAAGATTGCATAATCTAACACACAAATCTTAATTTTTATAACTACTTTTCTCATAAAATCACTTCCTTATCACTTTAAATATAATGCATAAATCAGTACTTTAATACTAATGCACATAACTAATAAGCAATTCATATATAAACATAATCATGAATAATCACATGAATAAATAATATTTTAAAAATCAATATTTTCATAATAACATATAATTGAAAAGTATTTTTAAAACATAATCAAATACATACATATATTTATTGCAATTCATTTTTAAAAAATCAAATATACTTACTTCTTTATGATCACAACAAAGTTAATTTAAATATTTTGATTTATAATCAAAGATAAAATTTCATAAGTCTCATATAAACTATCCAAAAGAATAACATAACTCATTAGGCCTTAGTTTTTCCAGTTATATCATCCAATTCTTTTGATAACTTAATATTCTTAAACTTTTCAAAATTGACCTAATGAAGTTTAAATTTTTTTCTTATACCTTAAGTAACATTCTAATTATCTCATGTAATCATAACATAATTTTTAAGAATCAAAATATAAAATCATATAAGAAATTATACTAAATAGCTCCAAATATTCGATTTTAAGAAAATAGAATAAAAATCCAAATATCATATAATTATGCAAAGATTATATAGACTTATTAAAAATAGAGTACTAAGGGTTTTGGAACTAAATTCATACTACAACTATTTTTATTAAATTTCATTTTGAAATTTCTAGATTGTGCCAATAAAAATATGCAGGTAAACATGTTCATTTGAAAATTCATAACAATTTTAAAAAATAGAATTAGATCTTGAAATTTTAATCAAATACTACAAAAAAATTAGAGATCATTATTCCATAATTTTTTAAGATTATTTGATGAACCAAAATAATTTTGGCATCCATATGTTTCACAAAAACATATAGTTTTCAACATCTTAGGGTATGTTTAAGAAAATCAACAAAAAAAAAAATTAATATTTATGAATTTTAAAAAAATCATCTTGACCCTACATTTATATAGTTTTATCATATAAATTAATTTTTATAAATTCACAATACATAATTTTATACAATTCTCGGACTACTCTACTATTATACATTGTCTCTAAAAAATTAATCTTTCTTCCATTCTTTTTGAATAAAAGATAATCTCTTATATATAGAATCCTTTAGTTTTCTTTGAAATAATTGCATTTTTCATTTTCATAAACAATAACCTATTTATTTATTTTTTTCTTATGGTTTAGGGAAACTAAATACTAAAAAAAATACCTTTTTAAGTTACTAAGTTCTCAACACGTCATAAAGTAATAAAAAAATTATTATAAGTCTTTATTACTAAATAAGTCTGAGTCAAAATAATTACCCATAATAATTCTTAGTTCATAAAAGTCTCAAAAAATAAACTTAGTAACAAACAACATATTTAAAACTATAACACTACTTACAATAAGCAAGTATTCCATACTTGGTATTAATGGTCATAACTAGGATCTTTACTATAGCAAGGAAGAGAGTAGTGTTCATATAGCATAGTGGTAATTGATAACACAATTTTCTATTTCGCAAGAAGTGTGCCACTAACTTGGTTTTTACAACTTGAAAAGGCAAACAAATTGTAGTGTATTGGTTTGGCATTGATTAACAAGCGACAATATACGTTGAATTGGAATTGTGCGATCTAATGTGATAACTAGCAAAATAAATCTTCAAAAAATTGAGATATCAGTACTTTAACTCTACAAAAAGCTTCACGCCTCTATCCATTCATATATCCATCAATCTTAGAGGAAAAATGGATTAGCGTAACAACAATCTAAACATTGCTTTCATTTTGATATAAAATTTAGATGCATTTATCCTAATAATTCACATAACTAGTCAAGAAACTCTTGGTACTTGATATTCCATGGTATGTAAAACTCTAAACTCTCACCACCTTTGTAAATCTCACAACTGTTCGATGGGCTCTTTCATGATACTTTAAAGTTAATCATTAGAGGAACTTCTTCCATACACCACGAGAAATACAATATGAAAATCATCAAAAATTTCATTTTGTCAAATATTTGTAGTGTTAAATTCAAGTATCTTAATTATTAATGTCATATTCCAAAATGAGGGTTAGTGATTTTTAAACATAAAATAAAATGTTTAAAAAAAATTGCTCTAATAGTGATAAATTCAATATATACTTTGGGATCGTTTAAAATATATAAAAATATAAAATTACATAAAAATTTACAAAAAATTTCACATATAAATGTTATCACCTAAAATATCTTAAATAAATAAATCCAAAATAAATAGTTTAAATGAAAAATACAAATCGAAATAACTCTAAAATACATAACTAAAATTAAATTGCTAAAGAGCTCTCTCAATGTATCTTAAAATTTTCTAGAATTCAACCTCATTCATTACTTTCAAACTCATCTTAGATTCTACCGAGAGAAGAAAAGAAGAGGCAAGCAAAACATGATGTTCAATAGGAAAATATGTTTACTAACCTCAGTTGGTTTTACAAACATCATGTATGTTAGCATATAATATCTTTTGGCCCTTATTATCAAAATCATCGATGATACTTATTATTTGAAAACTAACACTCCATACATAGACAAAAAATAAGCATGAATGATTTTATTAATAATTTCGATAGGCATATGATCACACATCAGCAGTAGTCATGAAGGCTATTGATCGAAGGCTGCGTAAATCAAATACAAATAATTAAAGAGAATAATATTGTTTAATAGCCATATAATCACCACAATAATGTAACCTACGGAGATTTAAGGACTCGCACACAAAGACATGCCAAGATTATCCCTTCAAATCAATCATGCATAACATGTAATATATTCATTTTTATTTCCATGCTCATATCTTTATTAAATACAATTGTACAACACAATGATATTCAATCAAGGAATCAATCGTGCAAGCAATTTATCAAATGAAACATATAGCCAATTTAAACAAAACACATTATTGGTAAAACTAACCCCAGTGGTAAAAATTAAAAACAACCCACAGGCCTAATAAAAAACAAAACTTACAAATCTACAGAATAACTAAACTCACAACTTAAGGTGCTAAAATAGAGCAAATGACATGAACCAAGTTCTATCAGATAAAAGAATTTAATTCTACAAAAGGAAATCAAGAATCACAGAAGTTTAAACTATAATTTATTTCTATTTTTTGGGTTAGACTTGTTCTTGGCGAAGAACTAGTTCATCTATTCAATTCTACTTCTAAAATCTATAGAATTAGAATTAAAGAGATAAAAATTAATTATTCACTTTTGGAGTGAGAATCAAATTGAAAGGAACAAAATTTGACTTCAAAATCGTACCAACAAATTTGATTCCTTTCAATTTTAGTTCAACTTGAAATTGTTGCACACCCTAATGGACACAAGGTTAGTGGCAGTGGAATGACAGTAAAATATGTAATTTGAAATTTATATCAATCAAAAGTGAGAAAGACGTTTGTCGAAGGTCATTGAAAATATTGCCGAAAATTTCAGAGAAAAATGGTTAGGGAGCATTCTGAAAATTTGAATTAGGCTTTTATAAACAAATTTTGAAAAGAAAAAAAAGCAAAATGATCCGTCTTATTTTTAGAATTATAGTTGAACTATAAAATTCTAAAACCATTCAATTTCATTCCAAATTTCTTGCAATTTAATTTTTAATAAAATTTCAAAAATAAAAAATTATTATTCTCAACTTCTACATATTTATTTGACATTTTTCAATATTTCATAAATGGTAATTCTATTTGTAGAGATTATTTTTGATTTAATACAACAGTACTTGGCAAATTAATTTTGTAGAGTCATTTTAGTACATAATCATAGTCCCTTGACAAATTAAGTAATTATTCCGGAGACATTAATTTTGTAATAAAATTACTCAATAAATAATTTTTTTTTGAGTAATTTTAATGCTTGTCAAGTAATTTAATTTCATTTTCAACTTCATATTCTCTGTGTACAAAATTATGGATATATATGTATGTTAATTGGTTGATACATGTCTATAGTAGCTCATGGACATCACTTTAGGTGAATAATGTAAATACACACACACACAATAAAACATATGTTTTACCTCACAAAAACTAACAATCATACAAAGATAAATGCACTTTACTCACATTTGCTTATATTTTTCACCTAAAAATTGGTTGGATGATCGAATTAATTCCAGTAAGATGATAGATAGTAGAGTGTTTGTTTGAAATGCTGTGTCATATGTTTTTTGTTCTTCTTTCTTCATATTGTGTATGAAAAAGAAAAACACACAAGAGAGATGGAAGTGTATTTTCCTCTAGAAAAAATTCATTTGGTTGAAAAGAAAAAAGTCGAAGTTGGTGAAAATTAAGATTAATCTCAAATTTAAAGCTACTTTTAAAAAAACCCTAATTTATTTTAGATCATATGTCAATAATATATTTATTATCATTAAAAAGTACTTATATTTATTACCAATTTAGCTATTAATTTTGTATGTGATTTCAATTTAAATATTTTACTATGCGTAAAAAATTTTTTTTCACTTAGATGTTCAAACACTCTCTATAATATAAAAGTATTTAAGAATATATTTATATTCAATTATTAAATATGAGTTATTATTTTAAAAAGTTAATGTAAAAAAGATATCGCTACTTAAAGCATTATTAAATAAAGAGTGAATCTATTTGCACCATAAAATATACATTCATTAAACACGAACCGAGATTTTGTTTTATATTGAAGTGAGTTAACTTAAGAGTCATAACTGTTGTAGTAGGATGCAACTATAAAATCTTAAATTTTAAAATAAAAATAAATAGTTGTTACTAAAATCTAATATTAACCAACACTTTTTATAATTTTATTTTCAAAGCATGTCAAAATCATAACAATCTCAAGCGAAGAAGCCTTATACCCATTTCACAAATTTTAAAAATTTTCCTTACTACACACATTCCCCAAATGTTAAAATAATCTTTATAATTTTTTTTTTTTCTACCTTAAGGCTACCAAAGCCATGGATAAAAATAATTAGAAAATTAATCAATTTTAATCTAACTTTTTGAAATTGTCACCATATATATATATTAATTAATTAATTATTAGGATAATTATCTTTTAGTATTGAGAATATCTAAAAAAAAAAAGTCTTATGATTTGCAAAAAGTTTTATATATCACTTAAAATAAGGTAAAACTAACTTTTAATAAAAATTACTAATTTTATATTTATATTAAATATTTAGTAATTTTATTTTTTATCAAAATATCTTAATTTTTTTTTTGAAAAAAAGTCTTAGATAATTCAATATAAGTTTGGTAAGCAATTCAAGAAAAACAAGAAGAAAAATAGGTTTGGTGGAGTAGAATTAGGGCAGGTAAAATTGCACTAATTCATTTAATAATTTGGCGTAAATATTAAAATTGAGTACTTAAATGAAGGTGGACCCCCATAAATACGAACGGGGGCATACAAATCTACCAGAAAAATAAAATAAAAAATTATTTATTTTAAGTTAAAACGTACCGAATTATAAAAATTATTAATTTTTCTTCTCATGCTGCTCCTTGACTTTTAACTATTGAATTGTAAAAGAGTTAATGACGTAAATTTTTTGTCTTATATAAATTTAAAAAATATTAATAAATAAATAATATTAAAAGACAGAATCCCAACAAAGCGGTCTCGTTTCGTCTGGGGAACGGCAGGGAGAAACCATTCAAAATCGCCACAAACACAAGCTCAACCATATCGCGTACAAGGAAGGAAGAAGTTGATGCATTTCCTCCCTTTCTATTTCTTTTCTTTTCTTTTCTTTTCTTTCGCTCAGCAATGTTATAATAATAGTTTAAAATAACGCTGACTATTACTACACTTTCCGAGACTGGGACTGAGTCTGAGTTTGATTCTCTCTCTCTCGTCTCGCCATGGAGATGGAGTTTGCAGAGTTAAGAGATGCTGTGGAGAATATTGAATTAGTTGACGGCCACGCTCACAACGTAGTTGCCTTAGAATCAAGTTTTCCTTTCATCAATTCCCTCTCTGAAGCCACCGATGACGCCTTATCCTACGCACCCCACTCCCTCTCCTTCAAGGTATTATTGCCTGCTCTGCTGTTTGCTGCTAACCTAGCACATTGTTTGCTTTGTACTAAAACACTTTTAGTTGGTCATATTACTTAATTTACTTATTTGACCTGTAAGTAAATTTATCAGACACTTTCGAGTCGTTGTTTATTTTTATTTTTTTGATTTCTCATTAACAACTTGCTGGACCTGGGTTTCCTTCTTGTGAATTATCTACCAAAATTAAATTAATATATGAATCATACCAAACTTGCCATTGGATTCTCCCGCTGCTTGTTTTTGCATTGCTAGAACTAAACTTTTAAAGTAAACCAAATACATTGTAACAAAGTTTGTTTTTTCTTGTCATTTTATTTATCCATTCTGATTCATCTGATTTATTATCATCATCATTATTATTGTTGCTTTTATGCAGAGAAATTTGAGGAATATTGCTGAGCTTTATGGCTGTGAGCCATCCTTGCATGCTATTGAAGAATATCGTAGAACGTCTGGGTTGCATTTGATTAGCTCAATATGCTTTAAAGCTGCGAACATCACTGCTTTGCTCATTGATGATGGACTGAAGCTAGACAAGAAGCATGACCTTGAGTGGCATAAAAGTTTTGTTCCCTTTGTTGGTAGAATACTGAGAATTGAACGTCTGGCTGAAGAGATTCTTGATCAAGTGAGATACTTTTCAATTTGTTTACTTCTAGTTTGAAATATCTTGCTGTCTTATTGGCTTTTAGCATTTTGTTCAATTGAAAATGCAATGCATGGTGCATTGTTTCTATTATCCTATTTGTTTCATCAACTTATTCATGTAAATGGAATGAACCTACAATATTGTTTCTATCTTCTTGCTTATTTTTTGTCATTACAGGGGACACCAGATGGATCTATTTGGACTTTGGATATTTTCATGAAAGCATTTTTGGATAGCTTGAGATCATATCCTTTCAGTGACTTCGTACATTTTTAATGATGCATTTTTTATTTTGCTCTGATGGCTTGGGCCAGGCTAATTGTGTTCAATGCTCCAACTTATCCCTCTCTCATCCACTTCTACTCTGTGTTGAAAGATGGTTATTGGTGTTGGGATTTGCTTAGGAAAGTGAATAATGGGCTGCGAAAGTTTTAATGGTTGTGTCTGTATCATCTTCTAACTTTAGATTGGATAGACATGGAGAGCTTCACTATTTGGTTTCCTTACAATTTCTGTTACAGTCGCTGATAAAATTGTTGGCTTGAAAAGCATTGCTGCATACCGTAGTGGTTTAGAAATTAATACTCATGTCACTACAAAAGATGCCGAGGAAGGTCTTGCTGAAGTTTTATGCGGTGGGTATAGCTTGTTGTTTGTGGATTTTCCATATCCATCATAGAATGCAATAATCATTTTCTTTTTCCAGCTGGAAAGCCTGTCCGCATCAGTAATAAAAACTTTATTGATTACATCTTCGTTCATAGTTTGGAGGTTGCTCTATGCTTTGACTTGGCATTGCAAATACACACTGGGTAAGAAAATATTTTTATGATGTTAAAGGCTACCGTTATGTTCTGATTAATGGCAGGAAGATATGGTAAAGAGATGAAATCTTCAAATTTAGGCTGTGTGTGATAGCCAAGTATGCAGACTGCCTTAGCTAAGCACTGAGTTTAAGTATTTGTTCAATGTTCTTGTCTACTCCAGAAAACATCTAAATGACCAGTAGCTGAAATGAATTTTGGGGGGCCTGAGTTAGGTTGACCACATTTTGCCCTGCCCTCTTTGGTGAATTCCTACAGCTTCGTGATTTCTAGTTATATTTCCTTTTTGATAAGCTATTAACAAAGCAAAAGGCAATCTTTTTAATCACTTGCTGCTATTGGTCTTTGTTTACCACATTTCTCTTTTTCGCCCATGATCAGATTTGGAGACAAAGATTTGGATTTACGGTTGTCCAATCCTCTTCATCTCCGAGCTGTTCTTGAGGACAAGAGGTTTTCTAAATGTCGCATAGTGTTATTACATGCATCATACCCATTTTCAAAGGAAGCCTCATATCTAGCCTCTGTTTACCAGCAGGTAAATCTTTTGACATATTTACTCATGTTTTTCTAATGTTCAGGTTTCAAATTACCTGCCAAATAATTCAAAGCCCTTTCTTCTAGGTGTACCTTGATTTTGGCTTGGCAGTTCCTAAGCTTAGTGTTCATGGGATGGTATCCTCAATCAAAGAACTTTTAGAGCTAGCCCCACTGAAGAAGGTGACAAATTTTTTGTGCAAGAAAATATGTAAAGAGAATATTGATGTTTACTAGTATACAAGAGCTTCTGGAAAAGTCAACCATGTGCATAAGCATAACTAGCTTCATTTTGTTTTAACAAGAGTATCAGTAGCTTTTCTTGTTAATTATCTTTAGGGAAGATCTTACTTGTGAATAACCATTACAAAACTACACTAATTTTTTATTGACAACTTCTGACAATAGCCTTTTTACATTATCCATTCTCTCTCTCTTTCCGTGTGCATGCATGCATTTGTTCCTTCCTCTGACCAATAGGCTTTGTATTCACCTTGGCTGCAGATCTATCATTTTAACATGTTTGATGTATAATCACCGACCCTTTTGAAAATTTAATCTACTTTTTTAAATGTTGTAAAAAATGGTGTCATAAGGCTTGTGATAATGTGTAGAAAGTTGAAAAGTGCTTTACTTAATATGTGTACGGAAGTTTTTTAGTTTCTACTAACAACGACTTTTAAACAAATGAACTTGCAGGTCATGTTCAGCACTGATGCCTATGCGTCTCCTCAAACTTACTACTTAGGTTTGTCTGAGTTATCATATATATTGATACCTACCCAGGCATGGTGATAATTCTGGTTTTGCTAAGCTACATATGACAGTGGATGTTCTTTTTTATACTTTTCATCTCTTATGTTCCCCATTCTATCACTCATAAACCTTTACTGTTGTCTTTTGATTCATTTTATACCTGCTCTGCATGATATGTAATACATAAGTGGTTTCCTGAAAACTTGCTCTCTTTATGAAATAGTTGATAAATAATTGTGTTTTTGTGTCTGCTATTACCTGGGACTATAATTGATTTTGTCTATTGCTGTTACATTTAGGCGCAAAAAGAGCACGTGAGGTTGTCTTCTCTGTTCTACGTGATGCATGCAATGATGGTGATCTCTTGGTTACTGAAGCTATTGAAGCAGCTAAAGACATTTTTGCTCAAAATGCGATTCGGTTTTACAAGTTCAATTTTGGCATGAAATCTTTTGGTTCAAAGGATGATCTGCATCAAACTTATGTCAAGGAGTCTGATATAAAAAAAAATGGTGTTTCTCATGTTCGCATCATCTGGGTTGATGCTTCTGGACAACACAGATGTCGTGTGAGTTTCATTTGTTTGTAATTTTCTTGGTTTAGCTTGTGCATTGAGCATTGGGATTCGCGGGAGAAGATTGGCTATATGTTTATAAGAACCTGTAACTTTTTGTTAGCCAGAAAGAACATTTTAACACTCCTCAGCATCTGAGAATTGTGCTGCTGAAAAAGAGCTGTCATTAACTCAGCTAGATTGCTCTAGAACAAGAATCAGCATATTCTTATTGATGAGCATTACCCTTATTACCATATGAATAGGAATTCCCTTTGTATTCTTCAATGCCAGTTTCTTAATCACTGATTGGCTATACAAGTCTAATTCATTTTTAAATGCAACTATGATGTGGCTTACAAACAGTTCGTCACATAATTGCACATTATGTTTTTTATACCTTACTTTTGTTATTCTGTGGGCATAAAGAAAGCCTAAGGTAGTAGTAATCTCTTTTATATGGAAATTACATGATTCTTTAATCACTTTCTTTAAATGAAAAGTATTGATGAGCAATTGATCTACTCTTCCTGCTGTATGAGCCATGTGTTAGGCACATCCCTTATATTAGGATCACAGAAGATCACTGACACATTACTACTTCAGCTTTAGGGATAACTTGTTTTTGCTTTGGATGTCTAATTTCTTAAAATCATCTTTGGTGTGATTGGCTTGTCATTTTGTCTCATCTCTCAAAATTGCAGTGCCAGTAACACATGACTGCTCTCATTTACAATGCACACTTGTAAGCTTACTGAAGGAATTTTCTTTGACATAGAAGGATCTAGTTTCATGTCTGTTTGTATATACGAGGAAAGAAAAAACAAAAATGAAATATAACAGAGAGAAATGCTAATATTTTGCATGTTAGAAGGTAGCAAGGAGTTCTAGCAAATATTCTTGAGAAACAGAAAAATTTTTAGATTGTAAAGTTGATGTAGAACAGGCTAGGTGAGTTCAGCATTTTTTTTATTTAGCTTAACATAATTAGAATATTTTGTTTTCTCATTAGAGTCATGTTTGATTTTCTTGTTTTAGTTGGTTTTGTTAGTATTAGGTAGATATTATGTTTCTTATTAGAAGTAGATTTCTTTCCTTTAGTCTTCATTGTTCTTGTTAGGGTAGGAATTCTATTTTCGTATTGGAAGTAGAATTCTTTTCTCTTTTGTTTAGGTTATGGCCACTATAAATAAGACCCTACTTTCAATTCTTAGGTAGACTTTGAGATTATTGAATAAAGATCATGATGCATTCCCCCTATTTCTTATAAATTTTCTCCCCTTTTTATTGTTCCTATTTAGATTCTATTTGGTGCTACATCAAAGTACTTTCCGAGGCTTAAGATTAAAACCATAATAAATTTAAGAGAAGTTTAGATGAAGATTCATATTGGGAAGAATAACATAATGTGTTGGAAGTTGACGTGCTCAGAAATGAATAAGAGAATTGCTTGCTTCTATATTGTTTTTCTCTTTATTTTGAGTATTTGAAATTTTTGTGATGCTTGGACAACAAATTAATATCAAAGACCTCTTTGATAGTTGGCATTGAGCTAGATTTTTAATGAAGCACTTGGCATGAATGACCTATGCTTTACTTGAAGTGGGTGATTATTTTTTCAGTATTTCACTATTCTAAATAATGTAGCTGCAGGCAGTTCTGAGATATGTTGCCTTTGGCTTGAAGGTTTATACTTGTTTCTTGTAGTAAACTCAATTATCATATGATAGATATTGAAGAAATTATACTGTAGTCTTTTATTGGACTCACTTGTTGAAGGAATGGAATTTTTATATTACTATTTAGAACCAATGGGAGACATGTAGACTCTATCTATCTATCTACCTATCTGTCTCTCTCTCTCTCTCTCTATATGTGTGTGTGTGTGTGAGCGCGCGCCCGCGCGTGTTTGTGTATGTGTATGCATCTGAAAATTGTTGTATATTATTTCAGGTTGTTCCAGTAAAGCGATTCAATGATGTGGTTATGAAGAATGGTGTTGGTTTGACATTTGCGTGCATGGCAATGAGTTCACATGTAGATGGCCCGGCTAATGATACTAATCTCACAGGAACGGGTGAGATCAGATTGATGCCTGATTTATCGACTAGGTCAAGAATTCCATGGTACAAAAATTTTCCAGTATGATTTTGATATTTAGTTTTGACATGTAAATATATCTAATGTGTACTATTCGTTCAATTTAACAATTAAATTTCTAAACAACTGGTTCAAAATGATCCTATGTAGGATATTTACAACCATTAATTGTCATTGATACCATTCTCTTCATAAATAGGGAAAACCAAGAGGAGATGGTTTTGGCTGACATGCATCTTAAACCCGGGGAACCATGGGAATATTGCCCAAGAGAGGCCTTACGAAGAGTGTCAAGAGTTCTGAAAGAGGAGTTTAATTTGGTTTGTAGGACATCTTATACCTTGCATGTGAAAATAATGTACTTCGATGCTTACTTTGAAAACATGATATGTGCAGGTAATGAATGCCGGATTTGAAAGTGAATTTTATCTCTTAAAGAGTGTACTGAGGTATTTTAACTTCAATCTCTAAGCCTTTTTGTCATAGAAGCAGCTATTAGCCACATTATACTTATTAGTTCAATCTGATTGACAAACTTGTGAAGGGAAGGGAAAGAAGAATGGGTGCCAATTGACTCGACTCCTTACTGCTCTACATCAGGATATGATGCAGCTTCACCTATATTTCATGAAGTTGTTGCTGATCTTCACTCCTTGAATATTACAGTGGAACAAGTAAGAGACTAAACAAATGATCTTGCTGTTCATAATCATGAATTTCTGTTCGAGAAGCAGTGACTAGAAAAAATAAAGAAATCCTCTGTAAGAACTCAAATATCAGGGCAAACTTTGAGCTTGTCAAAGAATCTTCTGGAACTATTTTGCGTCTGTGTCAGTAACATCTTATTTCAAGTGACTGTAAGAATTTTCTAACATTTTTAACTATTTGCAAGTTGAAGGTATTGTTTTCATTATTGCAATATTAGAATTCCACTTATGTTTATCACTTTCAGTTGCTTTTATGGGAATTGGTCCCATATTTGTGGGAAGTCCCTTTTTCAAACTACAAGAAACTGGTATACACACACTTAGACACAAACAAACTAACAAGTTTGCACGCACACATACACAGATGTAGGTGATATGCATGCAAGCACACACAAACATATGTATGCATGCTCAATGCATATGGAAATACTTAATCTTGAATAAGAAATTCGGAAACACAGACTTCCTAGTTATTTCCTTTTTTCTTGCTTAGAAGAAACTAAGCTTGCAGTTATATACTTGTTACTCTTGAAAACCCTGATGAAACTAAAAGATTCTCCTACAAGAAGTGAGTTCACCTTTCTCAAGTAACCAACTGACAGATTCCGATGCAGTGACCTGTAAGAACAGAAAATAGTCTCAGAGAATGTCGTTGGAGGCCCTTCCGGCAAGCCCACTTTGATACCTAAGTTGGCAAAATAAGAGTTGTAGGCATATAGGCTTTTCTCTCAACACAAACAAAGAAATGATTTCAAAAGTGATGGGTGTAGAGTGAATAATTTATTAACCATTGAATATAAACCCAGTGAGCCTAACAAAGTTGAAATTGCCGTTGTGCACTATTTTTTGAAGTATAGCCTTAGAGTACCCCTTCAGTCCTTCTTTAGAAAGATTTTTGTTTGTTTAGGCCTTTCTCCTGCTCAACTTAACCCCAACTCATAAGAGTTATTTGATTGGATGTAAGGAAGTGAAGGAGGTCAAGCTGGTTACATGAACTGATATTGCTAATCCTGGGCTCAATACCATTTACTTCCACCCATAAAACATAGGATGCAATCAAATACCTCTATTTGTTAGGGTTGAGTTGAGCAAAGGAAAGGCTTAAATAAATGGAGAACATTTTGAGAAGAATTTGAAGGGCAAACCTAAGGCCATGCTTTGAGGAGCAGTGCACGATGACAATTTCACCTTTTCTTGGTTCACTGGGTTTATATTGAACAGCCAATGAGTCATTCACACAATCACAATGGTTGTTTGCACTTCAGAAAAATATGTACATGTTATTATGCAGATAAAATATCCACATGTTATTATATAGATATATATATATATATATATATCTACAATCATTTTTATTAGTCTTGTTGGAATAAATTTGGTTTGAATGTTATTCAATGCCAGACTGCACTTTGCAGTATCTCTTTGTAATTCTTTTTTCATTTTCCTTGGTCTACTTCTCTCTTCATCTTTCTCTTTTGTGTGTGTGTCCTTTTCTGCTCTGCAACTTGGTTATACCATTACCTGCTATCATTAACATTTTTGGCTTTTAAAAAAATTATAGGTACATGCAGAAGCTGGGAAAGGTCAGTTTGAAATTGCTCTGGGCCACACTGTTTGTACTAGTGCTGCTGACAATTTGATTTTCACCCATGAAGTCTTGAGGGCTGTTGCAAGGAAACAAGGATTGGTGGCAACTTTTGTGCCAAAGTAGGTGTCTGATTTCCTTTTATTTTAATGAATTGGAGTTGTCTGCTTTTTTCTTAACAAGGAAGATACTTGTGTTCTTAACTGCAATGAGAGGACAATCTAGAAAGGCCTAGAAGTCCTTTTTAGTGCTGAAACTTGTGCCAGAAAGAAAATATTGGTAAAAAGACTTTATGAAATGACAAAAATGTCTATCCAAACGAGCCCCTATGGATTAACGATTTCATTTAAAATCTGGCTTGAGCCTGTAATATCTCATCCTTATTGCCACAGGGTTTATTCAATTGTTTTTTATATTCTACTTGTTGACAAGTTGCTGCATACCTCATTTTAAACTTGGTTGCATCATCTAATATAACAGATTTGGTTGATGATAACTGTAAACATGTTACTTTTGGAGGTTTTGTCATCTAGGTCCCAGAGTTTTTATGGTTTAATCAAATAAGGAAATCATTTGCCATGTTTTGTTTAATAGGTGTCTGTCAGTAATTTTTCCGTTAATTATTGATGCCCACAGACTAGGATGAAATTCACTGCACAGGATTCAAACTAAAATTTGGTCATTAATGTCAATAACTAACAGAAAAAACAATGGTAGGGACTTATTTGTTAAATGTGACAAACAGTGTCCTCTTTCAATAAGATGAGAAAATTCAGGGACCTAATGATAAAATCCCGTAACTTTTGCTATCATTTGGATCAATGCCATAACCCAGCATTGCGAATTTTTAAACTCTCTGTTTTACCCTACATCTTTTATCACATAACAAAATGATCTCTTTCTTTTGTCTAGGTTTGCTCTAGATGACATTGGTTCTGGATGCCATGTGCATCTCAGTTTGTGGCAGAATGGAGAAAATGTTTTTATGGCATCTGGTGGATCCTCTCGACATGGAATGTCCAAGGTTGGGGAGGAGTTCATGGCAGGCGTGTTATATCATCTTCCATCCATTTTGGCATTTACAGCCCCAGTACCAAACAGGTTGCTATAATTAATATTGCAATTTTATTTGTAGCTCTTGCTAATTTTGGTTGCGATCTAAACACCATAAATGCTGGAATCAAAGTTGTATGATTCTCATCTAACAAACTGATTTACAAGGGAGGTATTTATGGAATATACAAATGAAGAAAAATAGGAAGGAAATAACTAAATCCTAATAGCAAATCACCTAAAATATGAAGAACCATAAACAAATCCCTATAACTACCAATTCTCATATTTTCAAAATGTCAACAGTCATATCTTATATCAAAAGATATGATTTGAAATACATTCCAACAAGATCTTATTAGTGAATATTATAATCAAGGTAATTCAAACGACAGCCATGAAAATAGGAAAAACTTTTACTACTATGAAATTTCTTGTACTTACTGGATTCATTTTTGAACATGCATTAGCAAACTACCAGGTCCAAAATTTGTATTAGATTTTCCTCAAATTTTTTAACTCAATTTTGTATGTAATTTTGTAACAATCACGCTTATTGTAAAATATCCATTTTGCCAAGTCTTTGGTGTTTAAACAACAATTTGTATTGCGGCATTTGCACATAGTGTAAGGCATGCTTTTAATAGATGTTTTATAATTCCACAACTTATCCTAAGTTATGGATGTTGAGTCTGTATGTTATAGTTAATATATTTTTGCTATGTATTGATTATGAGGAAAGATTTCTTAGGAATCTGGTTGACACACAGACAGACAGACAGACACACACACACACATGCATACGTGGATACATATAAGCATCTAGCTTTGTGTACGATTTTTGTTTTACAAACAGAACCTGTGCAGTCCTATTTTTCAGATTTTCTATGGATGGCTTATTGTATTTGTGTTGTGCAATATTCTTATATGTCTTAATAGCTTAAATTTTTGAGTTTGTTTGACTGAAAGATCATGCCATACTACCATTGTCCTGCTTCAAGTTGTTGACTGAAAAATGTGCTTTCCATGGGCTTTCGGATCTATAGTTATGATCGAATTCAACCCAATACATGGAGTGGAGCATACCAGTGCTGGGGAAAAGAAAATAGGGAAGCTCCATTAAGAACTGCATGCCCCCCCGGGGTCCAGGATGGTGTGGTCAGCAACTTTGAAATAAAATCTTTTGATGGCTGTGCCAATCCACACTTGGGCTTGGCTGCTATAATTGCTAGTGGCATTGATGGTCTTCGGAGGAATCTTCGTCTGCCTGAACCTATAGGTAAGTTTATCTTTCATTATGGAAGTGTAAATTTCATAATACTTCATATATCATTTTTAAATTGGCTATATTACATATCATAAAGGCTGTCCTGTGATATTTAATTTATTTGAGAACAGATTCATGATCCAACAATATGACATTAATGGGGGTTGGGAGTGGACAGCTTATGCTTTTGCATGTCCCTTGTTATAACCTACACAAAACAATGTTTAAGATATCCAGCACTTCCATCTTCTTCTCAGTGCTCTCTTTATTTTGATGTTGCCTTATTTAAGCCTCTCAATGCAAGACATCTCTGCTACCCATTGCTTGTATGCAGAGCTTGGCAAAAATTCTTAGAAACAAACCAAAACGATCTCTTTGGTTCACTAAAAAATCTAAAAAACCAAAAAATACACCTGAAAGCCGATGAAAAAGAGAATCAAACTGTACAAAATCAAATTGTTTATATTCAGCTTTCATTCTTAGTTAGTTCACTAGTTCGTGAACTGACCCGGTTTTGGTTCATTTCTGTTTTTATGAACCCTGCTTGTATGCATTTTCTTTCATTAATTGATTCTCAATACATTACTATTACTTTTTTTACATTAACTAAATTAACTTTTTTTTCATTACCTAAATTAAATCATTTCACAATCCTTTGACCTTGATGCTATCTTCAATTCTCTCTCGCTTTTTATTGTTAATGATAGTTGACTCAATAACAAGCAGCTTTTGCTTCTGAAGACAGGGTGCTTTGAATTTTATATTCCTAAAATTTTAAAAACAGACGAAAGAAGCATTTTATAACTTCATTGTGTATATGTAGCCTTAGTACCTTAAATTCATAATATTGTAATGCCAAAGAAAGTGAATATCCTTTATAATATTTATTATAACATCAAAGTTATCCTGTAACGTAACTTTTCAAATTTTATTTGTGAAGCAGAGGCAAACCCAGCCAGTCTTGACGGAAAACTTCAAAGACTGCCTAGATCACTCTCTGAATCTTTACAAGCTCTCGAAAATGATGATGTCTTGCAGGATATAATTGGTGAAAAGCTTTTGGTTGCCATAAAAGGAATTCGCAAGGTACGTTTGAAACATGGTCTTTGAATGATGATCACCAAGCAAGTTTAGTCAAATGATTTATTAAACATATCATTCACCATGTTTTTTGGTTTTGTCTGGTTAAATATGTTAATAGTTACATAAATTCATTTTTCAGTTAAGTTTATGCATAGGCCATACTGCCTAGCACTAAAACAAGCATGAACTCTAAAATTATATTTGGCTAGGAAGGAAGATCTATCTTAAGAATTAGTGTTGAAAAATTAGCAAGGAAGACATATCTTCACTTTCATTGACAATGAACACTTCTCCCTTAATCAGTCACGACTATCTGCCTCTGAAATAATGCATTAAAATCTGCCATTATGCTTCAGAAAACCTGTATGCCCATTTTCTTCTTAAATAATTTACACTTCAAAGCCTTGGCAGAAAAGAATGTGATAAAACAATTATGTTCTTGAATATTTCAAGTTTTCACAAAATTCTTGTTGCACCTCTTTTACAAACTTCCATTTTCTTCTTCACTTTACTTTTACCTCTCTATCACTTTCTCCATTATACTAAATCATCTGTAAGCAACTTCTTTGTATCATTCCAAGTTCCAACCTTATTTGTTTACCCATCTAGAGAGAAAGTAACTTCAAATCCCACAGTTGTTGTCTCTTATTACTTATAGTTTAATTTGGGTATACTATGTATCTATTAGTGTAATGTTCTTTGCTTCTTTGATATATAAAGTCATGATTGCATAATAAATGGCTGAAAGTTTTAAGTTGTCTAGTTTAGGTGAAGTGGATGTTGGTTAGTTTAATTTGTCAAATCTCTTGAGGTGGTACAAGAGGTCTAGGTTTGAATTCAGCTCACATTAAAGTTGGGAAAGATTTTGGTTTACATGTATATATAGTAATATTTAAGTAGGAAAAAAATATAATTTTGAAAGTAGTTTAATTTGGTGAAGTGGGCCATATCAATTTCTCTGAGGCCGGGAAAATGTGAAGCCTTGTGCATAATTGTGTGGATTCATACAGCTAAAATGAAAACATGAAATACACAGAGAGCAACATCAATACTTTATGCATGCTTTGGATTGCACTATTTGTTCTTATTTTGCATGAAGCCAACAACATTTTAGTATGTGATTATAGGTGCTGCTGCTGCTTTGAATTTCTTTTGATTTCTAATGAGTCTTTGTTGCAAAATTAATGACTATGCTAAGCATGACTTGCGTTTTGCAGGCTGAAATAAACTATTACTCCCAAAATAAGGAAGCGTGGAAGCAACTTATACACCGCTATTGAACTCATAACTTTTATGGTTCACGAAGGGTTTTGCAAATCCTTTCTCCATTATTATGCTGTTGCACTTGCTATCCCTTTGTGGAAGCTTCAGTGTGTGGAAATAAAGAGTGAAAATGTGGAAAATATCTTATTTAATGCATAGTATTTCTGCAACTGTTCGTGGTTGTTCATTATTGGTATGCTATGTTTTGAATTTTGGACATGACAATACTGTAATACATATTATACTCATCGAAGTTTTCTTACATGTACTTTTTGCTTGATTTAGGGTGTATTTAGTATTATTGTTCTTCTAATTAAATTAACTTTGAAAGCATAAATAAGATTTAAAATAATTGGTAATCACCAACTTCTTTTTAGCAGCTGACAATTTCTTTTATGGATCTTAATGCAAATGCTTCTGGTCATCATAATTACTCGTTTATATTTGCATTTATTTATTTAAAAGAAATGGTAAGAGAATTTATTTTTCTTATTTAATAGAAATCCCATATGGACTAAAACGGCTGTCAATCAAGGCTGGGATAAGAACTGGAAGTAATTAACATTTTAGTCGAGTTCAAGAGGAACTGGAGTATTTGTGATGTCAGTCTAATTAAATTTAAGGTACCTATACAACTGGCAAGTGACAGATCATCTGGGCAAGCTCTTTGAATTGAGCTGCAAAATACGGTTAATTTCTTACCAAATCACAGTATAGTCTCTGTATATTAATACTGAATAAATAAATAACTTATTTTATATAATAAAATTTTACGGTTCTAACTTGGGCGTTAAGAGGCTAAATTAATAATTTTAATAAATTAATAAAATAATACTTTTTAAAAAATTCTTATATATCTTTGTAATTTTGTTTATATCAAAAATTAATAATTTATTAAAATTATTAAGTTGATAAATTAATATGCATTTTGTTGATCTTTTAAGTGTATTTGATACTGTGCAATGATTAACTTTTAATTGAAGTTTTTCAAAAGTTCCGTTGTTGCAATTCTTTTTTGATTGCATGTAGGATGTTTTTTACTACACATGCTTCTCATCTATCATGATTGATTTTTGAATATCTTTTAAATGAAAGGTATAGTAAATGCTTAGGTAATTTAATATTAAATATAATAGATTTTGTGTTTATTTAGACAAAAATTATTTTTAATCTAATTTATTAAATATATTTAATTAAAATGGTATAATTATAATTAATATTATTTAATTAAGTAGATAAGTACGATAAATTTATTATTTTGATTAGTTTGAAGTATATTTAGTGGATTAATTTAAAATCAATTGATTAGATTGGTAAAATATAATGAATTTTTAATTGATTAAATTTAGTATGTTCATTAAATTGTAAATGCACTCTATAAATTAATAAACTATCAATTTATGGATTGATTAATACCTCTTTTAATTAGTAGATTTTGTATGGTTCCAACACTATTAATTTATAGTGGTTACACCATAGGTTACAGGACTTGGCCTTGAATACTAAACATTATCCTCTTTAATTTTTTATTCAACATAAAATTAATATTAATGTATACAATGGATCCTAAAGCTTTTCTCCTTCATTTCATTCTTTTGTTTCTCATTTTTGGTCAGTTCTTTTGTCTCCTGATCCTGTGATCATATTATATGATATATTTTATCTGTCTATCTTTCATGTATGCAGATTAAGTTTACATAATGAAGAATTGCAAGCTGTTTGGTTTTAGAGTAAGACAGGAAAACAGAGAGAAAACTTTCTTGAATGACAATGAAACTTTATAAACATCTTATTTACACAAACCAAGACTTCTAGAATCAACTAAGTTATTGCATAAACATCTCACTAATATATCCCTAAATTCACGAATCTATTAACTAGAAATTAGCCATTCAGCTAAACTTTAACAACTTATATCTGGCACCAACTTCTCAGTCTTCATTGTGGAGGCTCTTCTTCAACTAACATAACAGCTTAACGTCCTTAACCAGGTGTCCAAGGAAGAAGATTTTGTTAGACTTTTATGTTGAAGAACAGATTTTTTGGGTCGTGGTCAAAAAAAAAAAAAAAACTATAGACCATTTCCAATTGTTAAGAAGATTCTTGATGATAGGAATATCTCAAATACTTTTAATATAGATAACTTTTATGAGTATCATAAAAATGAAAATGAAGTGTTGTACCAAGAGAACTCAAGGGCAAGTTCTTTTCTAAGTGGAGCATAGGACATGAGCTATTATTACACCCTAAAAAATTTCCTTTGTTTATTTTTGGCGAGGACTATCAAGAGCACGTAAATCAAAGGCAATTGAAGAAGAAAGTTAATCATTTATTTTGATTCTATTTTTTAAAAAAAAAAATGATTGTATATGTGTAATTATGATGGTATTATAAGTATGAAATCATAACAGTCTTTTTTAAATAATTGTTATGTTTTATAATTAAATATTTAAATAGTATGTCTTGTAATTATAGTATGCTTATCACATGTTTTACTTAAAATGAATAAATGAACTTTTTGATTCTAAATTCATTGAACTTATATTGTTATGCTGTCTAATTTTATTTAATAATAGTGATAGTTTTAAATAAGACAATTTCACTATAATAATATTATAACATGGTAGAATCTTGAGTTGGTGATAAATTAAAAAAAAAATCAAGAAAAATTTTTTCATTTCATTTATTTTACTCTCATTTATTTATTTCATTAATTTTTTATTTATTTATTACTAATATATCTTTTTTCTTTTTCTCTAATACGATAGTATAACTATACTATTGATATTAATGTGAAATGAGTGTCCTAACTAAAACTCTCTTAATAATAATTAGAAACAAAAAATAAATATACAATCAGTATATGTTATTTGAGATTAATTAGAGAGGACAATATTAGTGTGTCTTTGGTTGTGAATCGCTGCACTTGCTTAAAGTATACTATTATGTAGCTTTATTATGACAATTTATTTATTGTGATTATCACATGACCCTATTATGACCTTGCTTGATATATAATTATATGATTAATTTCGATGATTAAATTTTAATGTTGATGTTTATTTTAATTATATATATATATATATTATAGCATAAATATATTGTAAATTTTTTAAAAATTTGCATCATCGGTAATTTTCTTAGTAATGGGCAAAATATATTTCATACTAATGATGAACAATTTTTTTTAAAACTAACTTCAGTTAGTAATTATGTATCCTTTTTGAGCATTGTAATTTGCTCGCATCTTTTTTCTCCCCTCTAAATAGATATAAGAATTTCTTAAAAAATGAGGATTAAAATTGAGTTTTTAAGGACTTTGAAAATATATTAAATAAATTTTTCAACAACTCAATATTAAGTATATTTTTTAGAGTTAATTGATTTATATTTTTAATTATTAGACTATCAACTACGAGATGATGCATGTTTTGTTTGAACTCTATACTTTATATTTACTTATTTAAAATATAACATGTGTTCATATTTAATTATTTAATGAATTTTATGTGATTTTATATTTTATATATTTTAAAAGAGTTTTATTAGTTGAGTCCTCTTTAATTACTTCTTATTTCACTTGAGTCCTTGTCATTGTTACAAAAATTTAAAAAAAATAGTTATTGAAATGTCAAATAACATTTATTCCCCTACCTATCAAAAAACCACCACCATTAACTTAATTTCTGAAGCATTCTTGCTCTCTTCCATCATTTTATCTCTCTTAACACCAATATACTCCCAGGAGTAGTTAATCTAATCATGTGCTTTTGTTTCACGATCTGAAATTCAAACAAAACAAGAGTCTTTTGCTTTGGTTCGGTTTGTTTTATTTCATTTAGTTAGACATATGTTTAAGTTAGTTATACATATACAAGTATAAGAACACCCACCTAACAAAATTAAACACCTACCTCGTCATAACGAATAATTACCCAAAATTGTAGACAATAAAAGGATAAAGGAAAAAAAAAATTACTCAAAACTGTAGGTAATAAAGGATATAAAGAAAAATTACCCAAAGTTTGAAACAACGAGTGGTGACTGGACAGTGGCAAACGGTAGATTGATAACAAGTCGACTAAAAAACAGACGAACTGGATCTGGCATGCTAGAGGAAGGCAAAGATAATTTAGGTTTTCAGTTTCAGTTTTCAACATATATATAAGTATGATAACACATAAATCCTTAAACTTTTAACAATAATTATAAAACTAACACCATGTATATTATATCATCTCGTCCTTAATCTTTTTAATATAATAAAATTTAATAAATCATAACAATTAGGTTCTTAAAATAAACTTTTAAAATAAGAAGAAAATAAAGATACTTATTATTAATTAGAGCATAAATTATGTTCATCATATCAACTTTTGTAATTTTGTTAATCTAGGTTGTTATAAATAATATAAAAATTTTATTACATTAATAAATATTAATCAATTATTGTAATAATGTGTACACTAGTATTGCAATAATAAATAAATGCATACGCTTATAACAAATTTCATTACATGATTTAAACAATAATTTTATGTACCCTTTTAGTCTATAAGTTATTTAGTACAATGCAATAAATAAATTAAGTAATTGTATAATTCTATACAATGCAAGTTATAAAATACATCTAGTGTATCATAAGTGTATTTTATTTTTTTTATTATAATAATCAAATTAATAATAATAATTTATTGTTATACTAAGATTTGTTATTATTTTCTATTAACTGTTAACATATCTAATTAATCAATATTTAGACCAATTGTTTATCTTCAATATTCTTGCATTATCAATGTTAAATATGTATAACAAATAATAATACTATCATAAATATTTAACTTGTTATATTTAGAAGTTTAATGAATTGGAACATCAAAGAGATTAATTGTATAATAATTTGATTTGTATTATCTACCAAACTTATTAACTTTAATATGCTAAATTGCTAAATTACATAATAGTTTATTGTCTATACATGCTTAATTTGAACTTCAAATTTATTGTTAGTTAGAGTGTATATTCATAATTTTACTATCATATAAAAAAAAAAACACAATATTCTAATATTTAATACAAAAAAATATTATGATTCGTACAAGAAAAAAAAATAAAAAAATAAAAATTAAAACTTAATGAGTAATAAATGGGTTGGCTAGTTGGCTAGTTCAAACAACACATTTATCTATTTATTAAACAAATAGTAAACAAGTTAGCAATTTGCAACAACATGATTTATTTGAAAAATTAATTGTGTCGTAACCGTGTTGACACGTTGAAAACTTCAAACCCGAATACAACTCGTTATTAAATGAGTAACATGAACATAATTCGATTATTAATTACATCAAACTTTTTAACTCAAACCAAAACTTTTGTACCAATTTATGTTGGGTGTGATATACTTTCTTTTAATTAGATTAGGATATTGTTTGAATTTATTTATTTATTTTTAAGTTTAAATTTTTGTTTAAGTGTTAATAATAATAAGATATGATATGATTTTGATTTTATTATTTGAATTTAATTTTTAAGTTTTAAAGTTTTTAAACATAGATAATGATAAGAAGTTAATTAAGATTTTGAAAGGATTTTGATTTTTTAAATAAAGATAATTATTATTATTATATTAATTAAAATTTTATCTTTATTTATTTTCCTTTCTTTTCAAGCAAAATATAAACAGATCTTTTTTTCTTTGTCTCTTATTCTACATTTTATGCATAAAAGAAAAAAGAATTTTTTTTTAAGTTTTACAAATTGCTAACACTTTTAGTTAATAGAGGTATGAATTTAGTTATCTTTTTATGAATTATCATTTATTTTAATAGTTGTTTTTATACATTTTAATTTAGAATAAATAAAATTGATTATTTAATGTCATGAATTATTGTTTGCTTTAATTTTATTAAGATTAGTTATTAGATATTTTAGTTTAGATTAAATAAAATTTTTGTATTAATATTATAAATTATTGTATGATTTACCTTATTTAAAGTTATTATTATTTTTTTAATTTCACATGTTTTAGTTTAGGTTAAATGGAATTCTTGATATTAAATTAGTGAATTGATCAAATTAGGATTTTATGTTAATTTTCTAAGCATATTATTTATAAAATTTTTTAAGCCAAAATTCTGATAAGTATGCTTATTATAATTTTTAAAATATGAATCTTCATATATTAAGAAGAGTATAGAATTTTATTTCATAAAAAATATGTTAACATTTAATTTTATACATACTTTTGAAGTTAAGTTTCAAAATATGAAATTTTTGTGTTCTGTGATATTATAAATTATTTGAAGTATCAAATGACCTTTAAAAATTATAAAATTTTATATGTTGATTAGTACATATGTTTATTGATTGTTATATAAATTTTAAAATTTTTAGAGCTGTATTTAATTATTTATAAATTTTAGTTCAAGAAAACCTTAATTTTGGAATAATTCTAGAAATGTTATTATTTATAGAATATTCATTACTTTGAGATATGAAAAGACCTTAGATAATTATGAATATTTTTATTTTATTTTGTATACATGGTTATTGGTTTGTCTATAAATTTCCAAAACATATTTAAATATTTATGAATTTTAATTTAATTGAATCTCAATTATGGAATATTCTATACAGGTTTATATTTTCTAAATTTTTTTATTTTTAAATATCAATAGGTCTTAAATAATTATGAAAATTTTTATGATACTTTGTATATATGTTTACTATTTAGTGTATAAATTTCATAATTTTTGAAAATTATTTTAATATTTATGAACTTTCTATTAACTTTGTATATTTTTAAAATATCTTGACAACTTACTATTCTTCTAAATATTTATTATTTTAAAGATTTTTTTTGGACTTAAAATATTATAAAAATTTTATATATGATATTCTTAAGTGTGCTCAAAAAATAAGTAAAGTTTTAACTTTATTCGAGTTATAGATTAGGAGTTAAATTTCCAAATTTGTTAGTAATTTTACTTAGGTTTCATAAGTGGGTAGTGTAGACAAACAAAATTTTGCTATATTTATTTATGCATTTTGTTAAGTGTTTTGACAAGATAATTCATTATTGTAGGAAGTTCGAAATCTTTAAATAACTGTTAGAGGTAGTTAAACGTTTAAACTTGAATCAAGGTAAATAATTTTATTTATAATATTTATTGTGTTATTTTTGCATTATGTTTATAAAACATTTTATGACATAATTTTTTGACTCCAATATTTATGAAATAATTGATTATTCTATAAATGTATTATATTATGAATTCTTATAAATTGTATTTTTTAAAAATGTTTTATCAATTGTTCATAAAAGTCATTGTTTGATTGAGAAATTTGTTAAACACTTTGTAAGTAAAATAATGCAAGCCATCATGTTATGAATTATTCTTAAATGATTAATTGAAATAAAATATTTTGACTCCTCTGTCCATAGTATTGTGATTATGTATGTAGTATTATGATTATGATTATGATTATGATTATTATTTGAATCAACTACACTCGATATATTTAATTATCTGAACTAGATAGTATTCTATTCTAAATGGGCACAATTATAATTTTGTTAATTGACTCGGTTACTAAGAGTACAGGTAATACTATATTTTTTAAATGATGTTTATGTGTTTTTGCATATATAAAGTTTATGGAATATGATTTGATATGTTATCTTTTCAATATTTATGAACATCAAACTTATGATAATTTTGAAAATTTTTTTAAACTGTATTTGTGCATGATATTTAAATAAAATAGCTTGCAAATTTTTTTATGCACGTGAAAATAAAGAAAGTTCATAGATATATATTATGAATAGCATTACTTATTGAATTAATGGCTTACCTCTCGTTATTTACCTTTTGTTCTATAAGTTGTTTAAATTATTAAGTATAATGGATTACTTGGAGAATAGTTTGGAATTTTTATTTACTTATATTTTTTTATGAATAAAAAGTTTGTAATATATTTTAGATGTTATTTTATAATTTTGAGTTTGATTTAGATTATTGTAGATTGAGAAGATTTGAGAATAATTTATTATTAATAATGAAATATTTTAGGTTATAAGTTGTTATTGTAAAGTTTAACACTTGTATATGAAGTTATGTGTCTTAATTCAATATGCGTGATGCTTGTCCAATTTGGCGTTACATTGGGTAATTATGTTGGGTCCATTTTTTGCCTACCTATACGGCAATGAATGGTAATTTTTGCAAATACTATCCAATTTTTCTCCATAACATACTGTTTTAGCTTTTCCCTAATATACCCCGCAACTAATTAAATTTCGTATTTTTGTTGTTGGATTCAAATGCCATGAATTTTATTTTTATTTTATTTTCAGTTCTTCGTTGTTCGATGATAATTTAAAGTTTGCCTATTTTGATAATTTTAAATTATTTATATCTAGCAGAAAGGGCATCAAAACTCTATTTCTTTGTCAATAAAAAATAACACAGAATTTTTTTTTAAAACTTAATTAGTGTTTCATTTTATCTATACGCTTTCGATTTGTCAGTTTATCATCAAGTGAGATGCATACCTTTATCGTGAAGAATAGTTGAATTGATTAGAGCTTTTGTCATGTAAGCAAGAGAACTAAAGATTGAGTGCCATTCGCACTAACTTTTTAAGAGAATTAATTTGATTTTAATTTGGGGTGAAATAGGATGATTGGTGTTAAAAGAAAGATTGAGATTTGAATCCAATATTTTTACTAGCTCATTGAATCCTGTCAATAGAATAGTTAGTTCGAATTTTCCTACTATGCTATGTCGCAATATCTGATAATAAATTCGGGGGGCTATATTTGCTCAAAATTATGAAAATAATTAAAAAAAAAATGGTGAATCTATTTTTTTAGCGTAATACAAATTCCAGCTGGAGTAAAACGGCTAGGTAGCATACTCATGTATGAGATAAAAATGAGGAGAACCTGAAATGGAAGCTATCAACATTTAGTAAGTCCACGAGGGAACGAGAATCGTTTTGATGAGTTCAGGATAATTGAATTTTATGGTACCCTATACACACTACTAAATGACACCAGGGCAGGGCAGTGTCTTGGTATTCAAGATAAGGTAAATTAATTCAATAGATAACCTGCTTTTGATATGACAATTGTTTCATACTATTTTACAATTAACTCGTTATTGAGTTGAAAAATATATTAATTTCGTTATATTGGTCTCAGATTTGTCTGTATCACTTAGGATTAACTCATTATTGAATTGCCAGATATGGTTAATTTGTTACCAAAACAGGTTACTAGCTTTCATATTTATAATCCCCCAAGCCAAGTTTTCTGAACTGCTCTGCCCTGCCCTGCTCATTCTAATTTCTTACAGAATCCAAAACTCATGTATGCAATGGATCGCAAAGCTTTTATTTGTCACCTCCTCATCCTATTCTTCCTCATTTCTGGTTAGTCATTTTATATAATCTGTATATCCTCCCTGCATGCAAATCAAGTGTATGTAATATTATTACGTAATAAAGACATGAATTTTTTCATTTTCCAGGTGGGCAGTGTGAAGTAAAACTATTTATCGAGAATCAGTGTTCATTCACAGTATGGCTAGCTGCAAATCCATCCAATGGTGACTTCCTTACTGAGCATGCACCATATACATTAGAAACATTTATCATGCCAGATCCATGGTCAGGTAGCATTTGGGCAAGGACCAAATGCTCAAACAATGCCTCATTTTATTTTTCATGTGAAACTGGTGACTGTAATTTGGGCACAGTTGATTGCCAAGGTCCTCCAACACCACCCAAATACCCAGTCACCCTTCTCAATTTAGCTATAAGTAACTCTGTTGTCACATATGAAGTGAGCTTGAATCACGGCTTCAATGTTGCGATCAGATTCCGTCCAGACGGCGGTTCATTGACAGGTGGGTCTGGGTCTGGTTCATGCCCAGTTGTGGATTGCATTGCAGATATAAGCAATATCTGCTCTCCTGACTTGGTGGCGACAAATAAAGATGGGGCGTATGTGGGTTGTAATAGTCCCTGCGATGCTTTAAAAGATCCTAAATTTTGCTGCACAGGACAATTCACCGGCGCAGGCTGCCAGCCTAATCAATATTCACAAGCTTTTAAAAATCTCTGTGCTTTGGCTCACACCTTTCCGGCAGATAATAACCCTCCGATGTATAAGTGTACTGGAGCAACTAGTTACAATATAACTTTC
The DNA here is from genome assembly GCA_032402905.1 of Khaya senegalensis. Taxonomy (NCBI): domain Eukaryota; kingdom Viridiplantae; phylum Streptophyta; class Magnoliopsida; order Sapindales; family Meliaceae; genus Khaya; species Khaya senegalensis. Next base: position 7,627,555 of record CP135540.1, read on the forward strand.
TGTGCCATTTAATATCTTTACAATCTTAGATTTATATATAGATAATATGGTGATGCAATAAGTTTTAAGTATCTACACATATTTCCTATTCATAGCCAATAAATGAGTAATTTACATCAATTTATTTTCTACTATTCCTATTATTAGTTACCAACTACAATTCAAACAAAGTTGGTATACGCAACCACAAACACAAACAATATTGTCATTAAAACTTTTACTTTGATATATTGATTGATACAGAGAAGACAGTGTCCTGAGCAGTTTGTGCAACAATAATGTATTTTATTCTCACACTGAGATATCTCATACACAAGAGTGATATAATCTATTAGATTACACACGTATTAATGAATAATCTATTATATTTGTATACACTAATAAAAAAAAAGTATTTTAAACACTCATATTTTAATAAATAAAAAAAAAATTATACTATTATATTACACATGATATAATCTATTAGTAAAAAGTTTTATTTCAACGTAATAAAACTTACTACTACATTTCATTAAAAATACCTTACATATTATTTTAATATCAATTAAAATAAAATAAAAATAATACTGTTTTATGCCTGGTGTGGCACATGATTGAACGAAATTAATTGAAACTAATTTAGAAAATATTAAATAACTAAATATATTATTATTCTTATAATTTAAATTAATTATTAAACACGTTAACATATTTAATTTGTTAAACTAATGAATACATTCATTCTTATTATGAATTAATATTTAAGCTATTAACTAATTAAAATCATTTAAATGATATCCAAATGATTCAATGGCAATTTTTTAATATTACAAGAACTGAATCAAATTCATTTATATTTTAAGTTTTAACTAAATTTAAAATTAATGTTAATAATCAAAATTTTATAGCGTTTGCTAAATATATAATACTATGACATGAAATGAATATTTACATGTTAATTCAAACTATTAATATAGTTTTTATAAATTATTTTTTATGTTTAAAAAAATTTATTTTTTTTGAAAAAAATTTATTTTTTTGAAAAAAATTATTTTTATGTTATCCTAATAGTCTCCATGAAATAAAATTTCTAGCTATTACTTTATTAATGTCCAATCTTGAGATAAGTTATGTATAATATAACTTCTATAAGTTAATACTTAATAAATTAATAACCTCTATCATATAATATATTTTTTTGGTCCTAACTTAGACTAATAGACTAAATTAATAGCTTTGACAAATTAATAAGATGATATTTTTTGAAAATCCTTGTAAAACTATGTGGATTCATTCATATCATAAATTAATAATTTACTAATCTTGCAAACATGATTGACTTTGATGTTTTATTAAAATATGACTTTATTGTAACATATCAAATATTCATTGTTGCAGATCTTTTTGGGTGGGTGCATGCGGCATGCTTTTACTATTCACGCATAATGCTTTATACATTTCATTTATCTTGGTTAATTTTTCAATACCTTTTGAATGAGAAGCCATTATAAATGCTTAAGTAATTTATTATAAAGTTTAAGAAGATTTTGTGTTTGTTTATTTAAAAATTATTTTTAATTTAATTTTTGAATACATTAAATTAAATTAATACAATCACAATAAACTGTAAAACTCATATTTAATCCTTAAAACTCTTTTTAGATGCATTACATATATATATTTATGACATGTTATAATATTTTTTATATATATAAATATTACATCGAGTATATACATACTTGTTAATATAAAATCGAGATATATAATAAATAATATATTTTCTTTATACATACGTAAGTGTTTAATTTCATAAATTTATGCTATATTTTATGTTATACAAATGTTAAAACCTTAGAATTGTAATAATATAATTTTATAAGGATATTTTTATAAATTTGTAATTTAATTAGTCATTAAGGGTAAAAATAAAATATAAATTTTGTTAGTAGTTATTTTTAGATAAACATAATATTTAGATGGGTTAAATAAAATCTTGGCTCAATTTGCATAATTGAAGCCTAAATCCAAATTTTATATAATTCTACCAACTTCTTTTCTTTTCCACCATTTTTCAATTCCACCAAACTATTGAAGCCACCATTTCTCCATTTTTTTTTTTTACTTGGCTGCCACCCTTGCCTGTGCTTAACCAAAAATTTTTGCTTCTCACAAGTTATAGGAAGATTTCTTAGCATAGAAAAATCAAGAAAAACAATCCAACACTAAAAATTTTCTTGATTTTTCTCTTAAGATCCAATTAAAGAGAAATTCAAGGAGAAAATTTTAAATAGGCTTATTTGTGTTTAGGAAAATCTTGGTGAGGTTTTTGAACTCTATTTTAAGCTTACAATCATGTTAGAAATTAATAGGAAGCATACTATAAATTGTTGATCTCGAAGTCTTAGAAAATCAAAATTTTAATATAAGTAGGTGTATGTTTTTAGTTTGATTTCGTGATGAACTTAATCTTTATGTGAATATATGTTAAAGAGTGATTTGATAAGGTATGTATATAAATATATTTTGATATTTAAATGGATATAAATTTATATTTGGTTGTAGAAATAAATAAATTTAGTAATATGTATATGTAGGAAACATGAAATAAATGTTGAGTTAAGAAAACCTTGGTGGCTGAATTTGGTTTATGTGTGTGTGTTTTTGTGTATTGTTTCCTATGTGATGGAAGAATTATGAATTGATGATTATATTGGTAATTAAGTTATGTTAAGGATATATAGATGATTATATGTTTATATCAAATGATAATTTATTTATGAAATATGGTGAATGAGATGGGAGGATAAAGAGTGATGTAGGTGAAATATTGTTGAAATATCAAAATAATTAAAATTGTGAAGAAAAATAAGAAATAGATTTCAATGTAGGAAATATTGATTTTATAAATTTATTCGGCATATTTAATAGTGAGATTTTTCTTAGGTTGAATATTATATGTTTAATAATGGTTAGAGAAAACTAGAGCATTATATTAGTATAAATTATCTTACGGAAATTTCATGACTTTTAGGTAAAATTTTAGTGTTACATTGGAATATATTGTGGGCATGAAAAATTTGTATTGGAATTGATATGATGACGAATATGAAATAATTTATTTAGGTGAGAACTATCTGTTTTATAAAAATAGTATGAATTTTAGTGAAATATATTCTATAAATTGACATAAAGAAGTTAAACATGTTGTGATATGAATGTGACGTAGTTTTAGTATCTTGAACAAAATTTTAACTATATGCCTAGATGAATGTCAACTAGTAGTATATGCATTGCATGCATTGCATCGGGTTGTAAATTTAGAAATAAACATAGTATATTAATACCATACCTATGAATAAAATTTTATTTAAACGAAAATAGAATAGCGAGGAATCTTACACAACAAAGGAATTAGATTAGGAAGTGTTGACCTTTTCATAACCTGTGAATAGATAGATAAGTTTTAAATATTTTTAATAATATTAAATTAAATTTTTAATAAATTTAAATTTATTTTCAATATTTTTTGATAAAATAAATTTAAACAATTAATTTTATTATGTAAATTTGAATTTATGAATTGTTTTATGAATATAAATTTAAAATATCAGGATAAGAGTGACTTTATAAGAAATTATAATTTAAAAATTGTGTATGTTATGTGTAGATATATATATATATTAATAAATATAATGTAAAAATATATTTATAATTTCATGATTTATGACTTGATATAAGTGTTCGATTTCATGTGTGTCTGTACACAAATATTGATACATAATGCGTTAATATATACGCTTTTTTCTATTATTAGAGATAGAGTATAACATTAGTTATTTCCTCTTTATTACCTACAAATGGGATAAAAGAGTTGACTCTAAATATGATAAGTATTTGATATCACACTCTTTATTTGAGTTAACGTTAACAAGTAAGTTCAATGATTTGATTTTATATAATTATATAAAATAACTTGTTAGTAAGTTTTAATATGTCCACCAAAAGTGCATTGAGACATGTCTCAGAGAAAAATTTTCGAGCAAGTCTAAATTTTCTGAATCATCTGCAGATGTTTGTGAAAATATTTTTTAATAACTTGTTTGAATATAAATGAATGACAGAAATTTTATGAATTATTATTTTTGTTTATATAATATTTTTACTTCTGTATTAAAATTTTTGTTCACTACGTTCATTTATTCATTAAGTGTATTACTCATTTTTTTAAAAAAACAAATATTTTCAGATTTGATGTGCTTTTTAAGGAGGTCATCCGCTTATATTCCCTGATATAGAATTCATGGCTTGCCTTTGTCCATGAACACTTTTCTAAGTATATGTATTCTCTATTGATATGTAAATATTTTATAAAAAAGATCCAAAAAAATTTATAGAGATATTAAGTTTATAAAATATTATATTTGTACATATTATATACTTTACATTTTTGGTATACATATATTATTTGGATTAGCTATATGAGACAGTAAAAGCCTTATGCATATGTGTGGGAGACTAGTGGTAAGTGTATCTTACAGGTGTGTAATAATTGTTACATACTCGGTGAATTGGGATATGACATAAATATTATTTAACTATGTACATAAATAATTTATTTATTATTAATTTAATCTATAATCAGTATATTAATTCATATTTAATTAATTAGATTGATAAAATACAATGTATTTAAAGTTGATTAAATTTGTGTTCATTAAATTGTTAATACACTCTATAAATTAATAGATTATTAATTTATATTAGTATAACAAATTAATTAATTTCCTTTTTATCAACAAGTTTTATATATTTCCAACACTATTAACTTACAGAGGTTATATTTTACATGTGATAAGTGTACACAGATAGGATATATGAGGTGTGTTTAGTTGCACATATTGGATTGTATTATTTTAAATAAATTGAACTAAATTAAAATGAATTGGATCGAATTATATTTGGGACAACATGTACTGAATTATATTATTTTATTATATAAATATAATATTATAATATATTATATTATTACAAGATATAAATATATTATATTATATATTTGTATTATAATATTTATATTATATTATATTAAAAATAATTTATAACATAATATATTATTTTATAAAATATTTTATAATAATTATTATATTTTAATAATATTTTATTATTTATTTTATAAATAATAACTGATAAAATAATTTATTTTAATATTATATTTTTATTTGATATTTTATTATAATTATTATAATATAATATAATATTATTTTAATATATTATTATTATTATTATTAAAAAAAAAAGAGGTTGTGCGGGGCCGACCTGTGGGAGGCCACGGGTCAACCCACCCCGCACACACTCATCCTCGTTAATTTGCAAAAGAAATGCAGGCCAGTCATTCTAGTTTTGGTGCCAAACATGTGCTAATTAACATTCTATGCAAATAGTTAAAATGCTCTAATCCAATAACATCAACCAAATTGGCCAACATAATCCAATCCAATCCAATCCAATGCGATCATTCCATTCAATCCGAGTACAATCTGACCTTCATTTTAATGGATTCGCTCATTAATAAATTGGAATGGATTGAAAATTTTAAATTACTTTGTAACATAGTTTAATAAATATATTAAAATTTTATTTTATAACTTACTTTAATTAGCTCAATTTAAACATATATTATGTTTATTTATAAATAAAACAGTAATTATATGAAGCATAACTTTTTTTCTTTTTTTTTTTTTACTTTGACAATACCCAATAGGCCACATTAAAACAGTAAGGAAAAGCAAAACTCAAAATCTAACTGAAATTCACTGTTTTCTTTTGTCTTTTAGCTCCTGCTCTTCACCCGACTTTATTCTTTCCTCTCGCACACCCGCTCATCTCCCATTTTTATTTTATTTTATTTATTTATTTATTTATTTTGCACTCAATTCAATCAGTCCCATTAAACCGATTTAAGTTGCAAATTTCACCTAAACAAACTTCGTTTCTAGTATTTTACTTTATTTTTTTATTTTAGTTACACTATGCTTATCTTTGTTTATGTTGATGAAATTTGGTGACAGTGTCACATACAAACTGACTAAACATTTCAATCTGTGTTACCGTAGAGATTGGTTTTAGTTTAATATTTTCTTTTAAAATTTTTAATGTACTCTTTCAATAATTTCAATTACAATATATTATTTTATACTTATTATTATTATTATTTTAAATTAACTTATTATTTAAATTAAAAATTAAAATAATTTTTTTTTAGTTTGTGTTGGATTGGATTCTGAATTTTTCTATCAGATTGGATCGAATCAAATTTTATCACACAATATAATGGGTTGGAAATATTTTAAAAAATTATGATTTACCAAAAGATGGATAGAATACAAATTTGATTAAATTTAACCAATCCAATCCTTCAAACACCCCCTGTACAAAGGTGGTGAACTTGAAATAAAAAAGTATTAATTTGAGGACAATTTTAGAATTATAAGGAATATTGTAAATTTAAATTAAAATTTATTAAATGAAAAAATCACATATTCTTATCTTCACACAAGTTTTTACACTAATTGTCAAATCTAAAATAAAAAAATTATCAAGGGCAACGATTAAATGTAATAAATGTAAATATTATTTATACTTAATCACAGACTCCTTTGTGTCTTTTTTATGATCATGCTTTTGAATATAATAAATTATAATATCTCTCCTAATTTTTCTCTCACATATTTAAATTTTTCTTTCCTTTAACTTATCACCTATATTTTTCTCTCTTTCATTATTATTTTCTCTTTACAAAATCTTTTTTTTCTCCTCCATCAAAACTTTTAACTAGAAATGGTAAATTTTAACAACACATATTAATTTGATATAAATATAACACAAAATTTGTAGATTTTGTTGATATAAAATAATATGACTAATAAATAAATAACATAATGTAACACAATCAATAATTATATTATATTTGAGTTTAGAGTTTTTGATATTTGGGCTATTTTTGACATAATTAACTATTCGAGTTTAACTAATTTATAATTTAATGAATATGTTTTATAATTTTTATATTTTAAAAAATTCAATTATATTTATTTATTTTTAAAAGATGTTTAATTATATTTAAAATAAAATTAATTAATATTTAAAAAAATTATTATAAATATATTAAAATATAAATAAATAATATAATTACAATATATTTTACCATTTAATAATTATGTCCAGGTAAAATTTTCATTTCTCAACGCAATTATTAAATAAGTTTAATTGTGAGTCTTGCTTTATATTCAAAAATAAAATATATTATGGCAGCTAGATTTTTTCTAAGGTTCATGCTACTCTTAAATTGAAGGAATTTCAGCCAGTTCAAACGTACCCTTAGAGATTAATGTCACATCTTAATAGATCTAATTCCCACCACAAATTTACTTTTATAGAGTGTTAGTACATGTGACAAGTATTCATTTTTTTCCTTTTGTAATTTAAATAAAATATAAAATTAAAAATTTACCAATGATAAATAAATTAAAAATTTTTTAAATTTGAAATATAAAATTTTGTTAAAAATAAGTGATTATATCCTAAGAAAAATAATTAATTTTATGAAATTGTAAGATATTAACACGCCATAATAAATTAATTCTTCAACTGAAAACTAAAAAGAGAAACTGAAGAGAAACATGTAATGCCTGACCAGATCCCATATCATGAAAGAATATCTAACTTGTTGCAGCAAAACTCAAACCCTCCTCTTTGCTTATATTATTGAATTTTAGAGCAATTTAGACGAAAACAATTGAGATCTAATTGGGTGAGAAGTAAGAAAAGAGTTGAATTGGTATTTTAGTGATATTGACTCATCTAAGCATGCTCTAACGAATTTATGGTATAGTTAACATGCTCTAACGATTTGATAAAGCAGTCAAAGTTGAACGAATTTATGGTATAGTTAACATGCTCTAACGATTTGATAAAGCAGTCAAAGTTGAGCTGGTGAAATTATTCATCTTGCAAAAAAGAAGCGCGCTTGTTCAAGTTGGCCTTCTAATCAAAGGATAGCCCCACTAGCTTTTCCAATAGGGAGAAAGGAATCAAAATGAGAGAGAAAAGAATGGATCTTTTATTTTTGGAGAATGAGATGGAAAAAGGTCCTTGTGTAAGATAATCATTTGGTCCACATATCATAATTGATGGGATATTATCCTAATTCATATTATTTATCATTATATATAATTAATGAGATATTTATTGTTATCTCTATATTAGTGGAATGTGTTTTTTGAACCATGTGGGTTCAACTAAATTAATAATAATTGTTTGTCAAAATTAGAAAAACAGTTTTTAGACGTTAATGGAACATGTGGTTATAGTTTACAAAAATTAGTTCTCTCTCCTCATGTAAAAGAAAGGTTAAGAGAGGGAAATACGTTTCATTATTCTAACAATAAAAAAAATTGAGATTTAGGTTTGAAGGAAAAAAGTTATGGCATACAGTATGTACTCCTAGTCACTTTTTATGAATATTATAAAGCTAAAATTTTATATTATCGCTAATTTGTTAATCACCAAATTAACCAAATCATAACATTATAAAATTTTAGTTAGATAAATTAGTTCAATTACTCATTATTATTGATACTATATAAATGTATGGATGTAATGACTATATTAAAGTTTGTTATATAAGACATTTTAGGCTCACCTAAAGATTAATTGTTTGTCCTTATAGCTAATGAATATAATAATTGTAACAAATACGATTTATTGATTATATTTACATATTTAAAGATAGTATGTATATTTAATTAGATCATATATTATTGTTGTATTTTTGAAATCATATTAGCATCATTATGTTTTTTCATCATGTCTCGTTGTACCACCAAAAGGAGAACATTGTTATACCTTTATTGTCTATCTAAATTTTATCTGAATATGTGTTATGTGTTCATGTTTATAACTAAAAGCATTAACATATGAGCATTATTGAATTCTTGCAATATTCTTATTTTTCTTTATTGCATGCTTCATCTATTCTAATGTTTAATGGACTTAATTTCTCTAATTTTTGCAAATAAATTCAATTTTTCTTGGTGTTTTAGATCTAGATTTGTCACTTCAATAAGAGAAACTTACTACTATTATTGATGCTTGCATCGATAATGAAAAGAATTTCTATATTACTTGAGAAAGATTGAACAAAATAAGCCTAATATTTATGCAAATGGGTATAGCAAAGTGTGAAAGATGTTTGAGAAGTTGTCACTTAATAAATTTTTAGATAAAAAATTATAATCGAAGTAAAAGTTATATGGAAAAATATACATGTTTAAAAGCAGCGATGGGAAAAGTAATATAAATAAACATTTAATTAGTTATCTAAGTTGTTTTCTCCATGTGATTTACATCAAATGCTTACAAACCATAGCTCAGGTTTTTTGTATATATGTGTTCTACAGTTTGACTTTAATGTTTACTATGATAATTTAATTATGGCACTTCTCAAGCATGATTTACCATTTCAATTTATTAAGTATGATGACATAAGAGCAATTTTTAAGTTTATGCACCTGCAGTTCGTGACATTTCTAGAAATACTATCGAAGATAATGCGTTGAAAATGCATAATAAAGAAAATGACAGAATTAAAAAGATAATGAAGGAAATTCTAGGCAGAACTTGTTTGACATTTGATTTACGGACTTCAATTCTCTTTGATGATTATTTGTATTATGGTGATAAGGATCGACAAAAGAAATTATTGAATTTTAGTTAGATATCACCTTTACGTGAAAAAGTTTGTTTAGCGAAAAATTATTGTCATTGTTATCTAAATTGGATATTAAGAAAAAGATATTTTCAATAATATTGGACAATGTTTTGCTGATGTTCTTGTGTGAATATACTAAAATCTCAATTGAAAATTAAGAAAGCACTTGTGTGCAATGGAAATCACTTTCATATTCATTGTTGTGCTTGTATCCTCAGTTTAATTGTGCAAGTTGGGTTGAAAATAGTAGAAATGAATTATATAAAATTCAAGAAAATGTAAAATATGTAAAAGAGTCACAAATAAGAAAACATAAATTCTTAAAGTATATAAAACAAATGTCTTTGGATGGTGAGAAAACTATAACACAAGATGTTTCAACAAAATAGAATTCTACCTATGTTATACTTGAGAGTGTACTTTATTATAAAACAACTTTTCATCACTTACATTTAAGTGATTCCAAATTGTAAACATTGTCTTCCAAATTATGAGTGGGATGTTTTAAAGAAAATTAATCACTTTTAATCATTTTATGAGATTATTTGCATGTTTTCTAGATATATTGTTAGTTTGTATGAAATATAGATGGAAAGATTATTAAACATGTATCACACACATGTAAACTGATATGCCTCAGGGATCTTCAAATGATGAATCAAGATCTTATGGGTATATTTTCTTTCTTTTTTTTTTTTTTTTTGGTGTTTTGTGGATGGAAAGAGATGCTAGGATATGGTTTAGTTGTTGAGTAGATGGAAATTTGTAATTGAGGTAGGTTTCTAGTTCCTTAGAGGTATTTTAATAAAGTTGAAGGATTATGTACGATTTTGAGGTGGTAATGTGATATGGATGGCTTATGGAAGTTTAGGATGAAGAAATAGAGTTCTAAATCAATATCAAGAATCAAAAAAATAAAGAAATTAATACTAATAAATCAAATTTGATAAGATTAGATCGTCATAAACAAGATTACTAGGATGATTCGCCACACTCTAAAATAGAAAGAAGAAAGAGTGATAAGAATCGAAAAGAATTCGCCACTAAACAAAGAATTTGTTTAGATAAGAATTTAGATACAATTCAACAAAATACTTCTTCATTCATAGATTGAAAAATCCATTACAATAACCTGCATTCCATTATAGAACTAGCAAACTTGCCCTGAAAGATTTGTGCATTTAATGCCTAATTGGAAAACTAAGACTAATTAATTAAAACTCAATTACTAAAACCATAATTAATATATCATTAATTAAATATTTAAGTTATTAGCCACCTTATTTATTGAAGTTCATTAACCACAAATCATCATCCTAATTGGCTGAAATTAAACTCAATCAACAAATCAATTTTCCTTCATGTAGGTGAGTAAAGTAACAAGCTTGGCTCTTGCTTTAGTAACTGGTACCATGTATGGCTCTTCTTAGATTGCAGCAACTTCATTTCTATGATGGAGCACATCATCAAACATGGTTATAGAAGAAAAGAATTATCAAAATGACTATTTAAGTTTCAATATAAGAATTTACCTTTTCCTAAGTACTCAAATTTGATAAGGCAAACCTCAAATATATAAAATTTCTACACTTTAATACCACCTTTGTAAGAAGGATAGAGGCCAAGAGTAAAAAAGAGAGATCAAAAGGTTTTATTTGTCTAAAATGAAAAGGTTCTCTAACATGTGTATCACTTTGATATAAACAGGCTTGGGTTAAAAAATAATTATTATATTTATTTGTATGTCTTTTTTGAATAATTTAATTTATGTTTTACCAAGCAATTAAAAGGAGACACTTTTAATAATTTTAATTATTTACATGCTATATAATTGTAACACCTCCTTCCATTCATTTCTATTCATGTGACATATAGTGTATTGAAATTATAAAAAAGGTAAAAATCAATGCTTTCTTATAGTGAAGTGAAGTTTTCATTTGTCCAAAAAATTTATGAAAAGTAACCACATAAATAGTAATAACTAAAATAGTATTATATTTTTTTTCTCTAAAGAATTGTTATGCATTTTAATAAAAATAATATTTCAGATTATGCAGAAAGAAAATTACATATTAATGGATTAAATCTCAAATATATTATGCCCCACCAGGAAATCATTGCATCGACTGCGCTTCGAAACTGTTATGACCGTATCATAATTACCTGAAAATAATAATCCCGTAAAGAGGTGAACACACCACATTACTCAGTAAGATAATATAATACTTAAATAAATGAAGGAACATGTTACCTGAATCTCTATTTATCTTAGCCATTTCATACCATCACACACACATTGTTAAATGCATGTCAATATAGCAATGTACAAATACAAATACGCTTATCCTCAATGATGTACACAAGATATCATGCCATATCATTTAGAACTCTAAGTACTATCTCAGCTATGAATTCTATATAAGCAGTCTCAATCAGAGTAATACTTTTCATAATATATCATATCACAGGTTATGCAGTCTTAAACAATATGCTTTCTAAATAAATAGTTTCATCACTTGTGTCCGTTTAAATCATATTTCTATTCTTATCAACGAACACCTACATAACCATATAAAATCAATACATAGTTATTCATATAGATAACAACTAAATGTTTCAGCCACATAAAGAGAAACTGATCAGAAACTGGTATAACCAAATAATTTCAATCACACACTCGGCCCGAGATAACCAAAATATCCTAAGTACACAATCAATATCCACATAGGATAGAAATATTTCAAACATCTAAATATATACAAACGAGGGTATTAGTAAAAACGATAACACTTCTTATGTATGTCATTTCTACTCTCAGAAGGTTAGTGATAGTAATTTATTGTGTTTACAAGTGATTGATTATACTCAGAGACATCATGGATTATGGTTGTTACTCTAGGCCACAGGGCCATTTGAAGGACAGTTGTGGATTTCACCTACCCCTCAGAGTACCACAATCTTAACATCTTATCTTAATTAGAAGCTGGCTTACAAGCTTAGCTGAGTGCGATGGAACATACATATCCGATCCACATATCCCAATTATCTCAATATTGATTCATTACCAGTCTATTTTATCATACATTCACATTATCTCCTTATTCTTACTACATCAAGACAACCTGACAGTTATACCATAATCACAATTACATGTCCACCATTCCTTATCCTATATTAGAGATTCTTTTACCTACATAAACCTTAACTATACCACTATAATGACACATATCAATCCAATCATGGTCATCTGTTAAGGTACACTGATAATAACAAACTTAAACTCATAACATCGATCCTACACCATCTTATAACATACTCTGTGCTATTATATCATTACTGCATCCTTAACCACACGTATAAATGTGTAGACTAATATATCAAATGACCTGCAATACACACAATGTGCATTTTCAACAATTTCCTCAAACATCTCACGTAATCTTTAATCTATTATGAATTCACGTGTATTCTTTTCATTTCATAAGCATACTGCTGGCTAGACAAGACTTTATGTACTTGAAGTGAGACAATCTAGATATTGCCTACCTATTAGCTTAATTGGATTTTAACTTCCTTTTTCAAGCTGATGTTGGATTTCTTTTTCTGTAAGGTTAAGTTCCCTCTTAAAGAACTAGAACTTGTTAATGTGTAATTGGACTTCAACCGTTACCGCAATTCACAATCGAATTTCATTATGATTGTATTCATAGTAATTCTCATAGAAATTCGGTAATGGTTCGCTTATTTATATAAACTATCCTACTTACACAAGAAAACCCAAACCAGTCTCAATATTAAATGAAACATAGCGTGTTACTACCTCATTGCTATTCACACAAACACAAATGACTCTTAGCATATAAAGGTATTATACCATGCAGTTTGAATCTAAAATGCATACAAATTCCTTTTATTATAAATCGGTCATAATTAAGTAAATTATGGATCGTGGTCATGATATTCACCGTACATTTCAATATATGTATATAATGGTCTTTTGTCCACTCCAGGTCCCTCAGATCGACAGAATAAATAGTTTTACAATGGGTTGCGCATCCAAAGGCACCATGGAGAACAACCGCTTCTTACCATGGGTTCGACGTACCTCTTAGGCACCATGGTTTTATTATCATTTTTCGATTGCTGTGGGTTCAACTATCGCAAAGGGCACCACAATCTTATTATCAATCCGGAACTGTTATGGGTTCAACATACCCTGAAGGGCACCACAGTCTTATTATAATGATACTGCTCCGTTTTGAGCGACTCTACCAATGTAACGAAAAAACTATCGATCCATAATTATCCCAATTATACCACTTATCCACATAGATTTATTCATAGTCGACTTAATCATGACAAAATGACCACTTTGCCCACATTAATTACAAGGCAAGTTAATAATTTTATAATGGACAACATAATTACCTATGAAACACATTTACTAATCTTTATCTTCTAAAAAGACTTCATACGCATGAAAACATATTCTACTCCAGCATATAAATACGTCATACCACTATCAAGATAAGGCACAGAAATATATTTATATCCAAGCACATGGATACACCATTTCACTTATCAATACAAATCCACGAAAATATATTCTTATCGATTATCATATATTACATCATTACACGCAATCCCAACATATCATCACAAGTCAAACTATACTCAATACCTTACGACGGCATAATAATTACAACATACTAACATATACACACATGTCCATCCGGATAACATTGCAAAATATCAAGTGCGGCATGTGCTTAATCATTCACTCACATGGGCATAATTACATATGCATATACAAGCGTACCTACTATATAATTATATATATACAAACATGGGACATACAATGTTGTATAGGTATTTTAGAATACCTAATATAGCACTACAAGTCGGCGAGGATAATATTACGTTTATAACTATATATACATATATATATAACACGGATACTAATACTTCTAATTGCACAATCATGCCCATTCCCCGTCAATGAGACTTTTCTACTATTCAAACTAATGTTATGATATATATTCATATAATTACAGGCGTTATAAATATTAAAATCTATTTGTTTCATAATTTAAATATCATATTATCTTACCTCCAGGCACCCGATGCCTACGCGGATGATGAAAAATCATCCCGGAGAAAATATACAAGTCCTAAATATGCTGTATGCAGTATCGGACATCGTGGAATGAGTTGTTGCCTCTAATAGAGTTTGCATATAATAATAGTTACCAGTCGACTATTCAAATGGCTCCATATGAGGCATTGTACGGTAGACAATGTCGATCTCCGTTATATTGGGATGAGATAGGTGAGAGGAAGGATCTGAGTAAAGCCCTTGGACCGGATATGACTCAAAAGATGATTGAAGATGTTCGGATGATCCGAGAGAAACTAAAGCAGGCTCAAGATAGACAAAAGAGTTATGCTGATCTAAAGAGAAAGGATGTGGAGTTTCAAGTAGGGGACAAAATATTTGTGAAGATTGCCCCTTACAAGCATGTAATGAGGTTTGGAACGAAAGGGAAACTTGCTCCTAGGTATATTGAGCCTTTTGAAATATTCGATCGAGTGGGCAAGGTGGCATACAGGCTGGCTCTTCCACCTAGCATGGACAGGATTTATAATGTATTTCACGTTTCTTTACTCCGTAAATATATTAGTGACCCTTCACATGTATTGGCATCTGATACAGTGGAATTTGAGGAGAGCTTGATTTATGAGGAGCGACCAGTTCAGATTCTGGATAGAAGGATCAAAGAGCTCCGAAATAAGCAAATTCCACTGGTTAAGGTTTTATGGAGAAATCATCAGATAGAAAAGGCAACTTGGGAAGTGGAGCAACAGATGCAAGAGCGATATCCAGAGTTGTTTGCTTAATTTTGAGGACGAAATTCCTTGTAAGGGGGGAGGAAATGTGACACTCAGATATAAATAAACCCTAATTTTTTTTTATTATCTCTTGTCTTTGGAAGTATTTTATGGAGTTATTGAAAGGAGACCGAGTGTAAATCGATTAAATAAGTTATTTTGTCGGGTAAGGGCAAAATAGTCTTTTCACTCAAAATTGAGGCCAAAATGAGTTTTGATCGCATAAAAAGTCTTAGAATTTCATAAATATTATGTTGGTATATTTAATTTCAATTCGAGACGCGGTTAGTATATTTTTGGGAAGGCGGAAATAAAAAAGGGTAAAATCGTCATTTGATAAAGTTTTGATTGATCAAGCTAGATGTCAAGAATATAAATTAGTATGATAGAGTGTGTTAGAAGGAAAGATAGATTTTATAAGTATAAGAATGCCAAAATTTCTATTTTGGACAAAAAAGGACAATTTTGCTAAAAATGGCAAAATGGTCATTACGTTAAGGGTCGAAAGGACTCTGCCAGATTTTGATCACCCAGAACTCTTGTAAATGTTGTAAATAAGATATAGAAAAAGTGAATTAAATTAGGATGTGAATTTCTCTATAAAGGATGAAAAAGGACCAAAGTGACCAATTTTCTTTATTAGGGGTAAAATGGTCTTTTCACAAGGAATTAGAAGAAAAAGTGATAATTAAAATTGATGGGTTAAAGTGAAAGAATGCAAAAATGGCTTGGGTAGTCTCATAATTTTCTTGGGAGCTAAATGCAAGTTTTGAAATATTTTTGGGCAATAGTATAATTTTCGAAAATATGGATATGGATAAGTATGGTTGACTTTTCAAAATTGAAACAAAAGTTGCTTTTTCTTCTTCTTTGCCGTGAGGTGCTTCTCCCTTTCTCTTTCAATTTTTTTGGACGAAATCAAGCAAAATCTTTTAATCTGCCCGATTAAACGCGTTACCGTAGAAGGAAAAATTGTTCTACGCGTCGAAAGCTTTAATCTGACAGTAAAAGTTCTTGATTTCACTAAGTTTCAATTTATGGGTTTGATGAAAAGTGGTTTTTAAAAGTGGTTTATGGTTTTTAATGGTAATTTAGGTGGTTTTGCGGTATTGGGAGGTTTAATCAAGCAATTAGCATATTTTAACGTAAGGAAATGTAATTTTCTTTTATGGAATTTGTGATTGGTGGTTGATTTGTGTAGGAATGGATTTAGGGATGATGTTTATATGAAATTGAGTATAGAATAATGTATAAAATGGAAGAAAATTGAAAGAGGGGCAAAATAGTAAATTTAGAGTACTGTTCATCGAACCTCTAAATGATATATTTTAACATGTTATGGTATGTTTGAATGTGTATAGGTATGTTAGGGAGCAAATAAAATTAGTAGGAATTGATTTGGGTGGATAAAATGAGGAAAAATTTGAAGGAAGGGTAAAATGATAACTTTGGTTATTATTGTGGAGATTTAAAAATATTTTGATGTGTTATGTATATATAATACTTTGTATGGTTGTTGGAATGTATAAATGAATTATTATTATAGCCGTGTGATTGGAGCGTGGTTAATAGAATTTAGAATAGATTGTAATATTCAGGACGTTGCACGTTAGTTGTCATAATAATTATAGTAGTTATAATTATTATGTAAATTTTCTTTATTAGTAAATGATGCGTTGATATGGTTATCCATTAATATTGGATAGTATACGATATATTTATCGTAATAGTAGAAATTATAATTGTGATGAATAAATCCAAGTGAAATTGGTAGACTGGGTATTTGCGAGTGTATGTGATTATAGAAGTGTTACAAATTGTTGGTTAGGTATCACTATCCGCAAGTGCATTATATATTCATTATGTGAACGAATTTCATATGCGCATAAAATCGATATGTGAACGTTATTTATTATTTCTGTGTGTATAGGTGCGCATATGTGGTATTTATTGTGCATGGTTTGAGTGTACAATAGTTTTCAAAAAAAAAAATGAATGCATGGTTTTGGGCCATGTGGTATTAATTGTGTGACTACATTAGTTATGGATCCGAATATTCAGATACCCTTCACACCCGCTGGCTTGGTTATAGCCAGGTTATATGATCGATCATATATAAAATATATGCTCAGCCCGATAGACGAGTGGTGTGAATGGATGAAGGTTGGGCGAATTTACTTTGTGGCCACGATCCATAATTGTGTTAGCACGACCGGTCATATATTTGTCGATAATTTGTTAAAAATGTCATGTGTTTTTAATTTCGAAATGCATGTAGATTTATTTATATTCTATATAATAGCTATGAGCATTATATGGATAATGATACAGAGTATATGATCGGAGTGTATTTATCTCGTTAGATTATGTTAAGGCGATATGAGTTAATAATTTCTACGTCATCAGTATCGTATAGTATATATGGTAGGGAAACAAATTCTGTACTAGAATATTATGTTTCCTTACTGAGCTATTTCGCTCACCCTTTGTGGATTGTGGTTTTTTTTACAGGTAATGTGATGCCGCGGAATATGGATGCAAACTTTTCGAGGCATTAACAGGGCTAGTATCTTGATGATAGGGGTATTTTTTGGTGTTAATGCATAATTATGCGTATGTATCTATATGTATATGTATATGTATATATATATATATATATATATATACGTTGGTACAGTAAACTTGTATTTTTGGATTACATACTATGGATTATGTGTGTAACCAAGATATTATACATATCCAACTTTTGCACACACACACATATATATATATATATATATCTTTATGTTAAAAAAAAAAAAATTCAGATTATATCTTATATAGTTGATTTTAAATAGAGGGGTGTTACACATGCCTTTTGAATTTTAAATTGGTTGAAAATTTAAAGCAACAGAAAGATCAACTACATATGTTTTCAAAATTGATGCATGAAGTACATCGGAAAGTCTTGATAATTTTGATGGCAAGACTACACAGAATATCATAGTGTCAATTTTATCCAAACTTTCAAAAGAATAAATAAATATTAAACTAAATTTTTTCTTCTTTAAAGATTTTTTCCTACCATGCTACATATAGATAGAAGATTATTAGAACTTTCATTGTTAAATTTTCTCAAAATTATTTTAAATAAATTTTTTTTTAGGTTCTTAAATAATTTGAAGATATAGACACATTAAGAAATCATATTCAATGACTTTATATATATATATATATATATTTTAAAGATGATTTGATTAACCAAAATAATTTTGACATTTGAAAATTTTGAAGAAAATAGATGTGTTCTAGTATTTTAGGGTTTATTAAAAATTAAAAATTTAACATTTTTTAGCAAAACAAAATTTTTCACAATCCTAAACATGTATACTTTTTATCATAAAAAATAATTCTTACAAATCAACTTGTAGAAATTGGAAAAAATCTAGAGTTGAACAATGATCTCATATTAAAACTCTACAAAACTCTTTTTTCTTTTATACTTCCTACATAATATAAATTCTTAACAATTACTAGGACAATTGATGCCTAGGAATCATAAGCACCTTAAAACAAATTATGTAATTCTCTACTTACAATATTTCATAATTTTTTTTTTCATAAATTTCATCCTCTAATCACCATTTTTTTTTTTAAAAGAATGTCTACATAAAGATGAATTTTGAACAGTTACTATAAGAAATGATGCCTAGGACCCTTAAAATAAATTATTTAATCTTCTAGTCACCATCTTTCATCAATGTATTTTTTTTTTAAAAAAAAAACAGCATATTTATAATCATAATATATATATATATATGTATATAATACAATATAATTATGTAAAGAATCTAGAGTTATCTCCGATCTTCCTTTAATAATCCTTTAAATCATCTTCATACAAATATATATTTTTTCTTATAAAAAAGATTTAGTTACAATATATTGAATATGATATATATTTAATTTTTTTATGTTATGTATTTTGAATTTTATATTTATGTTAATTTTTTTAATTTTATATTTTAAGTTTTACATTATTATTTTTATATTTTATATTTTAAAATTTTTCTATTATTTATCTTGAATTTTATGTAAATAATTTAAATTTTATATTTTATATTTTAAGTTTTATATTACAGAATATAAGATAAAAAAAAAAATATGTAAGTCTTATAAGAAAAATCTTTCATAATTTAGAAAAGTTGTTCATTTAAAATTAAAATTGAATGGGCAAAGCGGCTTTTCGGTACCCGGCCCTAAATTTGGCATCTTTTTTCGACCATCCAATCAAACAATTTTTGATGTCTTTGTTTTCCTCGACTGTTATTTGTAAATGTTGCTGTTTGATTTTAACACCTGTTTGGCTGCAAACTGAAGAGGGTTGGATTCCATTGTTTTTTCAGGAAAATGCAGTCTAGTCAGGGAAAAAGTGACCCGTGGTCCACAGATCAGCCCTCCAATGTCTTTTTTTTTTT
>CP135540.1:7652483-7717233 GCA_032402905.1 Khaya senegalensis
AAA
Organism: Khaya senegalensis; assembly: GCA_032402905.1. Taxonomy (NCBI): domain Eukaryota; kingdom Viridiplantae; phylum Streptophyta; class Magnoliopsida; order Sapindales; family Meliaceae; genus Khaya; species Khaya senegalensis. Next base: position 7,652,487 of record CP135540.1, read on the forward strand.
AATGGCTTATACCTATTTTTATAAACTAATAACTTTTATTCCCAAAATATATTACTATCACATTCATCTAAATTATCAATACACCTTAATTTAGTATGTGCACTTCAAAAAAATAATAAGTATATGGTACAAGTATATTGTTATTGTATTAATTTAGTCATTTAATAGGCTTAACCTTATATCACATGTATGTACATACGCGTGTGTGTATATAAACAAGTATTAATATATACATATATATACATATACATATTTTTAAATAATTGTTATAAATATTTGTAAATATTAACATAAATTTGTATTCGTTTTAAATTTATTATAAATTTTAATTTTTTAAAAATTTATTCTAAATTTATTTATTAAAAGACCCATTAAATTGTGTTATAATAAACAAGTATTAGTAAATTTACACTGTTAAATGCACCCACCTTAAAACGCGTTTCTAAACGCACCGGCCTCAAAAGTCCGCTCTCCGTGCGTTCTCACTTCCACGTTGATTGCTCTGACGAGAGGATATTTTGGCCAATTCATTATTTCAATTAATTACGGACTATGCCACTAGCCCCCTTCCTGTTAAGCGATCACTCTCTTATGTTTCAGTTTGGTCAGTTTCGTTTCGCCTCCCAATATCACCAAACAAAACAAATGGAAACAAAACCCCTCTTTCAAAATCAAATTCCTCAAAATTAACATAATCTGTTCAAAACCGATCTCCCTCTTTCGGTTCCCCCTCCTTCAAAATTAACAATGTCCCTTTTCTAATATATGTGGTCCGTTTTCTCTCATTTTATTTCTCTACAAAATTTTCATTTTGAATTTTAAAATTTTGATTTCATAATTAACTAAATAGCTCGTTGTTTATTTTTTATTTTTTATTTTTTCAGATTCTTGCTGATTTGATCTGAGAGGCATGAAGCGAGAGGTGGATTATGAGCTGGTGGGTTCACTCGATGAGACTTTGACTCATTCTCTGACTGGAGCTGAGACTCAAGCCAGTGATTCTGTGAAAGGTGTTTATGAAAATGCTAGCTGTAAGAGATTTAGAGTTACCAAGGTGAATGGTTTCATTGTTTATACCCGTGTGAAAAGGTCTTGCTTCAATAATTCTGATGATATTTTGGAGAATAATGATACCGATGGTAGAATTAAGAGCTTTCGGGAAATCAAAATAAATGATGATCAAAGCAATCAGGCATTAGAAAGTGTAATTAAGGAGAGTCGGGTGGTTGAATCTGTAATTGAAGAAAAGCAAGTGTTTGAAAATGTAATGCAAGAGAACCATCAAGTCCAAATGCTGGTTGGAAACAGCCCTTTGGTCAAGACTGTGATGGAAGAGAGTCTAGTGGCAAAGGCTGTAATGAAAGGGAAACAAGTTGTTGAAAATTTGATTGAGGAGATTCCGGTGGTTGAAACTGCAAAGGCTAACAAAAGTAGTTGCAGCGTAGATGTGCCCATGTGCAAAGAGGAGCCATTTATTGAACTGGAGTGTTCTCAAGGAGAGGGCGGCGGTAGTGAGGGCACTCCATTAGTGACAACTGAGAGTGGTGATGTGAGAAATTATTTGAATAAAAAGGATCGAAAGTGGCTGAGTCGATTGATGGTGAAACCAAAGGTGGAGGCGGTTGAGGTTCTGGTTACTCAAGCAGAAGGTTTTGGAATTGAATCAATGTCACCAATAGAAGTGGAAGCAATAGCTGAAGGAAGTGCATTGTCAAGTCCCAAAAAGAACTTGGAATTGATAATGTCGAAAAAGATAGCCCTGAATAAGAAGCCAATGACTGTAACGGAGCTTTTCGAAACTGGTTTGCTTGATGGGGTATCAGTTGTTTACATGGGTGGCATTAAGGTTGATTTTTTGATACTCAATCTTTTATTTCATATTATTATTGATAGTTTTCTTTTAGGTATAATGTATAGCTTAAGGCTTAATGTTTGTGGTACCTTAGTTTCAGGCATCTGGTCTCCGAGGCACTATTAAAGATGGTGGAATTCTTTGTTCATGCCCTTTGTGCAATGGATGCAGAGTGAGTATTGTTTTTTCTTGTGGTAGCATTGTTTAGCATCCATAATTTTTCCTTGAGTCACTTAATGCCTTAGTTTGTTCCTTTTTCCTGCTTAATGTAGGTCGTTCCACCTTCCAAATTTGAGATTCATGCTTGTAAACAGTATAGACGTGCATCGCAATATATTTGTTTTGAGAATGGTAAGAGCCTACTTGACGTGTTGAGGGCATGCAGAAGCGTTCCTCTGCCTTTGTTGGAAGCAACGCTTCAAAGTGCTCTTAGTTCTTTGCCTGAAGAAAAATCATTCGCCTGTGTGAGATGCAAGGGTGAGTTGACCTTATTTTTATTTTTTATTTTTCACTAAAAATTACAGTGGTCCTTGGCAAGTGAGTGCTAGCCATGATAAATATTATAATTGATGTTTTTGATATATTTTCTGTTCAACTATTTTCTAGGGACCTTTCCTATAACCTGTGTTGGGAAAACAGGGCCTGGGCCTCTATGTAATTCGTGTGTGAAGTCAAAAAAACCACAAGGCAGCTTCACTTGTTTAACTAGTGTAAGAGCCAGGTATGAATTCTTTAATAGTCACTTTGTGCAGCGTTGTAGTTGAATTCTCTTCTGTTACGATTTGTCAGATACTTCTGTTGAAAATAGGTATGTTACAGACTTGACAACAAGAAACTTATGCTCATATGCCTGGCTGTTGAGTGTACCGACATGAAAGAGTTAACTTTCACGCAATTTGTAAAATGTGTAGAATTATGAGCATGCTGTGTATTATATTCAAGATACTTGCCTCACTCACTATTTTCGTTTATTGCTTTTGTTCTGTTGTGAAATGAGCAAATATACGAGTACGGTTGATATTTTCTTTTTGAAGAGACAATTATAGTTTGATTATGTTTTTATATTTTAATGAGTAATTGATGTATGTATTCCAAGCACTTTGTCCGAAGTGATGTGTCAGCCACTACGGGAAGGGAAGAGTTTTAGTTTTCACAACTATTCCTCATTCATCTTTCTTTCTACCACATCTGGACCTAGAATCAAAAGTACTTTTATTTGAGACGAGCCTTCTGTCACAGATGGACACACACTATTTCCTTTACATATTGAGATTCTGATTGAACTGTCACTTAAGGTACTTATCCACTAGACACATCCTTCCCTTCCCTCTTGGGGTGCTTTTCTATCCCTGTTTTCTGGCACGCCCTTGGACTGAGAGACGCACAGAATAGGCTGGTCTTAGATGTGCATGACTTACTAATCAATTGGATTTGGCTTGGGTTGAGTTGGAGCTTTTAGCCAGGCTCATATCATGATTTTGAGTGGAAAAATTAACTTGGATTAGGTATACCAGAGAAAAGGAAAAATGCATGTGTAATTCACCCACGAAGATGCATGTGGAATGGAGCTTTTAGCCGGACTCATATTCTTCTTTAGTTTTTAGTATTAATATTTTAATCTGGGTACCATCTTTTGTATCTTTCATCCATGTTATTTCAGGTCATCTGAACCAGAGTTTGTCTCAAAGTCCTCCAAAACTGTTTCAATGTGTATTTCTTCAGAGAATAAGCGTGAAAGGAAAAAAACAAGAAAGTTAGTATTCTTTATTTCTTTTTGGTTTATTTGCTTTTGCAGTATATTTATAGCTCTAACATTTTTACTTTCCATTTGTGGAAAGTAGAGTTTCTTTACCCTTTAGTTTGTCAAACGTATGAAGTAGTCACATCTGACGTAATGTTGACTTGTTTTTGTGGTATTCCAGGTTGTTAGAAGCAGATGCAGTTTCAAAGTCATCCTTCAAAAGTGCATCACTGTGTAATCTTTTGAAAACAAGGAGTCCCTGGGAGATAACAAAAAAGTTGGTACCCTTTGATGTCCTGTTGGTTTTTTGGTTTGACATACCTGTGATATAAGATTTTGCTTTCCAATTCTCTCTATTAACCAATCTCTTTCATTCTTGGATTGGGACTTTATGGAAGATACTGAGGAATTATTTCTATGACAATTCTATTGTTTGTTTTTAGCTGGCTATGTTTGTGGTAGGTGGTTTTTATCTTGTTTCTTATAAACTTTATTTACTTCCATTTCAGCTCATCAAGACCAGGTTTGATCACAAATTCTTCCATAAGTACATCACTGCATAAATCACCACAAAATCAGAGACAACGGAAACTAACAAAAAAGTTGGTAGCTTTTCTTATTCTGTTGGTTGTTGGCTCAAGTCTTTTGTTTTTCTTTTCAGGAAAATAATCTTTTAATTCTCAATATGAATCTGCACTTTTTCAGGTCAAAGAATACAGTTTTGATTTCAAAATCCTTCAAAAGTCCTTTGTTGTCTACCTCTTCCCCAAATAAGAGTCAGTGGAAGATAACAACAAAGTTGGTATTATTATATTATATCTCTGGGTTAAAATTATTTGCTTTCTATTGTGGCAAGTAATCTCTTTTGTTTGTTGCATTTCTGTTGTTTTCAGGGATCAAAGATTGCACAAATTGGTTTTTGATGAAGATGGATTGCCTGATGGAACTGAAGTAGGGTATTATGCGCGTGGACAGGTTGAGCCGAAGATCGTAACTTGTTTGGTTTTTTGTTTCTTATTCTTGTCTAAGTGATTGACTTTGTGGACAGAAATTGCTTGAGGGTTATAAGAATGGGTCAGGAATAATTTGCCGTTGTTGCAACAGTGAGGTACTTTCTTTCTGCTGGAATTTCACTATCCCTGAGCCTTACTAGTAGAGACATTGACTTTATTTTAAACTTAACATGTAGGTCAGCCCCTCACAGTTTGAAGCTCATGCAGGTTGGGCTTCTCGCAGAAAACCGTAAGTGTTTGTTGAAATGTTTCAACTTGTAAATTACCCTTATTTCTAATAAATGTGTTGATTTTGTGACTGTTTTCCTGTGTTCTTTTTGGCAGTTATGCATATATTTACACATCTAATGGTGTCTCACTGCATGAATTGGCTGTATCTCTCTCTAAAGGTCGTAAGTTTTCTGCCAAGGATAATGATGACTTGTGCATCATCTGTGCAGATGGTGGGAATCTTTTGCTTTGTGATGGATGCCCAAGGGCCTTCCATAAAGGTGAAGTTTGAATTCCTTTGATTAATAAGTGAATTTACTAAGCACGCTACATTCTATTTCATATTTACTTTTGCAGTGGACCCACATCCTTCCAACCAAATTTTTACTCCAATATGAGGAATGTCTTTCTACAATCTAAGTAGAAAAATGGGTTTTTTTTTTTTTTGCCAATTTAGGTTAGTAATTTAGAAGTTGGTCTTTGTTTATGTTTGATAAGGTCATCCTTACGCTGAAACATCATTTGATTTGCTTTTGCCAATCTTGGTTGGCTCTTAAACTTTTTTGAGGACTGACACTACTGATTAGGTATAAGTTATAGTAAAGAATGGCCTGGGAATCTATACCCCAGGAAACAGTGGAACTCCCATGATTGGAGAAATTTGATTCGCCAACATTGGAGAGGCTTGAACCCCTTGGCAACAGTTTCGGACATGTTTATACTACAGATTTTTGTTCAAAAAATGGGCCTTAAGTAACATATGGTGCACCTGCTCATCTTCTAGTCCTCATAGGGGTTCTGAACAATGATCATACTAAGCTTTTGGAAGCAAATCAACTGATGGTACACATGTTACTACACTTCTCATTCACCACAAACCAGTGAATGAACAATGGCGATACATGTTTACTCTTTAAATGATTTGGAGTGGTTGTAGTCATTTGGTTCCAAGTTCTCTCTTTCTCTTTATCTCTCTCTCTCAATTTTGTTATTTGTGGCCCTGTATCTTACTACTTGGTAATTGTCATTCTATGTTGTTAAATCTACAGAAAATATATAATACTGGGATTCTTGATCAATTCAATTTTTGTGGAATAAAATTCTAAACTTTTTTTTTTCATTTTACTTATTTTTTATAGTTTCTAAAAAAAACTTAAAAAAATATTAAGGAATATAGAAAAAAATACAAGATGGACAAGAAACCCACATGAGCATCCAAAAGGCCCCTTGTAAGATATCAACAATCTTTATACCCAAAAGAAAATAAAACATAAATAATGTAATTTCCTTAAAGTATTCTTAGGTTTTGTGTTTTGCATTTGGTATCTAAATAATCTGTGGCATTATCTCAGAAGACTATTTGGTTGCCTGACTAGATTGTGACCTGGCTGAATTTGATTAAATGCTCAATTTTAGTTTTGTTATGCAGAATGTGCATCTCTATCTAGTGTTCCTCGAGGTGATTGGTATTGCAAATATTGCCAGAATATGTTTGAGAGAGAAAGGTTTGTTCAACATAATGCCAATGCTGTTGCAGCTGGAAGGGTTACAGGAGTTGATCCTATAGAACAGATATCTAATAGATGCATTCGTATTGTCAAACACTTAGAAGCTGAACTTAGTGGATGTATGTTATGCAGGTGATGGTTACAGTTTATTCTATGCTGAAATTGATGAAACGTTTTGACTGATGATGGCCTTTGATATGTAGTTTGTACCATCCTATTATAAACACTTTTCTGTTTTGTGCTGTCTTGTAAGCATGCTCTTATTTTGCAATTAGTCGATTTTGGTTTAGCTGTAACTTAAAATATGTTTCTTGTTTTATGCAGAGGCTGTGATTTTAGCAAATCAGGATTTGGTCCACGAACAATTCTACTTTGTGATCAGGTTGGGTATCTACTTCTCATTTCATTTTCTATTGCAATTGAGCTCTCAAGTGCTTCAAATATCTATTGTTGCCTTGTTGGTATGATTTTGCCATTGGTTGTTTCATCTCATGACTAATTCTATGCTTTTTATATTCCTAACTTTGTGTCAGTGTGAGAAAGAATTTCATGTTGGCTGTTTGAAGAAGCATAAAATGGCAGATCTAAGGGTGCGTGCATAAATGATTCTTATCCTTGCTTTATATACATGGATCACATTGTGTTGTGACTCCATCCCATGCAATGGATGTGAAACTTCAATTGGTAAAAATACTGATGCCTCCTGTTACAGGAACTGCCCAAAGGGAAGTGGTTTTGCTGCATGGATTGCAGTAGGATCAATTCTGTTTTGCAAAGCTTGCTCGTCCAAGAAGCTGAGAAGCTCCCAGAGTTTCATTTGAATGCTATCAAGAAGAAGAATACAGAAAAAGGCTTGGAGACTGTTAGTGATATCGATGTGAGATGGCGGCTTCTAAGTGGAAAAGCAGCCACACCTGAAACTCGGCTGTTGCTTTCACAAGCTGTTGCGATCTTCCATGTAAGTACTGGCTATGTTGTAGCTGGGTTCTTCATTTTTCTGGCCATTTATGGTTGCAATTTTGATAATGGTGATAATGTCAACTATTTTTCTCTTCTGCAAGCACGATTTGTCTTTATTCTTAACATTTTCATCTAGTAATGAACTTATTAGGTTCAGTTTAATTGTATATTTATGCCAAAGTGTCCCTTCTTTGAGTGGTCAATTTCATATTATTTTTTTATTCCAAGATAGAATTAATTTCAGACAAATAAAGTGGCTTTAGTTTTCCCTTCAATTCAGGAGAAATTTTTTCTAGGCCTTGAATACCAAGGATGAAACATGGGCACTGTACTTAACATCATGTCGGTATACTCTGGCCTTTAAGACATATAAACCACCAGCATGTTATTTTTATTTAGTTACTGGATCAAAATATCTATATTTTAGTGATTGAGTTTCATGAGAAGGCCACTTCCAACAATTGCATGCCTTAAATGGTCTCAGAATTTTTTTGCTTAGAAGCAAAGTTGAGTTGACAAGTCCTTGATATCTGGAGGGCTCAAACATTGCAATGAATGACAGTGATTTAAAATAGTCAGATCTTTGCTTAGTACCTTTACAGCCTCTAAGAGACGAGGTTAATGATTATATTGCCTTAGTTTCATTGTTCATTGTGAATAAGGTTTAGCATATGCCTGCAAGGGATTTAACAGAAAATATTTGGACTATGCATGTAAGGGTCAGCATGTATTACTCAATTTCTTGAAATGTTACAGGATTGCTTTGATCCTATAGTTGATTCAATGAGTGGACGTGACCTTATTCCATCCATGGTTTATGGGTAAGCATAAGATCCCTATTGTTTTCTTCCAATTTTCTGCTGGTATTTCTTATCTGGTTAAATGCACTCCTTTCTTGCAGAAGGAATTTGAGGGGCCAAGAATTTGGGGGAATGTACTGTGTGATATTGACTGTCAAGTAAGTAGTCTTTGATAACTAAACTATGCATAACTTATCTTTAAGAATGTTAAGAAGTTTCTTTTGGCAATTTTGTAGCTCATCTGTCGTATCAGTGGGAATACTACGAGTTTTTGGACAAGAAGTTGCAGAACTTCCTTTAGTGGCAACCAGTAAAATCAACCATGGCAAGGTGAGATAACAGTTCATCTGTCAAAAACTTAGTTTTCTTATTGATCTTTTGAATTAGAAAAGAATTTGTGATGGCCGCGATTGATATTAGTTTTCAATTGTGTTTTCCAAAATCATTTTACAAAATTAAAAATGGTGTTTTTTATTTGATGTTTTCAAAATTAAAAGTGCATTTGGTTGCTTGTTCTGGAAACTGTATCTAAAAGTGAAAAACAGTGAAAACAAGTTTGGTAATTTGTTTGAAAAATATGAAAAATTTTGAAAATGTGTCAAATAGAATGATTTATGAAAATTGTTTTTCAGTAGTTGCATTAAACATCTATGGACAGTGTCTTTTGTTTTTCCTGTTTAAATGTTACTATAAATAAAAAAGTGATAAAAGTTTAATTTTTTGTTTAAGTATGATTAGAATTAAAAAGAGGTTGGAAAGAAAAAATCTATCTCAAATTAGAAGTTATTATCAAAATAGTGTCAATGTGTTATCAAAAAAGACAAAAAGGATAACATTAAGATCAATAAAATTAAATTATATAATAAACATTGGCCACATTCATACAACTAATCTGATGTGTAGTGGGTAATTTTTCTTCTCTTCTACATTTGGGGCTCACGAGATCTTGTACTATAAAAAGTGAAAACCCCAAATTTAAAGTTTTGCGCTTCTCTTACAAAAGTAAGGAAATGAGAATAACTTCAGTTGGATCATGGTCTTATTGATGAATAAGCCTGCCAAACAAGCTATGTTATGTTGTTTTTGGAATTAAAAATGGCTGTTTGTTACCTGTTCCAAATGGCCTTGATATCCAAGAAGTTGCTCGTATTTTCAAATTTCTAATGCCCTTTGGAAGATGTACCTTTTAGAAATATTTTGAATTTGTTTGTTGAGGCATGGGCTGTCTAAAAGGATTGTTTAGAATGTTGGGTGATTCACTTTCTTAGGATAAGAAAATTACATAACCTGTTTGTTATCTCAGCCTAAAACTACTAATCAATCACCATATATATTACAGGGCTACTTTCAATTATTATTTTCCTGCATCGAGAAGCTGCTTTCGTACCTGCATGTGAAAAGCATTGTACTCCCAGCTGCTGAAGAAGCAGAATCCATATGGATTGATAAATTTGGTTTCAAGAAGATAGATCTAGAACAGGTATGTATCTCTCCATATGTTCTACATGTGCTTGCTTATGTTTTCCCCTTGTGCCCTAAGCTGACCATTGAAATTACATTGCACGTGTGTGCTTCAGCTTAGCACATACAGAAAAAGCTGCTCCCAGATGGTGACCTTCAAAGGAACATCTATGCTACAGAAGATGGTTCCTGCCTGTCGAATTGTTAGCAATATTACCGAGTCTACAGAATGTATTAGTGGCGTGGAAATAGAATGAAATGATGGCCCCGTATATGGGGTGTGGAAACTCTCTAGTTATCTAATTTCGTGTATATGAACGAGTTTTTAGATATCCTAGTTACATAAATGAAAAAAGTTCATTTTCTTTTCTGGGGATATTGGGTTAGATTAAAAGCATTTAATTATTGGTTTCAATCATCCTTTGGGTCAATTTGTCGATGGAAATGTTGTGACGCTTCAAATAATCATTGTTAGTTAAGATGAATAAATAACTGGCATTAGCGAGAGTCAGTCAGGTTTCTGATAAATTTGCCATCTAAAATATTGAAAAGTTAGCTTGCCATTTGTGTTTGATAAATTCCAATATTCAAATGTCGTGATAGAGTACGGCGACTAAAATGAACATAATGTTAACTCAGAATTCTTGACATGTTTCTCTGTGTATCATATTAAGGCATTTTTTTTTTTTTATAATCTCCTATGACGTAGTATTTTACCAACTCAATGTTAGGACTGGCAAAATAACACAGTATTTTAGGATGAAAACAATTTAGATTAAATATGCAGTATTACATTATTTTTATTTGGGGTTTAAGGATTGTGTTTCCTAGTATGTTTGGTGTCTAAAAGGTTACATAATTGTGGGTTTGTATGATTTAAATGAGGTGATAATGAGCAGAGAAAAAGTAATTGTCAAAACCATATGTTGAAAGCTGTAACAGTACTTGTCGATTTTGACAGGCGCTTTTAAATTATTTGATCAAATTTTTAAGTCGACTCAAAAATCACTTTTGATGATCTTAATTGCAATTTCAGATTGGCTCTTGCTACTTTTTAAAGGATTTCCCACTGCTACCACCGTTAGGATCTATTTATGATTTTTTTTTTTTGGTGGTTGTCATTGGCTTCGAACTGGAGGACGGAGAAATCTAATGGGATAGTTATTCATCTGTTTCACTGTATTGAAATGTTTCGAATATGGGACAGTGTTAAGTACCTCATAGTATCTTGATTCTAAAATAGATTTATCTTGCCTCATGAAAGATATTGAAATGATAGTCGGTTTAAAGTGATACATATCTCAATACAATGGATCATTTTTATATTATGTAAGATGTACTATGATAAAAATTGTATTATTTACATACTTATTAATACAAAATATTTTTTCAATTTTATGGAATAACATATTTAAAATTATGTTATTATTGTGAATTAATATAAAATTTATTAAAATAAATAATATTTATATAAATATTATTTTTGTAACAATACATAAAAAATTTATAAAAAAATTATATATCCAATCGCATCCAAATTATAGAAGTCTTGTATAAAAATTAACTTGAATTAATTTTTTAAACTTTTTACATACATTAATTAAACCTAAATTAATAAAATCACAATAAAAAGTTTGCCAAGTTTGAATTTGTTTTGAAAATTGGACATGAATTTGTGTTCAAGAATAGAACAAAAAAATCGAGATCATTTTTACCTGAAAGTCAAAATCTGGAGCAACAAAATGAAATTTTTTTTATATAATTAAAATGAGTTTTAAATTATATATATATAGTTTTATATTCTAAATATTTCTTTAGTTACAATTTTATAATTCTTTTCAAGTTCCTGCGTTGGACTTATAAAGCGCTCCTCAATAGTAATGGTGTTGTGGGGCGTGGATAAATGAAATTATACGGATTAAACAGGCTGATTTATGTTCGTTTCAGGACAAAATTAAGAGCATCATACGCAAATGCTATAGCTTTAATACTAATACTTGACAATTATTTGGTATAAAGGTGCATCACATACCTGCCCTTTGGGTTCCACCCATGGTGGGAAAACCTGTTAGAATAAACATGTGATGGAAAATCACTCCCATATATCGTCCCATAAGAACCAACAACAAATTGTAGAAATTCATATTTATGTCATCATATGTTGTCTTCCACTTTCTAAATTATCTAGTAAAATATCATCTCAATAATAAATTTAGCAATTCAGACATGTTTCTCAAAATTAAGACAAGTTAAAAAGCCAAAAAAGACCAAGGTAGGATTCTTTTGATTTCATTCTTCCGTTTTAGGCTCCTCAACAGAATGAAAATCACTTTTGGAACTCTAAAACAGTGTAGAAATAATCAAAATAGAATGCCCGGAATTGGGGGAAACCAGCAGAGAGACCAAGTTGCTTAAACTCTTGCTCAGTTCTGTGCTTGCCCTTGGCCCTATAGATTGTCATAACAAAGATATCTCCTTCTAAAAGAGCTCGCGTTCTGTTACTATTATCTGATTCATTAGGCAAAACCGGTTCACAAGCAATCAGTTTCCCTCCCACAGGGAGAGCTTTGTAACAGTTCTCCATGATCAGCTTGCATTCTTCATCAGTCCATGTTGTTAAAACCCACTGCCAATGTACACAAAAACAGATAGATTGATTATGCTCTTTCAAACCCAAATTGAGCAACTTCAATTTCTCAAACTTTTGGTATCTTTGAAAGCAACTTTTCATGCTCTTTAATCAAACACCAACATACATACACTTCCAATTAAAACTCTCTATCTACGGTTATTAGTCATGCTCCTAATTGGACAAGGCAATTGAACAGCTAGTTGAAGATTAAACAATAAATAAAAGAATAAAAATAGGAAAAAAAATTATCAAAAGCTTTGAAAATATAAGCTCATGCAATGATTAGCAGCTAACTAATATCTAAGCAATAAAAAGATGTAGTAGTATTTGACTAAAATCTGAATACGTCTGAATTCAACTAAATTTTGAATAAATATAAATACGAAACAAAAATGATTGGTAACTGCCTATTTTTATTGGACTTCTAGCATTTATCACTCACCTTCCTTCTTATACTTGATATCTTGTTATTTCATCCCATGCCTATAACTTAAAAGCTAAAACAACTCCATTTCAAACATGCCTTAAGTGCATATTTGAGAATTTATTAAATTATAAATAATCACTCATTTCACAAACTAGTATCCAAATTATGGGCCAAATTTGGTATTGGTATAACTTAAAATGTAATCTAATCAATTATAAACATACTATATTTGCTGCAGACAGTACTATATTTTAAAATTGTATGCATACATAATTTAATGTTAAGTGGAAGAAAAAATGTTAATTAAAATCAAATGAGCTTCATAATTCATATAAAATTATATAAAATTCATAACTTAAGAACAATAAATAAAAGTAGAGATATGAGGGAGACAAATTAGTTAAGATAATCATAGTATATTGTGGAAACGAGAATAGATAGGATTATCATTGATAAATTTGGGCTTATGAAGAAAGAGGATAAAATTATCTTCTCCCTCTCTACTTTCTTTTTGGCAAGGAAAAAAGTTAAAATATGAAGTTCAAGAATATCATTAAGTATCTTGATAGATTATTTTGTAAACAGCTTTGATAAAAAAATACCCACTATTTGTTTTTAGAAGCTGCTGCTGAATCCAAAGTGGTCTAGATTATGAATAAGCACTTTCAAAAGATTTTGCTATACAATTTTTTTGGTCTTTTGAGTCCTAACTGTAATCTCAAGTAAAAGAAATATTAATATAAAATTTATAGATTAAAATACATCTTAAAAAATTGCCAAAATGTTTATTGTTCCATCAACAACATTAGTCCCATAGACATTGTTGGTAATGGAACATTGACTCATAAAACACTATTGGTACCAACTAATCAAAATTTGTTGAGCTACACAATGTTGTATTATTGCAAGCAAAAAGTCCACCAGCGGCACATGCAACCCTCAAAGTATAGCAACACAATTAGCAACAATTTGATAATCTTTTTCCTTTTTTGATTTTACAGTAACATATATAATTTATTATTATATATTTTGATATTTAATAACAATGGGTTGAGTGACACCTACTCCCCCATGGCTTTAGGAAAGTGTCAAATATAGTTACACTCAATCCACAATTGGTTACTCTTTTTTTTCCTAAAGTTTGCTCTTTGGCCTGATTTGACATTGTATGTATATGATATCTCGAACGAAGTTCAAGAATGTTAGACTAAAATATCCATAGCAAATATGTTTTCCATCAATAGTACTATATGACAAATAACTTCATAAGTGACAAGTAGCTTAAAATGTATTCTATAAATAAAAATATATATAGAATTATAATATAAAAATAATTTGCTGAGAAATCCTTTTACAAACCTTTACTATCATTAATCTTTATAATAAAAAGATTCCTTGTTTAGATAATTGTTTAATTATTTTTAAATATTTTTATTAAAAAATACTTGTCATTAAAAGAGTTTCAAGCAAACCCACAAGAGGATGAAATAGATTTTCTCATAATACTAAAACCAAACTCACTCTCTATGCAAATGTTTCACAGGTATTTTGGTTATTTTGATATCTTGAACCACATCCTGAAAATATAACAGTTAATTTTAACATAAAAAATGATGAATGTGATTATAAAATTACTTATTTTGCTCTTAGAGATGTGTTCAACACTTTCATAAAATCTTAGGGAACCAGCTATCATTTCCCCATAATATATAACAAATAATTTTGTTTATACTTGATGGAATACATTTGTTGTAAATATAAAACTGTTTCATTGAATAAAACTAATTTGTCATTATACACATATATCATTCTAAATTTTGACAATACTTTCTAGCTAACTACAAGCAATTATTTCACAACTAATTATCTTACGATTTTGGATTAACCAAACATCCATAACTTTTTAAAGCTTATTAAATCAGATTATATCATAATCCCAACAATCTAAAACATACTTTACGTAGCATTTATTTTTGGTTTGAAGTCTGAACAGGTCTGAATGGATTTAGTTTACATGACATATTTATGTTTCATTTTATAGAATTATATAAAAGTTAAAGTTATTTGACAAGTTCTTTAAGTAGTCAAAAACATTTCCAAGTTAAATATTTTGACAAGATTTAAATAAAAAATTGATTCAATACTATAAAAAGGATATAATTTTATTTCTAATTTAATAATCTTTGAAAATAATATGTTGATATGTTTTGTTAATTTTACCTTTAATAATCACAAAGTAATTTAATTGTATGAGATATCAAATTTTAAATAAATATTACTTAATATAGACTAAACTCCTCCAATCCCTATTTTAAGCAGAATTTGAATCTTAAAACTATCATCTCAAGAGGTTTTTTGATGAAACTAACTGCGTGTCAATTGCCACAAAATATTGGTTGTATAAGAGACAAAATGTCATAATTTTTATACAAAAAATAACAAATAAACAGTGTAGGGGTAGACTTAAGAGTGAATAGAAAACCCATTCATATGGATTCAAGATTTTATTTTTTAGCCATTAATATGAAAATATCTTATATAAGTGAAGAAAAACTAATAAATAATCTGAAATGTCCCAATGACTACAGGAAGTTAAATTTAAACATCAGACTGAAAAAATAAACAAGTCTTTAAATGAATTTTCACGTCTAAAGTCCACTTTTTTAGTATTTCATTCAACATACAGCACAAATCTGAAGATTATTTTATATTTTCAATATACTTTTATTTCTTTTTACAGCTTATTTATTAATGAAAGTTAACTATGAAGAAGTGGAAGTCTTCTATGTCAAATGAAATCAATAAAACTTTTGTATAGATAAAAGAAAAATGAATGGAATGAAAAGCGTCTAAAATATCTGTCCGTACAAAAAAAAAAAAATCATTAGAAAGACTATTTCAGCAGTAAAATAGAAAAACAAAAAGCACACCTTCATAAAGATAGCATCAGCAGCAGGGATGGACTTAAACATGTCGCCCCCAATGTGGACCACACCTGTAATAACCAAGGATTTATACGATTTTTAAAAAATAAAAAAGTTACAACATTATATATAGAACTTCAATTATCTTAGTGTTGAGTAATTAATACACAAACAAACATCTCATATTAATCTCACCTGGGATATTTGGTGCTTTAGCAACAACCTCGGGCAAATCAAAGTTGATCGCTTCTCGTACGTTAGGGTGTTTATGCAAGATCATCCTCAGGCAATCACCTGCACTTCCACCCACATCAACCAACCGCTCCACACCTTTGAACCCATCATAGCCATCCAACATCGCCTTCATGAACGGTACAGATACACCAGACATGGCTTTCTGCATCAAGCCATTCATTTCTGGCTTCTTCCCGTAATAACTATATGCTGGCTCACCATTTGCCTTCACAAATGGCTCTGCTGTGGAGTCTATAACTGCTTCGTGCACCAATGGCCATCCTCTCATCAGTGCATCCTAATGACAATATGACACTGACAAGTTTAGCAAGTATTGATGACTAAGTCATACCAAAAGATATTCATTTAACATTATTAATTACCTAAAAAAATATTGTGAATTCTGGAAGCATTCTAAAAGACATGACAAGCACTTGTCATTCTATGTATTGTAAGAAATACAAAATTATCATCATACCTGACAGATGTTGACAGTTCGCAATTACCATTTAAACTATAAATGCTGGCCGGTGTAACCGGCTGACAATTCAGGAAAAAAAAAACATCACTTATCACTTAGCACCCATGCACCTATAGCTTGCATGGTTAGTTAAAGTCGAACTCACTTAGAATGTTGAAAAGTCCATTTTAGCCAAAAAAAAATATATGGTATAACATAGAGGTGAGCAAAATAGACTATTTAACAAAAAAAAATACTGGACCGGACTGATTATTTTGGTTTTACTTTTACATTTTAGAAAATACTATTCAACATTTTAATTTAGAACCAAACACTAATTGGTTTGACTTAAGTTTCAGATTTAAAGAAAAAGAAGATTGGAAACCAAAAATATATAAAATTTTAAATTTTAAATTTAAAAAATGCAAACAACATAATTTAATTGTTTGAGTTTATTAATTATTATATCTTTATTTATATTTTAAAAAAAAATAAATTAAAAATTCTAAAAAGTGAACTAATTAAAAATAAATAAATAAATTCTAACTTAAATTATGAAACCAAGTCAAACCGAATCGCCCAATTATTCTTGGTTCAATTTGGTTTTGGTTAGATTTTATTTATGTTTCAGTCCGGTTTGATTCTAAAATTTTAGAACCCAATCTTTTTTGGTTTTATACAATTTCGACTAAATCTGAGCCAAACCACGACTACCATTGCCACAAAATGACTATTTTGATAAACAAATGTTAACTTCTTGATATGATATTTTGCCATTTTTTCTTGTAGAAGTTAACTTATTGAGGTTTTTTTTTTTTTTTTTTTTTTTTTTTTTTTTGAGCTAAGGGGTAAAGGAGATTCATTAAAAAGGGGAGAATTAATAACCTAAAAGTACAAAAACACTACTATCATTTTCGTTGACCCAAGTAATTGTGAGGTTTACAGTATGTTCAACTGGAGGTGATAGTCAGGGAATGGAAATGAATAACCAAAAAAAAAATCATTTGTTTGGTTATACAAAAGATAAAAATCCTTATTTCTTGAATGGTGTCCTCTGGGTAAGCCCTCCCTCTTTGAATTTAAAACTCCCCATTTCACTTTTTTATTTTTTCATACATGTATCTCTTCATTCTTTATTTTTCAATAATCTTACACAATATTTTCAAAATGCTGTCTAAAATTGTTATAAAATAAAAACAAATATTTAACAATTTATTCAACTATCAATTTATAATGAAAAATATAACACTATTTTAATTTATAATTTACCATCATCTTGTTATAATTGCAAATATTTTCTTGTCGTTAATCTTGTTATATAAGAAATAAAGGAATATATTTTATCCTTTTATAGTATTTGTTATAAATATATATAGTCATTTTCTAAATAATAAAGTTACAAATAATATATTAAAATGTGTATAATTTATTCTCTTATAAATCTATTTCGTGCTCCATATTGATCATAAAATATACAACTATATTTGTTATTTGATAATTGCAATTTGTGTTATTATGTAAGAAACATTTGTTGTTATAATAATTTTATTTTATTTTTTTTTAATTTTCATAAAGAGAAAGCCAACACCTAAGGAAACAAAGAAAAAGGTATATATCAATTATAGTTGTTATTAAATTTAGAAATATAGTCAAAAATTAAACACATGGATATGGTGTTCAAAATATAATTTTTCATAAAATTCATGTACAATTCAAATTATGAATTTTGGGTTAAAATAAGGGATGCACTTTATTGTTGATATTAAATATTGAAACTAAAATTTAGTTCAAAACATAATTTTTCCAAAATATTATTGAATATATATCAATTATATTGAATATTGAACGTTTCTCAACTTGTTCTTAATGTTTTTAACATATATGTAGAATATTTAATGCAGGTTTTTTGTTAATAACATATATATTTACAAAGTGAAAACTTACACTTTTGTTAGTAATACTGCACATTGAATTTTTAAGATTTAAGTTTATTTTAAAAAGTAAAGTTGAATTTAATTCAAAATTTTCAATGATCACTAGCATAAAAAATATCTAAGATATTTTGTCCAAACAAAAGTTAATCTACTCCTTTCCCTTGGGGATTCCATGCATAAAGAAAACAAATAGAACATTGTTGCCTCTCTTATTCCTTTCTATCATCCGATACTTTCTATTCTGCAAATCAAATACCACCTAGGGAATATTTTTGCAAACTATTTAACCTAATTGAATAACCAAAGACATAACAATGCACACTGAATTTTATCCTATTTTGATAAATTAATACAATTATTAAAAGTATTTCCCTGAAAGCATTTGAGAAACATTTTTCAAGGAAATATTATTAATGTCTTTTATCTCAAATATTATTATCTACTTCAGTTGAATACCAGAAAATAAATATGAAAAACACTGACAGATTTGAGAACATTATTTTATCAAATTAAAGACATTATGGTTTTTCAGTGCATGTTATCCCATTTTTAAGTAAATACTTTCATGCAAAGTATTTCCATGAAACCATTCATTAAATATTTTTCAACAAAATATTATTTATATGTTTTATGTCAAAAATATTATTATGTACATCAATTAAATACCCCAAAATAAATATGAAAAATATTCTTGTCAGTTCAAGAACATTTTTTTTAAATTGAGATGCTATGATGTCAAATTATACTCAAAATCAGAATAAGACAAATCATTTCTCTCTATTTAGCAAAAAACTACATAGAAACTCTAAATTTATGCACTTTTGATCCCAATAAACCGTATTTAAAATTAAAGCGTTTTGGTTATGTACCTGGTGATGCTGGAGCACATAGGCGCCATAGGATAGACCGTCAGAATCAGTAACAAGAGTTTTCCCCGTCTCAGTGAGACTATACTTTCTTTCACAACCATCAGCATTCAGGTGTTCCATAAAAACGTCATAGCTGGTGAGCATGCGGAGTATGCGCTGTAAGTTCTCAGCATCTCCACCACCAAAAGGGCAGACATGTGCAAGAATCTGGGAGGCAGAGAGGGGGGTGTTGGCCCCCCCTTGCCAAATAGCATCCGGTACCTTGAGACGCACAACAGCATTGAGAGACATTGGAACACTAATCATGTTGGCCAGCTCCATAATGGCAAGTCTTGCCTTGTTCCTACTCTCTGTAGCCTCATCTTCCATGTTTTTTACTTGCTTTAGTTTTTCTTATTTTTCACTTTTTTATAATGTTTTTTTCAGGCTTAATTTGAATGACTGCAGATTCCTCTCAGATCAGGAAATTTATCAATAAATCAACAGCTTCCCCAAACTATTCTGAAATCCTTCTCCTGTTTCTCTACTAATTCAGCAAGAAAAAAAAATAGCACAACAATCAAACAAATGCAAGGTTATAGTTCATCATCAATTCAGATAATAACTAAGAAAAAAGAAATTATCACTTGGTTCCAAAAAGAAGAAGAAAATAAAAAACTCATTCAAACCTTGCAATCAAATCTTCAAGTCACATTTCAACAGCACTATTTAAGACTGACTTTCAAAGTTCAAGAATGGCATTTATAATTTACTCAATTAGACTCAGCTAAATTATTAGATGATAGAAATATGGCAGGCTGTGGTAGTGTTCATAACTATGATATCTTAATTACCTTAGGTCTATCAATTAGAGGTTTAAAAAAACAGATGGTTCTAGTTTAGTTTACCAAAAAAACTAGAATCATATGATTACCACTATGAACAGAAATTTAAAGAACAGAAAATTAGGCAATAATACATTGGCAAACCGAGTATAGACCATACATAGACAACTTAGTATCAATATAAAAACAAATGTATAATAAAAGAAAATACATCCTACATTGGGAATGGAAGAACTATGCACACATTGGAAACTCAGAATTTGTCAATATAACCACCACATAGTGTCATATTTATGGAAGCAGTAACATTTTAATCTTTGCCAAATTAAGCATCAATATAATCATATATCAGCATGGCCCCTCAAGAATCTAGATACATACTCCGGCTATATGTTGACAACAAATTATGAGATAACTTTAACTCAACATTTACTACAAGCAGAACAATATAGATCAAATCTACTTTTAAAAAAATCAAGAAGTTAAAGAACACCCTTTCAAGTTACCACAACTAAGCCTTGGTCTAATATTATTTAATGATACAAATGTTGCTAGCTAGATATTTTACTTCTAAGGACATGGCTTAAAATGAAATCATATCCAAACAGTTGCAGTAACTTGTACGTTGTTGGACAAAGATTCTTTTGTGGCAAACTTGTGGATGGAGGAACTGAAAATAAAACAAGCACACTCACCCCAGGTTTTTGCAACAAGAAGCAACATACATCAAGAAAGGCACATTTCAAAATTTCTCATAGCCATAGGGTCACAACCAATTTACAGCAATGTCAAGATCTTATAATGAAAAGATATAAATACTTATATGAATATATGAAAGAAAGAATAAAAGGATCCCTCTTTTTATTATATATTCTAGTTCTAGGTTTCAATTATTCCTTATTACTAAATTTCTACTCCATAATATGATTCTCCTACTTTAGGCAACAATTCTTAAACATAATAAAACACATCAAACGAATCTCTTTTTATATTTCTATTTTTCAAACAATTAATCATTGTTTTGACCTGATGATATGTGGAAACTCTGCAACTATTGATAGTATATAACCAAATGAAATGAAGAAATTAGAAAAAGAAAACATTTTCTATGTTTTGAAACATTATGGAACTCAATCATGTGTCTTGGAAACTACACTCGCTACCAAAATTCGGTGGCAGTTAACAGTTAAAGGGGAGATTCTTTGCTTACAGGAAATAAAACCTTGACTAAGTGTATCTTCATTCGTGCATAAATTGATGCCCAATCTCAGGTGCATTCGTTTCGCATGAAAACCTTTAATAGGAGCATCTTCATTCGTTTATTATTCCAAAGAGAAAGGAAGGCAGCCCTCTAGGAACATAGTCCCAGATCTCAAAAGTTTCATTCTTTAATAAAGTTCAAGCACTTTCAAGCATGGGTTCTCTTTTAATATCAAACAAAAATCTCAAATATTCCTTTTCCTTTGTTACTTTCCTCCATTACTCAGCCACCAAATATTATCCAAATAAACCACAAAAGATGGGAAAAAAAAACAATAAAAAATAATCTAAGCTAACTCACTTAAACGGCAGCCCCGAAACCAAATCTCTAAAGTACAAGAAACAACTTTCTCAATCTAAAAGTTTTCTTTAGGCAGCAGCACTATATACCCAGCTCTGTATTTCTTCTTCTGCGTTTGTGCTTCAAAATCATTATTTATTCAGTATTTTTCCGTAAGAACGAGCAAAACATATAGCAATAGCGTTGCTTGTGGATCCAACCAAACCGGTTCATAATTTCAGAAATTTTAGCGCCAAAATCAGAAGCAGCTTTTTCATCTGAATCTAAAACAAATAAAAAGGTTTAAATCGAAACATTACCAAATAAATTGTTGTGGATAATTTGCTCACGGCTGGGCTAAGGGCTGGTCTGCGATTGAGAAAGGAAGCGACAGCTATTTCACTGTTAACGTGTGGTGAGGTAATTGAATTATAACTTTGCATTAGATTAGATATGGCAGCCCGGTCCGGCCCGTGCCTCAGGCTCGTGCGCTTATTATTATAATATAATATTTATTAATATTTTACAAATAAATATTAAATAATTTATATAAATATTTTATTTCTAACTAATTTATATATTAAATAATTTTAACTTATAATACTAGATAAATTATTTTTTAATTATTTTTTAAAATTTTAAGAAAATTTATATAAGTTTATATGCTAACTAAAACTTAAATTTTCATAAGTATAGCTTATAGTCGTATCGGACCTCTTTTTGAAGATTTTTTTTTTTTAACATATGCCTGGCCTATTTGCCACCCTTAATTAAATGTGTTATCAAAGAGCTTTTTGCCAAAGAAGTGACTTTTAGACGAAAACACTCCTAAACTAATATTTTCTTTTTTTTCTTAAACACTCGCTCACTTACATTGCAAGACAAAATCAAAATTTTATTACAGTTTCATTACTTTAAATTTAATACATGTTAAAGGTTTAAAAATTAATTTATGCTAGTTTTTATATATGATTTGAATGTGAATGGACGTATGATGAAAAAGATAAAATTGTTGAAATAAAGAGAAGATGATGGACAATAACTTCCTTGTAAAATTATATTGAGGAAGTGAATTTATAAATTGAGATTCCTTGGCCAATTTGATTGAGGAATTCCATTTTAAAAAGTTAGGATCTTTTGAAATTTATCAAGGGAATCTAGTTCAAAAAAAGTCTTCCTTAACAAATTTTGTTAATGGGTCTAGTTTTAAAAAGGACTTGCATGACCAAATTTGTCAAGGGATTCTAATTTAAAAATGACTCCCTTAATAAAATTTGTAGAGGATTAAAATAAAATATTTTTCCATGATGCTTTTAATTCCACCATTATTGATGTAATATTGAGTTAGTTATTGGAAGAATTTATCATTTTCTAATGAAGGTTTTGCTTACCTTTTCAATTTTGGAAAAATTTATTAGTAAGAACATCTAATGAATTTTGAAAGCCATATGTATGTTAAAACAACTCAAACCTAATAAAGGGCACAAATTAGAGTGCCTAAGAACCCAATAAGTAGTGGGTAGACAATGAAATGAAGAAGACATGTTACAAAAATTACCTTGAACCCAAAAGGCATTGGCCTAGAAACGCTTAGGCAATATTACAATGTTTTTGAATAGTAACATTGCTATAATAATTTTACTACAATGTTTGAAATAGTGAAAACAATAACATAAACAGTGTTAAGTGCTTAGGCACTGGATGACCAAAGCATAAAAATTTTCTTCTTCTACGATCATCCAGAAAGAGTTTTGGGGCTATTAAAGGGGTTTTCTAACATATACATGTGGAAGATGAATTGCAAAAAGAAAGAACTACCAAGGAGAAATGTGACACTCAGATATAAATAAACTCTAATTTTTATTATTCTTATCTTTGAAAATATTTTATGGAGTTATTGGAAGGAGACCGAGTGAAAATTGATTAAATAAGTTATTTTGTCAGGTAAGGGCAAAATAGTCTTTTCACTCAAAATTGAGGTTAAAGTAAGTTTTGATCGCATAAAAAGTCTTAGAATTTTATAAATATTATGTTGGTATATTTAATTTCAATTCGAGACGCGATTGGTATATTTTTGGGAAGTCGGAGATAAAAAAGGGTAAAATCGTCATTTGATAAAATTTTGATTGATCAAGCTAGATGTCAAGAATATAAATTAGTATGATAGAGTGTGTTAGATGGAAAGATAGATTTTATAAGCATAAGAATGCCAAAATTTCTATTTTGGACAAAAAGGGACAATTTTACGAAAAATGGCAAAATGGTCATTATGTTAAGGGTCGGAAGGACTCTGCCAGATTTTGATCACCCAGAACTCTTGCAAATGTTGCAAATAAGGTATAGAAAAAGTGGAATTGAATTAGGATGTGAATTTCTCTATAAAGGATGAAAAAGGGTCAAAGTGACCAATTTTCTTTATTAGGGGTAAAATGGTCTTTTCACAAGGAATTAGAAGAAAAAGTGGTAATTAAAATTGATGGACTAAAGTGAAAGAATATAAAAATGGCTTGGGTAGTCTCATAATTTTCTTGGGAGCTAAATGCAAGTTTTGAAATATTTTTGGGTAATAGTATAATTTTCAAAAATATGGATTTGGATAAGTATGGTTGACTTTTCAAAATTGAAACAAAAATTGCTTTTTCTTCTTCTTTGCCGTGAGGTGCTTCTCCCTTTCTCTTTCAATTTTTTTTGGACAAAATCAAGCAAAATCTTTTAATCCGCCCGATTAAACGCGTTAGCGCAGAAGGAAAAATTGTTCTACGCGTTGAGAGCTTTAATCTGACGGTAAAAGTTCTTGATTTCACTAAGTTTCAATTTATGGGTTTGATGAAAAGTTATTTTTAAAAGTGGTTTATGGTTTTAATGGTGATTTAGATGGTTTTGCGGTATTGGGAGATTTAATCAAGCAATTGGCACATTTTAAAGGTAAGAAAATGTAATTTTCTTTTATGGAATTTGTGATTGGTGATTGATTTGTGTAGGAATGGATTTAGGGATGATGTTTAGACGAAATTGGGTATAAAATAATATATAAAATGGAAGAAAATTGAAAGAGGGGTAAAATGGTAAATTTGGAGTATTATTCATCGAGCCTCTAAATGATATATTTTAACATGTTATGGTATGTTTAAATGTGTATAGGTATGTTAGGGAGCAAATAAAATTAGTAGGAATTGATTTGGGTGGACAAAATGAGAAAAAATTTGAAGGAAGGGTAAAATGGTAACTTTGGTTGTTATTGTGGAGATTTAGAAATATTTTGATGTGTTATGTATGTATAATACTGTATATGGTTGTTGGAATGCATAAATGAATTATTATTATAGCCGTGTGATCGGAGCGTGGTTGATAGAACTTAGAATAGATTGTAATATTCAGGACGTTGTACGTTGGTTGTCATAATAATTATAATAGTTATAATTATTATGTAAATTTTCTTTATTAGTAAATGATGCATTGATATGGTTATCCATTAATATTGGATAGTATACGATATATTTATCGTAATAGTAGAAATTATAATTGTGATGAATAAATCCCAGTGAAATTGGTAGACTGGGTATTTGCGAGTGTATGTGATTATGGAAGTGTTATGAATTGTTGGTTAAGTATCACTATCCGCAAGTGCATTATACATTTATTATGTGAATGAATTTAATATGCACATAAAATCGAGATGTGAACGTTATTTATCATTTCTGTGTGTATAGGTGCGCATATGTGGTATTTATTGTGCATGGTTTGAGTGTACAATAGTTTTCAAAAAAAAATGAATGCATGGTTTTAGGCCATGTGGTATTAATTGTGTGACTACATTAGTTATGGATCCGAATATTCAGATACCCTTCACACCCGCTGGCTTGGTTATAGCCAGATTATATGATCGATCATGTATAAAATATATACTCAGCCCGATAGACGAGTGGTGTGAATGGATGAGGGTTTGGCGAATTTACTTTGCAGCCACGATCTATAACTGTGTTAGCACGACCGGTCATATATTTATCGATAATTTGTTAAAAATGTCATGTGCTTTTGATTTCGAAATGCATGTAGATTTATTTATATTTTATATAATAGCTATGAGCATTACGTGGATAGTGATACAGAGTATATGGTCGGAGTGTATTTATCTCGTTAGATTATGTTAAGGCGATATGAGTTAATAACCTCTACGTCATCAGTATCGTATAGTTTATATGGTAGGGAAACAAATTCTGTACTAGAATATTATGTTTCCTTACTGAACTGTTTCGCTCACCCTTTGTGGATTGTGGTTTTTTTACAGGTAATGTGACGCCGCGGGATATGGATGCAAACTCTTCGAAGCGTTAACAGGGCTAGTATCTTGATGATAGGGGTATTTTTTGGTGTTAATGCATAATTATGCGTATGTATCTATATGTATATATATACGTTGGTACAGTAAACTTGTATTTTTGGGTTACATACTATGGATTATGTGTGTAACCAGGATATTATATATATCCAACTTTTGCGCATATATATATATATATATATATCTTTATGTTAAAAAAAAAAATTTCAGATTATATCTTATGTAATTGATTTTAAATAGAGGGGTGTTACAAGAAAGAAAAGGAAAGATAGAAGAAAATCATTAATAAGAAATTTAAATTTGGAGAAAGTCATTTAACAACTTAGAACAAATTAGTTTTTCTCTATTCTTTTGTTTATTTCTCTATTGATGTTGAACTTAATCATAATAGTTTTATTTTATTACAATATAGCCTTTTTATATTTAAATTTTTATTCTTACGAAGGTGCACTTTTAATGATTGGTTAATATGTTATTGAGGCTTATTATTTATTTTTAGAGGTTAAAATTCTTAATTATTATTTATTTATTAATTCATGTTATAATTTTTTACCTAATGGTATTTTTGGAATTTGCAAAGAAAAAAAGGGGAATGACATTTTTGTTAATTGCTCTAAATTCTTTAAAACCCACATCTTCTTCTTCTTCTCCCATTCCTTTGTCCATTCTTCTCCTCCTGCAATTTTTCCTTTTCTTCCTCCAATCTTCTACTCTTCCACACAGTTTTTAAGTTTCATATTCCATTGAGTTTTGGATAAGACTTCTAACCATTATAAAATTTTAAATTTTTTTTTATTTATTTGTTTTAGTTTAAATGATAAAAATGGGCATATTTGTCTTACAATTTAATCTTGGAATTTTGGACTTAATATGATAATTTGAGATTGATTATAAGTAGCACGAGAATGACGAAACCTTACTATAGAATTTCATTATTTGGAAATTAGATAAATGACAATAATTTTTTTTTTTAAAATTTTGAGTCGAATGGATTTTGCTAATGTTTGAGTTGGATTTCAATTTAAAATATATTTTAAGGCTTGATTTAACTGTAAAATGGTTATTTTTGAAGTTCAAAAACTAAATTTAAAATTTGGGTTCAAATTCAATTGAAAATGGTTGAATTTGGTGTTAATAAGCGATGAAACAAATTGCCACTAATTTTAACCTTCTTGTATTTTTTTTTTATTTATGAAAAATGGAAGCATTTTTTAGTAAATCTTATTGGCACTGCAACCTTGGATTTTGTCATGTAGGGCCTTAAAACTTATATTTTCCAAATTCAAATTTTATTGTAGTAAGTTACTATAATACATATACTATAGCATGGAACTTAAGGATGACAATTTTACCTACAAACCTAGAAATTCATTAGTATTCATCCATCATAAGACAAATTTGGTATGCCTCTTAATGAGTTTGGAAAAAACATTTAAAACTCATAGCAAATTTGGAAATGATACATGAATGAATAGATATCCATGGATATCCATAATGGGTACCAACAAACTCGCTACAATTGAATAAAATAAAATTATTAATTTATTATTTTTTTATAATTATAAATCCATTATAATTGATGTTAGTTAGGGACTCCTTAAAACTTTCAAAATTCGATGACTACAACTTTAACACTTTACTTATGATATTCTATGAGTACTTTATTTTTATTATCTTCACAAAATTCAATAATTCTTTTAATCTTTTTGATTTTGCTATTTCCATATACTCTTAAATTTACAATTAGAAAATATCAATAAAAAGTAAATTAATTGAATATACATGATTATATGAATAACATATGTATATATATATATATATATATATAAACTAATTCTATCGTATACTTGTAGTAGCTCAACAACAAATTTAATAATGAGAATTACTGTTATACTTGTAGTGTTATGTGCAAAAAGTATTAACCTCACTATCTTGTTTGCAAGAATAGATTCATCAACATTTTCACTATCATTTATATTTGGACTTATTAGTTTGTAAATTTTTATTTTGAATTTATAAATTTATAAACTTTTATTTTACATTTAAAATATTTTATGTATGAATTTATAATTTTTTTTTTATGAAATTGTGATAAATTTTATTTTATATTGAATGTACTTAATATTTTATGTGAATTATTTACTTTATTTTAAATTAATACTGAAAATTTATAATTTTAATTAGATATTTTATAAATTTAAATTTAATATTTAATAATAGTATAAGTATAATTTAAAAATACTAAAAATTTTATTAAAAATTTGTATATATTCTTGCAGATTTAATAATTATTAAAGATTCACTTGAGCAAGTTTGGTAATTAAATGTCAATCTCGCATCAAGTTTAGTGCGAATTTGCCACTAAATTTTCTTAGCGGATGCAAATGCAGCTTTGAAGGTATCCATTCTATGCCCGCAACACTTCCATCTCTAATAATATTATAGCACAATTATTATAACATGCTACAATGTTGAGCAATTTGTCCCTTTATTTTTCGAAATACTTTTAAACTTTCAAACAACCTCCAAATTGAGTGATTGAAAAACCATTAGAAAGTTTCAAAAGTTTAATTTATTTTTTACAGAACACTTTTCAAAATTTCAATCCTATCCTTTTTAAAATTAGTATTTAAATAGGATAATGGGTAAGACAGTAAATATGTTACCTCACTTCTAATATATAGAATCATATTTAGCTCTCAGATATGTTTGGGAAATGAAAAGAATATGTGTGAATTCATAATAAGATTAAAGATCATGTGAGAAGCTTGAGAATATTGTGGAAAAGGCGCATTGGATGTATTACAGGTTATTCGACATATTAGTTACACGTTTATTCGTAGGGTTGAGAATACAGTAAGAATATGATGGTGCAGGAACTATGTTATGAGTTTATATTGTTATTGTCGGTATACTTTAGTGAACAACTAGGATTAGATTGGTATATGTCCTTAGAATAGTATAGTCAATGTTTAATGTAGGTGAAAGAATCCCTAGTATGGGATAAAGAATGGAGGACATGTATTTGTGATTATAGTATAACTGTCAGGTTGTCTTGCTTCAGTGAAAATAAAGAGATAATATGAATGTATGATAACATAGACTGGTAATGAACCAATATTGAGATAATTGTGATACGTGGATCGGATATGTATGTTCCATCTCCCTCAGCTGGGCTTGTAAGCCAGTTTTTAATGGAAGTGTGACGTTAAGACTGTGGCACCCTGAGGGGTAGGTGGAATCCACAGCTGTCCACCAAATGGCCAGTAGCCTAGAGTAACAACCATGATCCATAATGTTCCTTAGTATAATCGATCACTTATAAACACAATAAAATTCCTATCACCAATCTTTCGAGAGTGAAAATGACATACAGAAACAGTGTTATTATTTTTACTAATACCCTCGGTTGTATCTATATTTAGGTGTTTGAAATATCTGTATCCTACGTGGGTATTGATTGTGTGCTTAGGATATTTTGGCTATCTCGGACCGAGTGTGTAATTGATACTGTGTGGTTATACCAGCTTCTAAGCAGTTCCTCTGTATGGGGCCGCGACATTAGTCGTTATTTATACGAATAACTATGTAATGATTTTATATGATCATGTTGGTGTTCGTTGATATGAATAGAAATAGAATTTAAACGGACACAGGTGATAACGTGATTCATTTAGAAAATATATTGATTGAGATTGCATTATCTGTAGATGGTATATCATGAGGAGTGTTACTCTGATTGAGATATGTAAACCGAATTCATAGATGATATAGTGCTTAGAATTCAAGAGGAGATGATATGATATCTTGTGTACATAATTGGGCCTATACTTGTTGGAACATGTATATTGATATGTGGATATGTATTTACTTGTGTGTGTGGAATCGCATGAAATGGCTAAAATAAGTAGGGATTCAGGTAACATGCTCCTTCCTTTATTTAAGTATTATATTATCTTACTGAGCCATGTGGTGTGCTCACCCCTTTGTGGGATTATTATTTTCAGGTGATTACGATATTGCGGTAGCGGTTTCGGAAAGTGCAGTTGAGGCAAAAATTTTCGGACGGGACATAGTATATCTAAGGTTTAGGCCATTGCTATGTAATTTCTTTTCTGTATATTCTGAAGTATTAATTTCATTAAAATGCATAACAATTCTTTAGAAAAAAAAAATACTATTTATGTGGTTACTTTTTATAAACTCTTTGGAACAAATGAAAACTTCGCTTTACTATGAAAAAATGTTGATTTTTTTTTGTCTTTTCGAAAATTTCAATGTAATATATGCCACATGATTAGAAATGAAAGGAAGAGGGTGTTACATCCAATTATTGGCATCATATACTAATTATTGGTAGCAATAAAACATGCTAATCATGTAATGTCATTATTCCTAATGACCTCACTTTAATTAGAAAAAAAATTAAAATGTATTTAAATCAAAAACTCTGTCCATATATCTACAACAACTCTTTATAAATAGAGTTCTAACACATAATACATCACTGAATCTTATTTTACATATAAATTAACGAAAAATAACTGAACAAACGCCAAATGATGCAATTGCTATTATATTAATTATAAACAATTTTACAACTAATTACAAAAATATATACAAAAGGACTGATATCCTTGAACTTTATGACATAACTGATTTTAAGGCATATCTTCAACAGTTTGGCATGCCAAAACAAAAAAATGTGCCACTTAAAATTTTTATTATAAAAAATGCTAAACATTTAAAATGATTTCATTCTCATAATATAATAATAATCATAAGTATATATGCATATATTCAATTTATTTTAAAAATATATAACTAAGATAAGTAATCGCATTCTAACCTTGTTTACCTTAATTTATGTGTTTCTCAAGTTTAAAAAATCATTTGGTCAATTCAAGACTATAGTTAGATTTCTCTTGTCAAAACAAGTCCAACTAAAGTCTCCAAAGGCCAAAAAAGGGGTATTTATAATGCCCAAAATCAAGTTTTGCTAATGAACGACAGTCAACGACTATTGAAGGTACAATTTTGGTGATTTGAGTAGTAAGACCTAACATGCCTTATAGTTTTTGGCATACTGAACTTAGTGGTGGTGTTTGTTTCTCCATTTGATAGTTTACCTCTTACGATGTTAATGAAAAAATTTTGGCAGTTTTTGAATTCAATTCTTTTAACAATTTTGTTATACTCATTAAGGGGATTCCATTGATGTACTTAACTTTTCGTGAGGATGTCACGTTGGTTGAAAAATTGAATTGAAGTAATTTCAAAACTTTGAAAAAAATATATTGGAGCATCAAAGATCAGAATGTAGTAAAGTTGGTTGCAATGAAAAAAGTCAAATAGATTGTTTTGTTTGAATGTTATGTTAATTAGAAGTCAAAAAAGTGTCTAGTCAAAGTTTGTAGAAATTTTGCCGAAAAAATAAAGAAAGAAGAGTTAACGATTGCTTTTGTAAATAGTAAAATCACTATGTATTTATAGAAAATCTTTAAGATTTTGCAAAATGATTCCAATGACTCTAATTTTTTTAAAAATTATATTTGAATAATAAACATTTTTAAATTATTAAATTTTAACAAATTTTCTTATCATATGGTTCTCACAAAATATTACAAAAGTACAAACTATTTATTACAAAATTCACATACTTATTTGACATTTTTTAGAGCACAATAAACATACTCTCAAACAGACAAATAAGTTAACAACCAAAAAGAAACAACAAAGATACAGTGTAAAAAAACTACCATCCAAAGTCAACTCATAATTGGTAAAATTCACCCCTAAATAAAATCTACTAAAGAAATATATAGTTGAATGAAAATGTTCAAATCATTAACTTAAACTATATTATTGAAAACAATTCTCAGCTTAAAAGGCTACAAACTATGCATATTTATGCTAGTTAGTTGTAACTTATTCTTGCTATATTAAGAAACCTCCCTAAATAAGCCAACTTTCCATCAAAATAGAAATATATCTAAAATAATATTAATCTAATAAAACCAAAAAGACCAAAAAAAAAAAAATTGATGAAGTTAAATTAAACACTAAGAAAAAGAAGATGAAGTTAAACAAAAAAACAATCTTGCACTAATTATTTACAAATGTCTAACTCACACATGTAGGCATGTAGATCAACTTCAATTGCCACATACACGAGAACTCAAGAAAGTGATAATCTTTTCTCTCAGCTAAAAAAAAAAAAATTTAGTTAATTTTAAATAATGACTAATTATTTAATTTTTGTTGTATTTTAATTCAATTAGTAGATGGCACTCCTAGACTTGTGGATTTCTTAACTACAATTATTGAATTATTATCTAAAACTTTTAAGCTAACCATAAATTGTATAATTAAAATTTTAAATTCTACTAAAAAAATATATTTGTTCAATAAATTTGTCACGCTCCAATCTACCGATCTAAATATATAACAACTGCCACACACCTGTGAGGTACACCTACCACTAGTATCTCAAACGAATGTGTAAAATTTTAAATATCTCATATAATTAACCTACATAATATATGTATACCAAAAATATAAAGTATATAGTATATATGAATAAAATGTTTTACAAATTGAGTGTCTTTATAAAATTTATTTGAATGCCATCTATAAAATATCTACATATCAATGGAAATCACTATATTCCAAGAAAAATCTCCAACTATAAATGCAAGCCACGAACTGCTTATCAAAGGTATGGAATGATGATCTCTTAAAAGCGTATCAAACTTAAAAGTGTTTTTAAGAAAAAGAAAACGTGAGTAATGCATTCAATGAATAGATGGATGAAAATGAACTAAAATTTTAATACAAGAGTAAAAGTATTATATTTTATAAATATAACAATTTATAAAATTTTATTCATTTATTTATATTTAAATAAGTTATCAAAAAATATTCTCATATAACATTTGTGGATGATCCAATAAAAAAAAAAAAAAATAGACTCACTTGAAAATTATCCTAAAAACATCCATTAGTGGTCCTTTGATTAGTATCTCAAGACCCACTAATGAATTCATGTAGAACTAATACACACACACACAAAGATATTTGAACTTTAATCGCAATTTTGAATGTTGAATAATAACTAATTTAAAAAAATCCATGATTTACTTTTTCTTAAAAGTCAAAGAAGATGTATATTCTCTTTATTGTATGGACGCAATACAATAAATGAGATTGTTTTTTATCTCTCTCTCTCTCCTTTAGTCTTGTTGTGTCGCTTTACATCAACAAACTAAAACATCATTTTACTTCTCCACTTCTCACCATAAAACAAACAATTTTTTCCATGTCTTGTCTTCGTTACTCTCGTTGGAAGTAAAGCAACTTGTTTACTCTCTTTCATTGAAATAATAATAAATAAGTTAAACTGCTCAACCTCTTATAAATTTAAGATAATAAAGTTAAATATTATACTAACAGAACTATTTATTGATATTTTTTTGGCAATTTTTATTTTTTGTTAAATGAATTTTTTTACTTGTTATGCTAACAGTGCTATTTATTTCTAGTGATTATGTTTTACTTTATTGTTGTGATAATTGTCCCATCTTTTCATTGTATTAGACATTGATAACTATATTAATTGAATTTGAATTGTACTTTTGTTAATTATATGTTATCTAAATAATAATCATCAAGAGTATGCAACAATTTTAAATAGAATTGGAAAAATCAATTTTGAAGCAGAACCAAACCAAAAAGTTGAATCAACTTTGAAAATCAAAAATCATTTCAAGCCAAAAAAATTAAGCACTAAACCTTATGTTGGAATCAAAACTCATAACCCATTGAGCTATAAATATAAAGTTGCACAATTTATTTACAATATTGAATTTAACCTAATTTATGTTATGAAGGTCAAATAAATACAAATCTATATTCAATAAATTATCCAATTAATAAAACAATAATATTTAAAAATTTTTATTAAAATTATGATAATTTATCTTCATTAATTTATAATAAAAGCTGAAGTAATTAAAATTTATTACTAAATCTATGCAAATATATAACTTTCATATAAAATATATTTATATTTGGTTCAACAACAATTTATGTAAGAGCACACTCTTTATCCATTAAGTTACATAAAAAAAAAAATTATGTAATGTATTAATGATGTTTTATTTAACTTTATTTATCATGTTATTTGTATAATAATTTAATAAAATCGTGATGTATATTATTTATTTTAAAAGTTTAATAATTATCATAAATTAATATATACACAATATAAAATTATTATATATATAATTATATTGTAATACCAAAAAAATTAAAATTTTCTTATTTCATGATATGTAATATGAACTCGAGTAACAATATAATATTTTTTAAATAATTTGTTGTATATCAATTATTTTTGATAAGTTATTTTTTTTATTTACGCAATTTTTATTTATAAATTTCATTGCTTTTAATAATTTAATACCATTGATTTTAACATTTTAAAAATTATTTTTCTAAAGTTATAAATTAAAAAATTAATATAATTGATAAATAAGGTATTATATTTTCGAACCAAAATTGAATTAGAGCAAAACTAAATCTGAATTGGACCTAAAAAAAAAAAAAGAGTATGCTCACCCTAATGATTATGGGAAGTCTTATGTTTAGAATATATAGATTCTTCCACATGTTTATTGTCTTAGTTCTTTTGATCAAAATCCTTCATCCACAAATATGTCTAATAGATTAAAAAATAGTGTTTTGTAGAAATTCATTGAAACTTTACTTGTCTTTTTGATTATGTCAACTTGTACTAAAATGGATGTTGAAGTGGGGGAGGATTCAAAATCTTGTGATATTTTGTTTATATACTTGAGGTAGCTTCGAACCACAAACCAAATGCGAAACTAGATTTGATTCGCTAAATGATTTCTCAAGTTTTACAATAAATATGCAAAAGATACTAACTCTAGTGTTAGAATAAATTCTAGTGTTAGAATAAACCCTAGTTCGAGATGAATATGTACAAGTGAAAAATTTTAAATTAACCACTTTTATAATTTCATTTATGAAACTAACCACTTTGATAATTTATTTACCGAACAAGTAAAATATATTATTTTTGAGCTAAACTAACCTTGTGGTCAAATAATAAAAACTTTTTTCTTTCATTTTTGTACTTTTCTTGTGATCCAAAATGCTCAATTTTTAGCGATTTGTCGTAGATTAAGATAGTGAATGCACCATTAATATTATAACTAAGGTGATATTTTGTTTGTATTTTGCTGAAAAATGTAGTAAAAGTGGATGGAAAAATAAAATTCTTTGCTAGAAGAAGTGTTGTTGATTCTGGTGTTGGTGATGTTGCATTTTGCTTGGATTGTGTTGGTTTTGGTAACCTAATTTTTCAAATATTATTCTAAAAAATTGTTAAGTTTTGCTGGTGGATGTTGAATTTTTTGTTCACATTTTTTTAAAAAAACACAAAATTGCAATGCTTGAATGTGGGAACCACTTTCGAAGCATTAAGTGTGGCATTCAAATGTGGGTTTCCTCACTTTCGTTTATACATATTCTGTGATTGAAAGTTATATTGGGAGTATTTTTTTGTCATGACTTTAGAATTGTAGGGACCAATTTCTTATGTTATAAAAATTTAAGTAAAATTTTATAATTTTAAAAATATTTAAGGTTAATTTAAAATTTAATTTTTACTTTAAAAATTATTTATCTTTTTCAAATTGTCTTGATTAAAATCTTTCTTATAGTCTTTTATTTATTTTATTTATATTTGACATAAATAATTATACTGTTTTAAGTTTAAAACGTGTCAATTTTTGAACATTTTTCATTTTAGCCTATATTTATCCCACTTTACAAATCTTTCAATTTGGTCCGCTAAATATTCATATTTATCCCTATTATTCATAAATTGTTAAAGTCATTGTGTGATATTGTGTCACATAAATAGCTGCTATTTTACCATATTTATTCTTCATTATAGGTTTTGGGAATTCCTATCAAGCAAAGAATAGAAATACACCAACAATTTAAAGGTCCAACCAAAGCATGTGATTGAAAATGTTAATTATGCAAATTTTTTGAACTTGCTTTATAACACCTTACATATAAATCCAACAAAATACAAAATTGGAATGAAAGTGGTGTTTAAAAAGTGTATATAGTTGAGTTGTGTACTTTTAATGCCAACAAATATTACAATTAAGCTCAATTGTAAAACCCATTCTTTAATCTTGAGGCATAATGGACTATATAACTTCATGGATAATGTACATTATTTGCACATCATGTCATGAGTAAATAAGTTGTATTTGAAGATAGCATATGAATTACTAATTAGTTTGCATGGTAGATAAAAATAATAAGAGTAATAATAATTATATAGTTTGTTATACATAGCACCTAATGGACAAGGATGCTTCATGTGTTTTTGATTAATTTTATTTATTTATTTACTATATATATTTATAAAATATAAAAGTTATTATTTTAAAATTAGCACAAGGAAATTATGAGATTTATAAAAGGAGTTTTGATATGGAGGGTTTAAATGTGAAAAAGATAAAGGATTAGCAGGTTTTGTATAAAATAAGCAAAGGACTTAACTATTAAATTTTCTATTTTTATGTAGAATTAAAGTCAATCTCCTCCCATTTTCTTCTTCACCCAAATTAACATCTCTATTTCTATTTTTCTTTTTTCGCTTTCCATTTGGCCTTTCTTCCTTTTTTTTTTCCCATTTTCTCGAAATTTTAACCATTTCAACCATTTTCTTGACGATATTAACCCTACAAAATCAATATCAAGACTTTAAATTTATAAACCCTTAAAGGATTTGAAGAAAAGTCTTACAAGTTAAAGTCTCAAGTTCAAAGTTTAGGGTTTCAAACACCTAAAGCTTAAATCAAGGTGTTTTATCATCAAAACTTGTTTTAATCACTTGCACGGACCTTGGGTATGAATTTTCCAACCTTTAATCCCATTAATTTCAAGTTTAATTCAAGTATTATTAAGGGTGTAGAAAGGAAATGTTGAACTTAGGTTTTGATTTAATAAAAAATTTAGAATTTTGAACATGTTTAAGAATGGGTAAATGTTTTTTAGTTATTATTTCTTTTTTATTGGAAGAATCTCATGAAAGTGCAAAGTTAGGGTTTTAAATTGGGAATTTATGAGTTAGATGTTGAATTTAGATTTTTAATATTTTGAATAAAATTTTTATTTAAGAAAATGATTATTTTGATTTAGTAAATTAATGTATTACTCTATTATCTTACACACACACACACACACACACACACACACACACACACACACATGTAATAAATAATTTTTAGTGAGAAAGTTTGATACTTGAATGCTTTTGTGCTAGCTGAATTTAATTATTTGAACAACAAATTTCTTTTCTTATGCCTAAAATTGATTTTGGTAATGAGGTTGTAATTTTGGATTAATGACGATGATATTGTGTTAAATGGAGTATGTTATAGTCAAGCCTCGCTAACTTGTAAACTAAACATATCAAATATTCATTTCAAGCCATTTAGGAAGACATAAATACATAAATATATACATATATATATATATATATATAATGTATGCATATATGTATGTATCTATTTCAGAGGATAACCTTTTTGTAAATTGTTTATTCTTTAGGCATTAAGCATCCATTGAGGACAAGAACTCATAAGGGGGAGTTGGCATGCTCTCTATTTTTGTGAGTGAATGATTTTCTATATATTATCTTTATGGCAGCATTTTCTTTGTTAAGCCATGTTTTATAAATGATCTTACTTGAATGTTTATTTACTTTATTTTAGAGTAAGGGACACCAAGATAAACTTTATTTTTATTTATTTGCTATTTATAATGATTGAAATCTTGCGAAGTAATAATTAAGAAATTGTGAATTTAATTTAATTTGGTGAAAATGCTAAAGGGATTATTGGTGCGGTTATGTATAACTGATGATTGATGTTTCCATAATCGGTTGTATGGACTAGAGTGGGTGTTATTTGAGGTTTGTTTTTGGATGAAAATACAAAAACTACTTTGGTTCCCTATAGGGCTAAATTATAAAAGAAAAAGAGAAATTTTACAGGTGAATATTGAATCAATGTATTGTAATTGGACAGAAATCTTAGGTTAATGCTAATGAAAGAGTTGTGAAGAAAATCTAAAAATTTTGATTATTATATCCCAAGATACCTATTCAAGTATGCATTAGGTGGTATTCAGGGTATTGTTTCATGGAAAGTTCAATTTGTTTTATGGATTATCTATAATAATATGTTATGTTGTAAATGATTTTTTGTTAAGGTTATATGAATTTATATTTATAATTAGGAGAGTTGCTACATTTTAATTTTCTAAATAATATCAATGATATTTGAAAATTACATTAAATGAAAACTTGTATTTGAAAATAATGCATGTAGATTATATGCTTAATTTTAGGTGACACCTTAGCTCAACACATTTGGATTGTACATAGTTTAATATCTCAGTCATTAAGTCTTATCTACTCACTTCTTTTAAATTTCCCTCTATAGGATTGAAGATCACTTTTAAGCTTAGACATCTCATGGTAGGCATCCAATTGCAATATCTATTTTTGGGTATCTTCTTTAGTTTGCAAATGTATGTATATCTTTAAAGTGTACATTTAGTGTGGGACCATAAGAGTTTTACTTGTGTGGCGCTACTTCTAAGGTGTTGTAGTTAACTACTTTTGAGTTTTTGCTGGTGAACTTATTTTTGCAATCTTGCTAAACTTTTGTTTTGAATTATCCAATTTTATTGTGTTGTAATCTATTACCTAGATGCCTTACATATTCATGGGACTTGTATTGCAAAAATGGGATATACCTCTTAAGCATGTAATAGTTATCACATCTCAAACCTATGAGTTAAGGTATGACATTAAGACCTTTCTAAGTACAAACAATGATCATCTTATTAATGTAAAGTGTTAAATTGTGATGTTGATTAGCCTAAACCATATAGTTACTAAATATCTTATTCATGAACATGCCATGGAATTTGGTAATAAAAATGGTAATCCAAACCATTTTCTTTTTCTAGTAGAAGCAAATAAATTAGTGATATATTACATGCAATGCAACTGATAAGATGACAAAAAATGGATTCTCAACATTGCTCTTCATTTATGCATCATTTAGTACTACATTTCTCTTTAGTATAGAAAAAATCATTTTGGCGAATATTCTCCATGTCACTACCTTAATCTTGCAAATGATCATTATAATAATAAATTTTTCATTTAAGAACTGATCTACCATAAAACTTTACAATGCAATAAATATTGTTCATTCTAATCCAAGTTGAAAAATAAGCATAGATGTTTATGAATATAACATTATGTTAACACAACATGCCATGATTTGAGTATGATGACTTTGAAGAAATATTTTTAGCTTAAAATTTTTAAATCTACAATAATTTGGTTTCAAGCAAAATACACAATTGATAGATTTAAATAGTGAGTTCTGGCAATTGAGATTAAACTAAAAATACAAAGTGTCATGTCATATCAAAAAGTTTGGCTTGCCAAAGAGGAATACATATGATAGTTGTTTGAGATCCAACAAATTATTTACAAATCTGCCATTATATTATTATGCTTTAAAAGATAAAAAAAAACAAGTTCAAGCTTATTGAGTTGTTTTAATTTATTTTTTTAATAAATTTATGTGAAAAAGTAAAATTAACATGTTTTACATCTCTCTTATCTAGGTACAATACATTGAAAGGAATGGCATTAATAATTTTTTATACTTTTTTATGACCATTGACGCTTCAATTTAGGGTTTTAAGTTATCTATTTGATCGGTTATTATCATTGATGAAACTTCTTAAAGGGAAAATATAGGGAAACTATGTTGTTAGGTTCATTTTGATCGAAATTATCAAATTTATCTTTTAGCATTTGGTGTTAAGGATTTTGAGAATAATGTATTGTGAAAATGGTTTTCATCAAACTTAGAGATGTAGTTAAAGTATTATGAGATGTAATGTTTGTATTAGATCATCATAATAGTATCAAGAAGAGGATATATATATATAGTGCTTTTAGAAGCATTGCACAAATTTTGCATGGA
This sequence comes from Khaya senegalensis, assembly GCA_032402905.1. Taxonomy (NCBI): domain Eukaryota; kingdom Viridiplantae; phylum Streptophyta; class Magnoliopsida; order Sapindales; family Meliaceae; genus Khaya; species Khaya senegalensis. Next base: position 7,692,341 of record CP135540.1, read on the forward strand.
CCATGTTAACAAGAATGTAAAAGCAAAATATAAGAGAAAATTACAAAAGATTAATATGTTCAAATTAGGGTTTTTTTTTTTTGTAGCAAAAGTGTAACAAGTAAGTGAGTTTAATAAATATTTAACAAATTTGCGATCTATATTTTTAGAAGTTATAAATTATTTAAAGATGGAAGTTGAATTTAACAAGTGAACGCAAAATATAAGAGAAAATCACAAAAGATAGATATGTTCAAGTCAAGTTCCTCCTTTTTTTTTTTTTTTTTTGTAGCAAAAGTGTAACAAGTAAGTAAGTTTAATAAATATTTGGCAAATTTGTGATCTACGTTTTTAGAAGTTATGAATTATTTAGAGATGAAAGTTAAATTTAACAGATGAGCTCGATCTCACTTTCTTATCTGAAGATATATGTTGACCATGAACATTACAATGAGCATTAATACATTGTTGAGAGATGCATGAACCTTTTTTTGTCTTGGCTTGGGTTAATTACATTCATTTTATTCTCTATTTAAAGCCATGATAGAAAAAATGAATTCACTTATAAAGAATGAAACTTAGTACTTGTTCCCAAACTAGAAAATAGAGAAGTGGTGGGATGTAAGTGGATCTTTAAGAGAAAAAAAAAAAAGGTGTAACTACTTCATATTTAATTAAGTACAAGGTTAGGTTAGTGGTAACGCAGTTTACTCAAAAGGAAAGGATAAATTTCAATGAGGTTTTTTCACTATGGTAAGGCATATTACTATAAGGGTTCTACTAGCTCTGGTTTTTATATTAAATCTTCATTCAAAGTAAATGTATGTAAAAAGAAGTATGGATAATTGTCTAGAGTATAGAAGATGTGATACAAAAGAAGAATGCATAGTTTGATTTCTTGATGCTGACTAGATATGCATTCACCTTTTCTTGTTGTGTGGTTAACTAGAAAGCTTTTTGTTAAGCTATTGTTGCTCTCTTAACAACTAAGGTTGAATATATGGCTGCAATTGAGTTAGCCAAGGAATCTATATTGTTAAAAGGGTTATAACTAAGCTTGGATTTAAGAGAATAGTGTTACTATCTGCTATAATAACCAAAGTGCTATCAAATTATCAAAGTATCAAGCATTTCATAAGAAGACTAAGTGTTAACAAACTAGTATATAAATGCAGCGAAAAATACTAGTATTTGTTTACTTTCTAAGATCCATGCTATAAATACTAATGTTACATATGTATATATATAGATATAATGGAGTAAATTTGTACAAACCTATAAACTAGAAGATTTGTCAAACTATAAATATAAATTGAATGCCTTTACGTTTCTATGGTATGCACACGATCGAAAATCAACTTAAAGTGCTAGCTCCTATGTTATTGAGTATCAATTATTTTGTGTATTTTTCTTTTCTTAAAAATAAACACGCAAAATAAACCCTAGGCGCATACTACAAAAATGTAAATATTATATATTTATAATGTTATTTTAAGATTTTAGTTTAAACTTAAACTATTAAGTTGAATTTTCTTTTAAAACCCAATCTATTTAATAAAATATGTACTCACAAAATTTCGTTTAATCTTTACATTATAAGATTAGTCAAATTCAATACTCAAATAACTTAATGAATTTTAAATACACTTAGAATTATCCATATACATACAATATATATATTCATCTTTATGAATTAACGTCACTATTATTTTTGATATTAATGTGTGGCTTAATAAATTTTCGTAACGTTAATGTAGTATTAAAATCTAATTTTACTATTACAAGTAATGAGCGGTATCTCTCAACACATCATAATTACCTAAGTGGTGAGAATGTCAATGATTCGATATTACCTTATTCGTAATTAATGTTGTCGTATAGTTTAATCCTTTTATCTTAAATATCTTAAGAGAATACGATGCATGTAATCTCATATAGTTTAATTTTACATTTATTTGATATCCTCAGTAGATATATTCTATTAAATAAAATCAACATCACATATTGATTTATTTGAATATGGTAATGCATTTTCATAATTTCACTTAATCAAATGGCTAAAGATATCATTTCCATTATATAAGGGGACAAATTTTATTTTGATCACACACATCCCTTTATACGAGTCATAACATATATGACTATTTTTTTTATAGTCTATCTCATTATAGATGTCGTTTGAAAATATTAAAGATATATCATTCTTAATATTGAAAACTATGGTAATCTTAAACCCAAGGATCACATACACCATTATCACTATAAAAATCACTTATAACACTCATATAATGATTCATGTAATATTTTTATGGTAGATCAATTTCATACATTAATTCACTAACTTGTACCCATGTGTCTACTTGATATCTCATATCATAATATATGTATGCTATCATTAGTTACTATTCTTACTAGTCTCTATACATTATTGTCGCTCTATGTATAATAATACTTAACTAAGGATATTTAAAAATAGTACTCAACTAATTGAACTTACTATTTTAAGAGTATTATTACATTTATTAAATACATAAATATGTAATAATAAAATAAAAAATAATATATATATATATATATATTATATAAACTGTCAATGTCATGATACATAAGAAATAAATATATTAAATATTTAAAAAATATTATTGAATTTAGAGTATATATCAACATTAAATATATAAATGTGAGGTTGTATTTTATTAGAGACTTAATTTCGAAATGAGAAATTAGATTAGAAATGGTACATATAGTAGAAAATCTTGTTGATATGCTTATAAAACTTGCTCCAAAATCTAAGTTCCAACATTGCCTAAATTTGTTGAATATGATTATTGTTTAAGTTTTTTGTTTTACTCTTGTTAAAGCCAAAGATATCTTAGAGTTTTATGGTTTGTTAAAACATAAAGAAAGGATAATTTAGAAAAGTTAAAAATTTGGAAAGAAGATAAATTGATTGTAAATTGTGAATCAAGGTGAAGATTGTGAATGATAATTCAAAATTCACAATGAAGGTAGTTTACTTAGCTTAATTTAAGGGACATTCTCATAAATTCACTATTTAAAATCCCATACAGTGAATCGTTGGTTTGAGTTTGTCGTTTTTATTAAAAGTTGTTAAAAATTAGTTTAGTTATTTAACAGTTGAAGGGAAATTAATAGAGATCATGAGAAAAAGTCAAAAAAAAGCAGGAGTAAGTGAGGTAAAGTAAAGAAAAGAAAGTAGAAAAGGGAAGAGAGATTAGAAGGGGAAAGCATCTTGTAATCAAATTCCATATACTTGTTTTCCTTATTGTTTCAATAAAAGAAATGTTTCTAGTTTCCTAAAAGTTATATCATTCATTATGTTCTTTTGTCACTTCTCTAACTTTTTGAGTTGAATTGGTTGTAAGTTTGGGCAAAAACTAGTGTCCTAATTGCTTAGCAATTTCACAAGGAATTCGTGCATAATAAGTGCATGTTTATGTGTTCTTTGTGGGTTGAGATTAATCACTTCAATAGTCAAGCATGCTACCTTAAGAATTACAATATAAAATACACAATATTCACATAAAAAGGGAAAAAAAAAGTCATAAAAATTGAACGTATACCTAAAATGCAATAACAAAACCAAGTAAATTGTGTGCTCAAAAGTGCAAAAATTTCTTTTTTTCTTTTTCGAGCACTGAAGTAGGGTTCTCACCACTATCGACCTCTAAATTGTAGTTATCGGGAGTGGAAAAGAATTCCATTATCGATAATCATAATTTGTTTCTTTTTTTTTTTTTTTTTACAATGAGTTAAAACACATAACACCTAACAATTTTTTAGTCAAATATAATAATTTCTAACAAAAATTTTACAAAAGTCGGGCAGCCAAATGAACCCAAATGAACATAAATCATAAAATTTAACATATATAATAGTTAAAAACTCACTTTACTTATTTTATCAGTGTCATTTTTATCTTTTTTTGATCTATAATTTATGATTTCAATGGAAAATAACTTGAAAATGTCTACTTTTCAAGCAAAAAGAAAAAGGAAAATGAAAATAAAAAATGAAAGAGAGATGTTTTTGTTATACGAGAGAATTCTAAACCAAAAATAATATATTTGGTGTGTTGGTAAATGTATTAATAAAATGGCTTACTTTCATAAACTGAATTATAAAAGTAGTTATTTTTTTTTTAAAAAAATTGTTTATAATTATGAAAGAGATTATAGTAATTAAATGTAAGGAAATGATGCAACTATGTTATATAAACTTTTTTATTTTTTTTCCAAAATATTTTACATTTAAAATTAATTTCAAAGATAATAAGCTAACTACACATTGCTTTTGGGTATTTAATACTAATTTGATGGTGATGTGATTGTATTTAATATTACTTATTACACCAATCATTGTGAAATGATTTTTGCACCCTTGGTTAGAGTTAATAATCCTTTTCAAACCATTGTGTCCATTTGTTTTGTCTTAAATGATGAGGCAACAAAGTCGTTTATTTAACTATTTGAGCAATTTAAGAAGCCTTGCTTAATGAATCCATTGAAATGATAACAATTTATCAGGATCCAGTAATGACTAAAGCTATTGGTCATGCCTTTTAAAGTAAGCTTGACAAATATCGTAGTTGATACATATTAAAAAAATTATTTGGAGTTAAAGCAAAAATAATTATATATAAATTTGATAGATATTTTATTGATACCCAAATTTAATTTTCTTTAAAAATGATCATACTATAATTTGATTAAATATTAATATGGATGTTTTGTAAGTAAATTAGTACATACACGCAGTGTCAAATACCAAAAAAAAAAAAATTGTTTGCTATTTAAAATTTATGCAATAAACTTTAGTGTTATATATTTATGTTAAGATAATGTAGTAGATTTGTACGTATCTCTGTATTAGTCAATTTGTCAAATTACAAATACAAATTGATTGTCTCTATAGTATTCACACGATCAGGAATTAATTATGAAGTGCTAACTTTTGCGTTTTGAATGTTAATTTATTTTTTGTGTGTGTGTGTGTGTGTGTGTTTTTTTTTTTCTCAAAAAGCAAACACACAAAACAAACCCTAGACACATCTCATAAAATACAAATATCTTATATTTATAATATTATTTTAGAATTTTTTTTATTTAAACTTAAACTATTATATTGAATTTTCTTTTAAAGTCTAATCTATTTAGTAAAGTATGTACTAATAAAATTTAGTACAATCTTTACATTATAAGTTTAGTCAAATTTAATATCCAAATAACTCAATAAATTTTAAACACATATAAGATTATATATATATATATATATATTCATTTTTATGAATTAACATTACTATTATTTCTGATCTTAATGTTCGACCCAATAGGTTCTCATAATATTAGTAGTAACTTTAAAATCTAATTTTGATATTACAAGTAATGAGCAATGTCTAGCAACACATCACAATTATTCAAATCACAAAAATATCAGTAATTCGATATCACCTTATTTATGACTATTGTTACCGTATAATTTAATCCATTTATTTTAAATATCTTAATTAAATATGAGGCATGTGTTACTATTGTATAATTTAATTTTATATTTTTTTGATATCTTGAGTATACTTATCCTATTAAATAAAGTCAACATCACATATCAACTTATTTTAGTATAACTATATATTTTCATAATCTCATTCAATTAAAACACCCAAGATATCATTCTTATTATATAAGAGGACAAATCCTTTATTGATCACGCACATCTTTCTACGTGAATTATGACATATCTGACTATTTTCTTTATGGTCTATTTAGTTACAGATGTCATTTGAAAATATAAAAAATATGTTATTCTCGATATTGAAAATTATGGTGATCTTAAGTTCAAGGATTATATATATCATTGTCACTACGAGAATTGTTTATAACACTCATATAATGATTCATGTAACGTTTTAATTGTGGATTGGTCAAGTACATTAGTTTGCTAACTTGTACTCATGTGTTAATTTAATGTCTCATATCATAACACATATATGTTATTATCAGTTACTACACATACTAGTTTATATATATTATTGTTACCCTATTCACAATAATACTTAATTAGGGACATTTAATAATTGTATTTAACTAATTAAACTTACTATTCTAAAGATATTATTATATTTATTAAATACACAAATATGTAATAATGAAATAACAAATGATACACACACACACACACACTCACACACACACTCACACACTCACACACACATAAATCGATAATGTCATAATACATAAGAAACAAATATGCTAAATATCTAAAAGTACTATTGAATTTAAGGCCTATACCGACATGTTTAACTTTAATAAGTAAAAGTATATTAAAATTAACAAAATCTATCATTTAAAGAGAAACTATCATCTTCGTCTTAAGGTAGTCTCATTTGTAACTTCACATAAAAAAGATCCATATAATTTAGAAATAATTATTGTTGATATATTGTTCAATGTATTAATTATAGAAAAAACAGTAATATACTACTGTATTTTGATGACACAATTTCAAGATTAAAAATCTTGCATTCTGGTCCATATTGATATAGTTTAAGTTTCTTTAAATTTCCCTTTATTTAAATGAACAATTGTGTTTTGACAAAACATGTATGGTTATCATAATTATTCATTACAAGGCTCATGGGAATTATTATCAAATAGAAAGAGAAATACACTAGTAAAGTGAGAGTTTGACAAATGTGTGTACCATAAAATATCAAGTATGAGATTTTCTTATGCTTCTTGTATAACAACTTAGACATAAAACTGGTATAATTAAGTATTAGAATGAGAGAAGTCGTGTGAAAGTGTAGACTTATCCTTTGGATCTGTACTATCGGAGGATATTACAAATGTTTTTTAGTTTGGGATATTTATAACCATGAACAATAATCACCTTGTTAATGTAAGAGGTTATATTTTGATGTTGATAAATGTGGACTATATGACTAGTGAAGAAACTTTCTATGAACATAGAATGTTTATCACTAATGTAAGTGGTAAAATATATTTGTTTGTTTCTTTTAGTGAAAATAATCAATCCAACAATACACTACCTACAATGTAATCAATAGCCCAACATGAAACTATTGTTGAACATTAGTTTCCAAACTCTAGAATCTCTACTTTATTACTTGCCACTTGTTTACAATGCATACCATACTTTTATATTATATTTATTTATCTCTAGTTAAACACAATGAAGATGATTATGGCAGATATTCTCCAAATTACAATTTCAACCCTATTGGTTGATTATTATAATAGTGAATTAGTTATCAAAAACACTAACATTTGAGTTAAAGGTCATTGAAAAAATTTTTACAAAAAGGTAAATGATGGAATAAATGGTGTTCTGGTTCAATAGTTTGTGCAAATAACATTCCATCAATGTTAGATCCCATAAATCATTTGCATCAATATATATGTTGGATAGATATTTAATACCAAACAATTGTAAGCAAACAAGTACATACATATAACAGAAAAACACATAAAAAAATTATTTGCTTTTCAATATTCATATAATAAACTCAAGTGTTATTGTATGTATATAAACACAATACAGTAGATTTGTATTTACCTCTATATTAGAGATTGTTAAAATCACAAATACAGAATATTTGTCTTTACAATTCTATGGTATCCATACGATCGGGAATCAATTTGAAATATTAGCTCCTATATTTTTAAGTGCCCATTCTTTTTATGTGTTTTTTTTTCTTAAAAGAAAATCATGTAAAAAAAAAAAAAATCTAGGCTATAACTACAAAATGCAAATATTATATATTTATAATACTATTTTAGAGTTTTGATTTGAACTTAAACCATTACATTGAGTTTTTTTATAAAATCTAATTTATTTAATAAAGTATGTACTAATAAAATTTATTTTAATTTATATATATATATATATATATATATATAAAGAATCAAATTCAATGCTTAAATAACTCAATGAATTTTAAACACATTTAAGAATTTTCATATATATATATATATATATATATCTTAAAATTCATTTTTATGAATTAATATCTCTATTATTCCTTATTTTAATGTACGATTTAATATATTCTCATAAATAATAAGCGATATCTAGTAACACATCATGACTATCTAAGTAACAAGAATGTTAGTGGTTCAATATCAATATATCTGTAATCAATGTTATCATTTAATTAAATCTTTTTATCCTATATATCCCAATTGAACACGAGGTATAGAATATGTCATCTTTGTATGATTTAATTTTATATTTTTTTGATATATTGAGTAGACTTATTATATTAAATGAAGACAATATTACATATCGACTATTTAAGTATGGCTATGTATTTTTATAATTTCATTCAATCAAAAGACTCAAGATATCACTCCTATTATATAAGAGGGACATGTCCTATGTTAATCACACATTCTTCTACATGAACCATGACATATCTGACTATTTTCTTTATAATCTATTTTGTTACAAATGATATTTGAAAATATCAAAATATATTATTCTCAATGTTGGAAACTATAATGATCTTAAGTCCAAAGATAACATAAGCCATTGTCGCATATATTAATTTATGTAGTATTCTCATGATGGGTCAATCCAATACATTAATTCATTAATTTGTACCTATGTATTGATTTGATATCTTATATCATAACACGCATATGCTATCATCAGTCACCACACATGTTAATCTCTATGTATTACTGTTATCCTATTCACAATAATCCTTGACTAAGGATATTTAAGAATAGTATTTAACTAATTAAATTTACTATTTTAAATATATTATTATATTTATTAAATATACAGATATGTAATAATAAAATAATAAATGATATATATATATATATCAATAATGTCATAATACAAAAGTAATAAATATGCTAAATAGTCAAAAATACTATTGAATTTAGGATATATACCAACAACAACAATTAAACCAAGAGTTGAGTATGATAGAATTCAAAAAACATTTCTAGTTCACCATTTTAATAGTCCATAAAAGATTAATTCAAGACAAAATGTTTAGTGGATAGATGTAAATGGCAATTTTGCACTACTTACATTGACACAATTTGCACTTACTAAGCAAAGTATTTAAAAGATGGGTAATGTCAAGCAAGTGGCTAACTAATTGGTAAAATAGTAAAGGATAACTTTCAAGATTTTAGTAGAATTTGCGAAGAGAATATAGAATGTGTGTATACCAAAAAGGGTGGCTTTCTAAAGAAGTAGTACATATGATAGTGGTTAGAGATCTAAAAGAATTATTTTCATTATTGCAGTTGTATTGTCATGCTTTATAAGACAAAAACTCAACTATAGCCGACCAAATTATTTTAGCAAATTATTCACTTATGGATTAAATTGTATCATTAACTTCTTTTTTTTTTTTTTTTCTTATCGGCCATTATTTTACCTAAGTACAATTACTCAAATAAAAAATGATGCAATGATCATTTTCTATACTTTTTCATGACCCCTTATCTACTTTATTCGAGGTTTTCATTCATCTATTTTGCTAGTAAATGTTATTAATGGCACCTTTTTGAAGGAGACATCTATAGGGACTATGTTTCTCGTTGTTGCATTTGAGATTGAAAATTTTGAAAGTGATACATTATAGGAATTATTTTTATTGATACTTAAAGTTACACTTGGATTGGTACTAATGTTGATGTTCATATCAAACTATCACAATAGTATCAAGAAAAAGATAAGAACAATATTTCTAAAAGCATCATACGACTTTTATATGTATCAAATTCAAGGGAATGTCAAGGAGAAATACGAGATTAAAGAGCAAAAATGAATGTGTTCACGTCAAGGTATTCTAATATAGGTGAATTGACTTAGCAAGTTTAATGAACATATAGTAAAAATGTAAGCAATGCATTCTTGCAAATTATTTAGAACTAGAAGTGAAATTTCATAACTAGACCTTATCTTATTTTCTAATTCAAAGATTTAGTATGTTGACCATAAATATTATGGAGACTATTAATGCATTGCTGAAAGATGCACGAACTTTCTTTATCGAGGATTTGGCAAATTACATACATGTTGTGCTACAATAATAGTTTTACCATAAAAGAAAAAAGGTTGTAAGAACGAATGCTCACTTTACTAAAGTGTCACAAATGAAAGTTGATGAACAAGAATTAATGTCTCTTACATGATAGTTTATTATGTTTTATGATTTGAGTTTAAAGTTAAAGATATGGACAAGCATTTAGTGGTATATCTGCAAGCTAAGATATACACTTGGTGACTACTTGATCTAAATAACTATTATTTGCTCACGCACTTGTGGCAACAAAATTAACTTGAGGTAATTATAATTTTCTTTAATTTTTATAGTACATTAACAACGCATTCTTGCTGAATGTGAATTTGATTTATATTATTAGCGCGAATGTAATTTGGTCATCCTTAATTAGATACATGCCATCATATTGTAATTGCTAATAGGACACATTTTGACTAGTTAACCAAGAAACAATGTATTATGCTTGGTAGAGTAGAAGTTATTAGAATTGCATGTTTTCTTTGCAAGCAAGTTGGCTACAATTAGAGGATGTGTCAAAATTTGATTACTCATACTAATTGAATGCAATGAACCAACACTAGTATTATTAAGTTGTTTTTAGATTATTATTATTATTTAAATATTGTTTGTGTATATCGTTATTAAAATATAATATATTATTTTATATTTGTTGCTATTTATTATAAAATCTTAATATATATTTAAATGTTGTTGCTTTCATATTTAATGATTATTGTGTTGTTGCTTTGTTAAATGGGCTGTTGTTATTCATTATAAAATTATAACATTAAATGGCAGATTTTAAATGTGAGTTTCTTAAAAATCAAAATAAAGATTTTCAAATATAAAATTTTCTGAAACCAAACTAAAATATTTTAAACTTAAACTTTTAGGGATAATAATAAAATATTTTAGGTTAAAATTAAAATGCAAAAATTCGTTCAACCAAACTACAAATTAGATTGTTGAAAACAAAATTGTGAGGTGTGAATTATCTAATAATAAAATCACAAACGAAGTCCGCTTGAACTTTCCCAGTTAAGGGAAAATATAAATAATTCAAACTTTGTAGGCAAAAATTGAAACAAGAACTCGAAGAAAGCTAGCTGGTGACAATGATCAACTGGAGCATGAGCTACACATTCTTTGTAATATCATTAAAAACATGAACTTAAATTAAGAGTTGGTTTCATCATTACACTCTCTAATGTCACTTCAAAACAATAATTTTCAGTCTAAGTATATGAATATTATGTCAACTTTCTTTAATCCAACGAAGCTGTTCAAAAGCATGAACAAAGAAAATACGGGGATAAAAAAGTAGAAGCACTTACATGAAGAATAATATAGAATATATATATATATATATTGATGCATGTATCAAATTTGATCATAACTTTTGATAGTTCATTCAGTCTGGTCTGAAACCACAAACAAAGAAAAAGAGAAAAAGGCGGAAGCACTTCGTAATTTTAGCAAGTAAAACAGACACTAATTGTCTGTCTCTAGTTGGTGAAAGCACTTGTGAGAAAGCACTTTTCAGTGTTCTGTCCTAGTCTATACAATTTAAGTTTCAGGTAGTTTTTGCCTGTCTCTACGGTACATAATAATGCGTAATTATCATTAATTTTGCCATAAATTAAAAATGCTTCATCTGAAAATGCGGCTTTTCGTGGGTTGAAATGATGTAACATAAGTTGTTTATTTTTATATTCATTTCTTAATGTGTAATGACATGTAAGAACATATAGTTATGTGATTTTTATTTGTGGGAGTTTCCATGACAATATTTGGCCACTCTGAAGCTTTCTTTATAAATGAGAGCATGCATGACATCAATTATAACATTAAAATAGCTTCCGAGAGTACATTAATTCAAATGAAGGTTGTAAACATAAGACGTTGGTCTTGTTTTAACTACAAGTTATTGTCATTAATTTGCTTGATTGTAATTATAATGAGTTTCATAACATAAATCAAAATAAATCTTAGAAAAAAACAAAAGAAATACTGAACTTTGTATTATTGTTTTATGATTTATTTAAGAATTCAGACATTGTAACTTAAATTGTATCATAAAAAGAAACACAAACTATATACCTATTTCTTTTAACTCAATGGTTCATAAAATATTAAGATGATAATCATAGTTAGAAAATAGTATGTCACTCAAAATTAAGGAATCATATGCATGAGATTTAATAATGAGCATTAAAAATATAATTAATAAATTTAAAATACTAAAATCAAGTATTATGTCTCACCATATGAGTTGTTCAACCCGTAAATATCAATTTCTTCTTGAAAAAAGTGTGCAAAATTCAATAACCTATCAAGTTCTAAATATTTAATAAATTTACACGTAAACACATTATAATCACTGATCCTTATATCCGACGAGGTATCCCATTACGAAATTGCATTTAAGACAATGGTACAATGCTATATTATTATCCTTTCACCTCGTACAACTTGATTTGTTACATAAGATAAGGGAGCAACCTGCACAATTGTTACATCCCAACAATAATCTCAATATCTGAGTGTGAGACTGATGACGAATCATAAATTAAGATATGTCACGGGGTAAAATCTAGAGTACCTGCCGCATAAAAATCTTCACATGTTGACTGAGTGTATACGATATCAACCATCGAGCACGACCTGTGAAATCCAGTATCTGTCTTATTTACAAGATTTTCAAGCATTAATTTTTTAGGACCACAAGACAAGATTTTTGAAGTTTGTAACGTATGGATTAAAATGCAAAATTTTAAAAATTAAACCCCAAATCATAATTATTTCTTGTAAAATGGAACGAAAAAAATAATGTGTTTCACATTGATCCTACCGACTTTTGAGCACCTTGCCAACCCACACATTTCTATCAACATAATACACACATTTTCACCAATTTTTTGATCATTTTACTAGCCAAATTAAATAAATCAATCACCAAAAATAACCAAAAAAAAAAAAAAAAAATCTAAACACAAACAATCGAAATATTCATCAACATCCAAATATTTATAACTATTTTTTTTAAAGCAAAAAATCTATCTAAAGAGTTGTCAATGTCCAATTAGCCGTCGATTCTTTAACGGTAGTCTTTGTCACTGTCTACTGTACTGCCATCCACTCCGCCGCTAGTCAACAGATAGTTTCGAGCACACTAAAAACTGTATATTTAATGTTCGAAGAAATTAAGAAAGGAAAAAGCTTGTTTAGTAATTTTTGATCTGGGGGCATTTTTGTTTCAATTCAATTTTTTATCTGCTGATAAAAAAAAAAAATCTAATTATTTATGTAAATCACACTACAAAAGTGGAGATTTTGGAAAAGTTTCCAAAACAAAACAACGCCTCTCTTAATTCCAGTCTTACCATGGCACCCAGCCGAGAAAACGGAACCCATAATTACATAATATAGCAAGCAATAGAAACACAGCAAACAAACACCCACGTCATAATGCAATCGGTACACCTTCTCTCATCTTTATCTCTTCTCACACCGTCACCCCTCCACAAATCCACCGAAAGACCCATTTTAACCGTCAATTCCTCCATTAAAAGGGATACAGATAGACCCAACAGTAGCTCAGCCAAACTGAGGTCATGGGTCAGTCCGGACTGGCTGACTTCGTTGACCAAGTCTTTGACCATAACCAAAAACGATGATTCAAACATACCTATAGTGAGTGCTAAGCTCGATGACGTGTCTGATCTTCTCGGTGGAGCTCTGTTCCTTCCCTTGTTTAAATGGATGAACGAGTACGGACCCCTTTACAGACTCGCTGCTGGACCGAGAAATTTCGTCGTGGTTAGTGACCCGGCTATTGCTAAGCATGTGTTGAGAAACTATGGCACCAAATATGCTAAAGGTCTTGTATCTGAAGTCTCGGAGTTTCTCTTTGGCTCGGGTTTTGCAACTGCTGAAGGCTCGCTTTGGACGGTAATGTCGTTTTATCTCTCCTTTAATTTGGGATTTTGCTGTCGACTGCAGACATTCCAAACTGCCCCCAACATTTAACATTAAAAATGGTACCATTCTTACTGTTATCGAGAACTAGGTAACAGAAGCTACCAATAGTTTGAAAAAGAATGTGTACCCTCTTCTTTTATCTGCTGATTTATTTTTTCAGTTTCCTTGTTTTCTAATCAACATTAAGGACCAGTTTAGGCTTTTCTGGGAACAACGAAGAGGTTTTTTTTTTTTTTTGCCTCAATTGCAACAAAAAACAGGAAACGGAGAAAGAAGAAGTTGATATGGAGAGTAATCGAATGTATTATTGAAGCATGTATTTGGTTACATAGATTGCTCTCTTTTATAGTTTTGAAAGCATAACAAACTCTCCTAAAATAAAAACAACTACTTGCATAAAATCCTATCAGTACAGAATAAAATACTCTCTTATTTGACACCTTGCTGCTGACTTAGTCTATTCCCAGAATAATAGGAAAATGCCATCATCCAGTAAGATGCACTAATTTGTAAGACTCCCCCTTAGTGCATACTTACGAATGATGACTCCAAGAGCAGTTTTCAGTTTAGCTAGGGCCTTTGTAAATATATCAGCAATTTGATCAGTGGTGTGAACTCTTTCAACTCAATTTCTTGATTTAGAACTTTCTCTCAAATAAAATGGTAGTGGACATCAATATGCTTCATTCATTTGTGAAAGATTGAATTTGAGGCAAGTTTGATGGCACTCCCATTGTCACAATAAATTGGCACGGTGTAATCAACTTTAGAGAAAATGTCTCCCATCAAACGCTTGAGCCAAATGCATTCTTGTGCTGCCATTGTTGCAGCCATGTATTCGGCTTCAGTGCTAGACAAAGCAATAGTGGATTGTTTCTTGCTGCACCAAGAAACAGCTGCCGAACCCATGCTAAAGCAGTATCCAGAGGTTGAACAACGATCTATTGAGTCACCTGCCCAATCTGCATCAGCAAAACCTTCCAATAAAAAATGATCAGCCTTTTTATACATAAGACCAAATGTGAGAGAGCCCTTTACGTAGTGTAAGATTCTTTTAGCAGCATCTAAGTGAGGAGTTCTTGGACTTTGCATAAACTGAGAAATATCACCAACAGAATATGCTATTTCTGGTCTTGTGATACTTAAATAAATTAAACTACCAACTTGTTGTTCAAACCGTCTAGCATCTTCTAACAACTTTCCTTCCTCTTTCTTTAGCTTCAAATGTGTCTCCATAGGAGTAGCCATTTCTTTTGCCTTGCCCATGCCAAAAAGCTTCAACACATTCTCTGCATATCTTCTTTGAGATATAAAATAACCTTGATATGATTTTTCTACTTCTAAGCCGAGAAAACATCCAATTTCACCTAAGTTTTTTATTTTGAACCGAATTGACAAATCATTTCTTAGGTGGGAAATTTCAACTTTATTGTCTCCAGTAATTATCATGTCGTCCACATATAGTAAAACTAGCAAGTGCATGGTTGATTTTAATTTTATAAACAAACTAGAATCTGAATCAGAAACTTTAAACCCACAAAAGATGAAGTATTGAGCAACTTTACCATACCAAGCACATGGTGCTTGTTTAAAGCCATACAACGCCTTCTTCAATAGACAAACATAATTTGAAAATTGCTCAGAGATGAATCCTTGTGGTTGTTCCATTATTACTTCAGAATCTAACTCCCTGTAAAGGAATGCATTCTTTACATCAAGCTGCCACAGCTTCCAACTTCTATAAGCAGCAAGTGAAAAAATTGTCCTTACTGTAACCATTTTTGCCACTGGGCTGAAAGTCTCCTTGTAATCTAGTCCGTAGCTTTGAGAGAATCCATGAGCCATGAGACGTGCCTTGCATCTATCAACTGTGCCATCTGATTTTTTCTTCAAACGGTAGACCCATTTGCAAGTGATCGGCTTGCAATTTTCTGGTTTTGGTATAAGCTCCCATGTGGCATTTTTCTTTAAGGCTTCAATTTCTTCTTCCATTGCTACTTCCCATTCTGGGCAATTTTTGGCTTCTTGATAACACTTTGGTTCTTCTTCAGTTTGTGCTCCAGCGAAAAAGGCATGAGTTATGGTGCAATGATTAAGTTGCACTTCATAGTCTTGGAGATAAACTGGCTGGCTTTTCTTCCTTATTGATCTTCTAATCATCTGTTCACCGTCTTCTGAACTTGGAGTATTCGGCCTTTGAACTTCAGGTTCTTCTCTTGTTTGATAGCTAGGATCATCACACGGCTCTTGTGCATTTGTTAGAGGATACAACTCCAAATTATCTTGATCATTTTCAATGTCAACATTCTTAGTGATTAGTTTTTTGGCAGAAAATCTAGAAGACACCTCATCGAAGACAACATCTTTGGATATGACAAATTTCTTTGTTTTTGGGTCCATGCATTTCCATCCCTTTCTGCATGAGTCATAGCCAACAAAGACACACTTCTTTGCTTTCGGGTCTAGTTTGGTTCGATTAGTTTTAGGAACATGAACACAACAAGTAGAACCAAATACTCGAAAATAATCTACATTTGGTTTTGCATTATACAAGATTTCAAAAGGGGCCTTTTCCTTACCTGGCCATGGAGGTAGCTGATTTATCACATGACATGCACATTGAATTGCTTTTGCCCAAAGCTCTCGAGGAAGGTTCTTGTCAGTAGCCATGAAAGACTTTTCTAAGTGAGATGTGCTAACTTCCTTTCTGTAACTCCATTTTGCTGAGGAGTATTAGGACATATCATTTGTTGTTGAATACTGTTACTGTCACAATATTTAAAGAAGTCATCTAACATGAATTCACCACCATTGTCACTTCTTCAACATTTAATTTTTTGCTCAAACTCCTTTTTTATAATATTGTTGAATTCAGCAAACTTGAGTAGTGCTTCGCTCTTTTCTTTCAAAAAATACACCCAAGTATATTTGGAATGATTGTCTACCAGTATGATGGCATAATGGTAACCACTATAACTTGGTGTTTTAGTTGGTCCCATTAGATCCGTATGAATCAATTCAAATAGTCCTGACCTCCGATTAAATGAGCTCTTAAAAGGAAGACGATGTGATTATCCGTATTGGCAGCCTTGACAAATCACATCTTCATGTATACTTTTAAGAGTTGGAAAGCCATCTAGCAACTTCTTTGAAGATATTTGTTGTAACATTTGATAGCCCAAATGGCCTAGTTGAGCATGCCAAATGGTTGCATTGTCGGTTTGGCTTGTCTTTTTCACATATGCCTCCCTTACTGACATAACAAATAAGGAATCTTTTTTCTCACCAACAAGCATCAGCTACAACGTTCTTCACGTTATCAAGCACTTTCACATCTTTTGGACCAAATAGAACATATTTTCCAGCGTTTGTAATTTGAGAAACTGAAACTAAATTTTTCTTTAAACATGGAACATGATAAACATCGTTCAATTTGATATTTGCATCATCAACACCAATCTCCACCACTCCTCTCATTATGGGATAAGTTGTGTTATCAGCTGTGATAATAACTCGCTCTCCATCATGTTGATGCAATTTCGAGAGTAATGCATCATTTTCAGTTACATGATGTGAACAACCTGAATCAATGATCCATTCCTTTTTGTAGTTGATGTAATTGACTGATGTTTGGTTTGTAGCTGGTTCAAAAGCCATGTTGTCTCTTCCTTTAATTGCTTTCATAGTGAATTGCTCCCAGTTGAATCAATCGTCTTCTTTATCTTCACAAGCAGCATTCGCTTTAGAGAGCTTTACACAACAGTTTCCCTTAATGTGCCCAATCTTTCTGCATCTGTAATATTTAATGGACTTGTTACCTTGTGGACTATCCCTTGACTTCTTCTCATTTGTGTCTTCTTCTGGATCTTTCTCAATAGACTTTCCATTTGTTTAGCCAAAGCCTCTTGATTAGAGAGCAAGTTTTCTAATTCTTCAACTGATGGCTGACTTGCCCATCCTTGAATAGAGGTAACAAAGGGAGAGTATTCTTTCTTCAAATTGCAAATGAGAAATTGCCATAGACGTGCTTCACTAATTTTCTCTTCTGTGTCTAACTCTGAAATTTCAGTACAAATGTTCTTGACCCATAAGAAATATTCTGAAATTGACATGCCACCTTGTGTCGTCATTGCCAATTCATTTTCCAAGAACTGCAACCTTGCTATATTCTTCTTGGAAAATAACCTTTCAAGAGTCTCTCACACTTCCATTGGTGAGCTAACGTCAGGAACATGATCAATGAACTCCTTGCTAATTGATGTTCTTAAAGCAAACAAGGCCTTTCCATATTTGATCTTCCATTTCCTTCGTGGTTCAGCATTTTCAGGAGTGTCATCTGGAATCTGTGCATCAGCACCACAAACTAGTTCCCATAAGTCTTGACCTCGAAGATAAGCTTCCATACACATTCTCCAGTACTTGTAGTTTGTGCCTACAAGCTTCTTGACACCATATTGCATGGTAGAGTTGTTAACTCCATTGATTAACTCCATTTACAAGCAGTAGTTTCCTTCGAGTTCCAATCTTCTCCAACAAGACCAACTTGATAGATAAGAAGAGTGAAATAAACAAGAGCCTTAACCTAGCTCTGATACTAGGTAACAAAAAACAGGAAACAGAGAAAGAAGAAGTTGATAGAGAGAGTAATTGAATGTATTATTTGAGCATGTATTTGGTTACATCAGATTGTTAAAGCTAGACTCAACAAACAGACCTGCAATGTGATAACTCGGCCCATTAGTCAAGGTATTGTTTGTTTTGGAGTCCTATGGTCTGCACGGTTTTGTTCTTAGTACCCAAGCACTAAACAAGCTCTCGAGTTCAAAATGCGTTTTATTAGTTAGGAGGTCAAAGCACTTGTATAGAGTGTCCTCATATCTCATTCAAGTGATATGAGATATCACAATCCACCCTCTTTAAGGTCCAATGTTCTCATTAGTACACTTTCGATTTGGGATTTGGTTTTGATACCATATGTGAAAACTTAGCCCACTAGTGAAAATGTTGTTCGCTTTGGAGCCCCACGGTCTGGATGGTTTTGTTCCTAGCTCTTAAATATTAAACAAATTTCGAGTCTAAAATGCGTCTTACTAGTTAGGGGGTTAGAGCACTTATATAGACTGTCTCAAATCTCACTCAAGCGATGCGGGACATCACATGCAACACTTAATTCATTCTATTAAAAACATTATTCTTGCCCATTTTGTAGAATAAACAAAACACAACATCTCAACATTCATTATAGATAATAAAAACTCCTAACAAATTAAGAGATGAGTTGAGAGACAGAGATCGATTTGGATACAACAAGAAACAAGATAGGAACCTTGCTCTGGGTTTAACAAACACATACTTAGGCTAGATACAACATCATGTGAGGTAAATAACTTAGTAGCACTTTTTAGGATCAAAGCAGTAAGAAAAAGTAGAGAATGAGATTCATGAGGTGAGTCAAGAAAGAAAGAAATATAGATAGGCTGAGATGCAAAACAAGATGGAGACAAATCAATGGCAAACTCGGTCAACTCAAGAGAATTGAGAGTAAAGTTGTCCTATTTAGGGTTTGTCAGCATTGTCTGAGTACAACACTTGGGATGCTGATGTGAATTGGGTTGTGACCAATGCAAACACAATGGAAAAGAGTATGGAAATAGGATTTGAGACAGAAAGACCTGAGATCAAATAGAGCTTTTATTTATTTGTCATTTTGGTCATGTTGAGGGAGCAAGACCTGAGATAAGAGGATTTGAGGTTGCTGACATTATTTGAGAGAAAATGAGGTTCTCTAATGCCAGTGTGTGGCTAGGGCTTAGCAGCTTCAAGGATTTTGTGTTTTAGGCTGGGGTTGAGGAGTGGTGGTACTAGGTGAGCTCTAGCCGTTTTTCAGTTTTATAAAGAGTTAGAACTTTTGTGGACCTTTGCTCTACTATGATATCATGTTAAGTTTTCACTTCTGGTGAAGTTTAAGCTTTAAGATGAAGACACAGCAAAATCCTTTTGATTGAATGTTTTTGATTTTCAGCCAAGTTGCTTTGATTTAGAGTAGGGTATAGGTTAAAACCCTGCTAATTTTGTTTTGTTAATTTAGGATTCCCAACTGACCTCACCTTTGTTCATAACTTTTTAGCATGTAGAATAGCTTTAGAACAAGTTATAGTGTGTTTGGATTCTGTATTTCTCATTTGAGATAAATTTGGTTTCTTGGTAGGCGAGGCGCAGAGCTGTGGTTCCATCTCTTCACAAGAAGTACTTATCAGTGATGGTTGACCGGGTATTTTGTAAATGTGCTGTGAGATTGGTGGAGAAGCTGCAAACTGATGCTCTAAATGGAACTGCTGTAAATATGGAAGAAAAGTTTTCTCAATTGACCCTCGATGTTATTGGCCTTTCACTATTCAACTACAATTTTGATTCACTTACTGCTGATAGCCCTGTTATTGATGCGGTTTACACTGCTTTAAAGGAGGCAGAGCTTCGTTCTACTGATATTTTACCTTATTGGAAGGCAGGTCTCTTTCTGTGTTATTCCACTGCTCTTTGTTCTATCTATTTTGGTAATCAAACCTAGTAAATTTTGCTGTCACAGGTTAAAGCTTTGTGTAAGATTATTCCAAGACAGATAAAAGCTGAAAAAGCAGTTACGACGATTAGAAAAACTGTTGAAGAGCTTATTGCAAAATGCAAAGAGATTGTGGAAAGTGAAGGTGAAAGAATTGATGATGATGAATATGTGAATGACAGTGATCCAAGCATCCTCCGTTTCTTGCTTGCCAGTAGAGAAGAGGTTTGTTTGTACTACTCAATGTGCTTCTATTTCAATGTTTAGAATGCCTTTGCTGGGTGTTAGAATGGAATTAAAGACCAATGTGTTCTGGCATTGTCCATTTAATGTCTGCATCAGGATTTAATGATTCGTTCATGATTGAGGGAATCATTGTTTTTTAGCAAAGTGTTGAAATTCTTTGCATGTTGGGGTGCAATGAGTTCCACACAACCTTATGTTATTTCATTTTTTGGATGAACCAATGCTTGAATTTGACACAGATACGCAAATATACTCTTGTATTTTATAGCCTAAGGTAATGAATATTATATTGGTAGTTTCTAGGCGAGTCTGTTGGCCATGTCTTGGCTCATGCATGTCCATGTTTCTGATTGCTTATGCATGCACTAGGAAAAAACATAATTGCTTTTGCTTTTTCCTTCTATCTACTTCTTTTATGGTAACCATAATTGAATATTTTAAACACCTTTAGGTTTATAGCATGCATCTATTCTTAAGTTTGCTTTTACATGTACAATAGATAATATATTTTTCCAATCTTTTTTTGTTTGTTTTATATGCTTTTACTCTATCATAAATGGTTGTTTTTTCCTTACAGATTTTATTTATGCATGTACATCTGTATGCTCATACACAGTTATTTGTATGCCTTAGGTAATGGCTATAATCTTGGTATGGAATAAAGATAAACGAAGAACTGTTTCTTTTATTTTGTTCTTCTTTGAGCATGGAACACGTTCAATGAATGAGCTTACATTAACTGATTTAGTCTTAATTCTTTGAAGACTCTGGATTTCATATCTTTCTTCTATACCCTAGTTCAATTGATGTTATGTACACATCAGGTTTCAAGTGTACAATTAAGAGACGACCTTTTGTCTATGTTAGTTGCTGGCCATGAGACCACCGGTTCAGTGTTGACTTGGACATTGTATCTTCTAAGTAAGGTATGCATACTTTTTCATGTATCTATTTACATTCTTTTGTCCCCCTTTAATATTTGCAAAAAGCTTGTGATTTTGATTTTAATATTGGAATTTAAAACCAACATCTTCAGTTGTGGATTCAGATATATTATAGGTCTGAGAAGGGTAAGTTTAATATTTATATTTTCTCTTAGCCAAAATTCTTTATAATTTGCCCACATTGACTATATCATCTCCTCACTTATAGCCTCTACCAGTAATTGACTCACAGACCTCCTACTCTTTCTCATGAAATGGATGTGGAATGATTGTAATCTGGTAACGTTTACATAAAGAAAGAGAGGTAATGTGGTATGGCAGAATTAATAGATGTAGACTCTAGGTAGCCATGCGGTATTTGCTTAAGATTTGGATTCAGTAGATTGCTGATTTTTTTCATTACCTAACTTTAATTCAAAATAAACCCAAACCTCTATGGGGATTATATCTTGTGCCAAATTGATGACAGTTGGGCTTTACAAATATTTTCCCTTTTGTTCTGTCATTAAGGATTTGTTTTACACGGCACTTGGGTAACATAATTTGTCCAAGGTTGTAATGTTGGAAGCATTGTAAATTTTACCATTTAAACAGGAGAGTATGCAATTAAATTTCTTGTTAGGATCTGCATTTGGCTAATTTGGTTGGTAGCGTATATTTGATGCATGCAAAGTGAAAGGTCATGATAAAATGTGTGTGTTTGTGCAAAAGTCATGGAATCTATCCCTTGTTTCATTTGTTGCTTGGATCCACATTTGGCTTACTTTTCTCTGGTAGCTTGCTTGCAATGCATTGGAAGTAAAAAAGGCCATGATAACATCTGCTTATTGGTACGCAGTTATATTACAGATACAGTGGCCCACCAGGTGCCAATTTATGTTCATTAGCCTAGAGGCTGGGTTTTATGTAAATTATGTATGATTCATAACTAAATTTTTTTCTGGCATTCAAGTAGATCTAGGAAGCAATTTTTATTTGTCATTTATATTTTGCTTAGATTCTAAGTAAGTTAGACTCCCTTTGCCTATCTTTTCAAAAACTTGATAACAACACAAGTTTCAAAATTTCTAATTGAATCTATATTTGTGTGTGCAATATTAATACTTGGGATTTTTTCGTTTCAAACTTTTTCCTCAGGATTCTAACTCATTGATGAAAGCACAAGAAGAGATTGACAGAGTGTTACAGGGAAGACCTCCTTCCTTTGAAGACATGAAGGATCTAAAATTCATAACACGTTGCATAAATGAGTCAATGCGTCTATACCCACATCCTCCTGTAGGTTGCAATCCTTTTTACTTCCACTTGATTGAATTTCATTGTTTCAAAAACCCCAAATAGATAAAAAGAGAAAAATGATATTAAGAGAGAGATGGTAAGAAGAATAGAGAAAACAAATATTTGCTTTGTTGTAAAACTAGTTTTTCTTCTGTTGACCTGAATTCTTAGTGATTTCCTGATATAAAGTTTCTGTAGGTCTTGATAAGAAGAGCTCAAGCTGCTGACGTTCTCCCTGGAAATTACAAGGTTAATGCTGGTCAAGATATAATGATTTCAGTTTACAATATCCACCATTCTTCACAGGTACCCTAATTTCTGTGTTTGTGGCTTTAATGTCACTTCTTTATTTAGATTGTCGTTTAAAACTGTTGGTTTAATTTCCATTGTGATTTTATAGAAACATTGAACGAATTATGTAAATGAGTCAAATGTGAGGGTGAGCCCAATATACATTATTGTTTGAGAATTTTAACATGCAGTGAAATGGGAAACAATCCGCCCAACTGTCTCATTTGTTTGGGAACAGGGCTTAACTGAGTTTAGAATCATTTGTTTTGTCCATTCTCCTGCACTGGTTATGTTTATGTTGTTTGAACTTTCTTGTATTAATTCTTCTTTTACTTTTATATAACAAGGTCTGGGAAAGAGCAGAAGAGTTTTGGCCTGAAAGATTTGACTTGGAAGGCCCAATGCCTAATGAAACAAATACTGATTTTAGGTATTTGTAATTTCTAACATTCAGCAGATTTCTTGCCCTCTTTTGGTGCTCTATTCATGAAAATTTGGGCCCTGTATCTAACAGAAATAATTTTCTTACTTTCCTACTTATCATCTGTTGGATACTACTAATTTGGCAAAACATTATCTGCAGATTCATTCCTTTCAGTGGAGGGCCACGGAAATGTGTTGGAGATCAGTTTGCTTTGCTAGAGGCTATTGTTGCACTCACAGTATTCTTGCAGAATATGAACTTTGAACTTGTTCCTGATCAGAACATCAACATGACTACTGGGGCAACAATACACACCACGAATGTAAGAATGACTTGCTCAGGCATTAAGATGATTGGAAAATAGAATTCAAAAAGATTTTAAATGTTTTAATCCCATGCACAAATGTCTCCTTGCCATTTAACCACGAATTTGGAGAACATTATATTGGTAGTTTCAACAATTTTATTCCTTATGCAGTTTGTAGTGCCTAATGTGGTTTCCAAAAAGACTAACAAGGATAAAGAACTATTACTAATAATTTTTTTTTTTCAAATGACAACTAGCGTCTGTTTAACTTCAACCCTTTTATGAGTTGGTCCTAACATATTGTTACCGTTGCAGGGTTTATACATGAGACTGAGTGAACGACAGCTTAAACACTCCTTTATCTTATCTTCTTCAATGTAAGTTGTGAAATCATTATGTATATTCTGGCGTAATAATGTTCAATCTTCTGCGGAAAAAAAATGATAAGCTTTATCAGTTTATCAATAAGGCAATCATGTATTTTGGTATTTGACTCAACTATAAATATGGAAATTCTAGTGAGAACAATTTTAATGGTTTTGTATTGGTTGCTTTTTTTTGGAGATTGGCGGAGAGTTAAAAAATTAAAAAAAAGCAGCAATTCCCACCCATCATTGGATAAAAAGGTTGATGCATAGAAAAGAAAATATAAACTGAAGAAAGCATAGAAATACCTGATAGTTGTCTGATGTGGGGGTTATTTATTTTATTTTATTATTATTTTTTTGTAAATGAAATGAAGATTTAAATAAATTTCTAGGTTTAATGTACACGTGTTGTCTATAAGAAACTAGTTCATAAAGTATGCTAGAAAC
>CP135540.1:7736824-7875936 GCA_032402905.1 Khaya senegalensis
TTATTAGGAATATTATTTTTATAATTAATTTGGTGGTACATAAATAGGTAGGTATTGAAAGGTGGCGATAGGTATAAATTATTTTATATTGGAAAAAAATTATAAAAATGTTGTATATGTGATAATTAAAATTTTAATAAATTACTAAAAATCCCTTGAGTAATAGTAAAGGGTAAATAGGTAATATGAGAATGTGATGAATTGTGGAGAAATGTATAAGTGACCAATATCCTTAAAGTATGATTTCAAAATTTTTTTGTACACCGACAGAGCCGTTTAAGACAAAATGGAATAATGATTTATTATTTACTGTGACGCTCTTTGGGACACATGGAACCCACAGTCGTCCTTGTGGTGTTCGAAATTGTACGTGAGAAACCACAGCAGTCCTCAATGACGTCTTTGGGCACGTTGAACCCATGGTAGGAAGCGGCAGTTCACCATGACGCCCTTAAGGGCATGATGAACCCATGGTAGCATTATAATTGTGCCAAACTTATTCATGTATTAGTGTGTAAGATAAATAACGTGGTCATGATCTATAGTTTGCCTAAGAATGACTGATCAAATGAAAAGGGAATAGGATAATAGAATTAGAATAGATGGAGTAGAAAATGTATAAAGGAAAGTAGTAATATACTATGATTATTCGTAATATCCTCGTTGAATTGTTAATTGCATAGTTAGGATGGTTAGTTCTAACTAGTTATTGTGTAACGTTGGATATACAGAATATATTGTTGTCCTGATTAGTTATTATTTGTATGGTTAGAATATTATAGTTTGTTAAATTATTTTATTGGGTTTTATAGTTCTTACTGAGTAATTTTAAATTACTCACTCCGTAGTTGAAATGATTTTCAAGTATAACTAGTAGGGCAGTGGAACTGAGCAAACTCTCAGGACAGTAATTTGTCAAGAGAATTGGACATACCAGATTTTGATGCTGTAATAATTGTACTTTTGTTATAAATTGTATTTTTGATATATTGTATATGTTGTAAATAAGTATATATAATGAATGTTTATTTTGACAATAATAGGAAAAAAAAATTGTGTTTTTTTTTTTTTTTTTTTTTTTTTATATACTTGTTTAAAAGTTATTACATATTTTTTTAAATGAGTATGGGAATCCCACAAAATATTACTAAGGAATTCCACTATTGTTGAAACAAATATTTAGAGAAATGAAAAAACATACTCTAATTTGAACATATTTATACAAATGCATAGCCCTAATATTCCTCAAAAATTCAAACCATATCTTTATCACAGCAACAAAAATATGCAAAATGAAGACCAAATTATATTCTAGACTTAATATTGTGATAGGCATAGTTAGATGAAAAAAAGGAGAAAGACTATAGCATTGTTCCAGAAACCCCTTAGGCAATGCATAGTCGCAATAATCCTCTAAATCTCAAACCTTTCTCTATCTATGCAACAAAAATATGCAAAAATGAAGGACCAGATAATGTTATTATCTTAGGTATAGAAGAAGGCAATGATAAATGGGAGAGGGAGAAACTAGGAGAAAGTCTTCAAAACTCATCAGACATCCTCAAGCAGTGCATAGTCCTAATATTTCTCAAAAACTCAGCAACATTTCTCCATCTCAACAAAAGAATATGCAATAATATATGCAACAAAAAAAGACCAAATTTACTATTTTATGTCAGATATATAAAAAGGTAATGATAGATGTGAGAATCTAGGAAATAAGTCCAAAAACTCATCAGATACACCGTGAGAAGTGGAGTCTTGATATTTGTAAAACACTTGTACATCTGCAACAAAAAATTAGTGAAAATAAGATGCCAAACTGTAATATGAACATATTTATACCAATAGGAAAGATTACCCACAATAAAGATGAAAAAAAAAAAAAACCCTCATTAGTCACACCTGAATAGGACAGTGTATCAATATCCCCAAAACTTAGGACATTTCTCCCTCACTGCAAGTAAAAGACTAAACTAACTAAAAGAACAAACTATAACCTGATTCATATATACATAGATAGAAGCGGGGAACTAGTTATGTATATATAGGTAAGATAGAAAGGATAACAAACCAAGAAATAGAGTAAATATTCCCCAAAATGCATCATACATCACTGAGCAATGCATAGTTGCAGCAATAAAAATTGGAAAAAATGACAAAAGACATTCTGAATTGAAGTATTTTGATAAGCATAGATAGAAACGAGAAATTAGAAAACACCTCTCAAATCATTCATATTCCCTCTATTCCTCGCCAACGTTGAATATGTCTTAACCCTGCAATAAGACTTTGCAGAAAGAAGACCAAACACTTGCTAGAAAGACAAAAAAGGACTTATTCGCTAACCCCTGAGCATTGATGAAGCAGCAAAAATTTGCAAAATGGAACACACATGTAACACCTTGAAATTTTTATACTCTTAAAACCTTGTCATGGAGTTATAATACAGTATTTTTGAGAGTTTTGATAAGAGAGAGAGTTGACCGGTATTCGAAACAGCGTACTGTATAAGCAAAAAATACAGTATTTCATTACCAGTATCAGAAATGTGACGACGGAAGCGAAAAACTGTAATTTTCGTCGTGCGTGCCCGACTATATAAGCGGGAAGGGGTCGGAAAACCCAGAAAACAAAAATTCACTTTTTCCTCCATTTTCTCTCTCTTCTCTCTCTCCTCCCCACGGCTCTCTCTCCTGTGAACAGTGATTTTCGTCACCGGACCTCGGATCACCTCACCACCCGCGAGTGGAGGACCGCCGGACTGCCGCGAGTGCAACGCCGCCAACCCCGCCCCGATCGCCGCTGCCACGCGCCTCACGCGCCGCCCAAAGCTCCGTCGACGTAAACTTTGACCGGCGATTCACGGCGGACGGCGGCGAGTTGACCGACACCTCCGGCGCGTCTGGCACCGTCTCGCCGCCCTTTCCACGGTGGTGTGCCCCGTTCCGGCATTTGGTCACCAGATTCCGGCGTGGGAAGGCTGATCGGGAAGGGGTGTTTCTGGCAAGATTTCCGGCGACCGGTGTAGCTCCAGTAGAATCTGAACCGACCAGTGTGCTCTCCGACACTCGTACTCCGACGCGGTATGTTTAGATCTCAATTTGGAATGAGTTTCGATGATGATTTTAGGGTCCAAAATAGGTTCCTTAACATCTGAAATTTTAGGATGATTGGTGATTTTAAAGGCTTTAATTTGTGTTTTGTGGCATATGGACACCATGAACAGCATCCCGACATTGCAAGGATCGCGATGGTGTGTTCCGTTCGTGAAACGGAAACCGAAAGTTCGTGGGTTGAATAGTACTTTGTGAATAGTGCCAGTGAACAGTAACTTGCACGTTTTTCGAGAAAGATTTCGTAGCGTACGGAGGAGTATTTCGAACGCGTATACCCTCTCCGGGACAGTTTTTCATCATTCGTATAGGCATTGGGTGCCTGAAGGTAAGATAATATAATATTTAAATTGTGAAAAAATTGGTTTTAATATTTATAATGTTTATACTTGCATGAATATACATCATAATAATGAGTTAAATTGTAGAAAAGTCCCATTGACGTGGAATGGGCATAATTGTGTAATTAGAAGTGTTAATATCCTTGTGTTAGATATATATATATATAGTTATAAGCGTAATACCATTACCGTCGACCTGCAGTGCTAGATTAGGTATTCTAAAACACCTATACAGTATTGTATGTCCCATGTTTGTATTTACCTATATTTATATGGTAGGAACGCTTATATATACATACGTAATTATGCCCTTATGATGGAATGATTAAGTAGGTGCTGCATTCGATGTTTTGCAATGCTATTCGAATTAACATGTGTGCATACGTTAGTATATTATAATTACTGTGCCGTAGTAAGGTAATGAGTATATTTTTACTTGTAATGACGTGTTGGGATTGCGTGTAATGACGCGATATATGATAACCGAATAAAATATGTTTTGCGAATTTGTATAAATAGTGGTATAGGGTATCCATGCGTTTGAATTGTAATATACTTCTGTGTTTTATCTTGATTGTCTTATGGTTTATTTATATGCCAGAGTGGAATATGTTTTCATGACTTAGTACTGCTAGCCTTACGATAAATCCATGCGTGTAAAGTCATTTTAGAAGATAAGTACTAATGAATGTGATTCATAGGTAATTATATTACCTATCATGAAAATTATTAACGTGCTGTTTGATTAATGTAAGCAAAATGGTCATGTTGTCATGACTGAGTCAACTATGAATAAATCTGTATGGATAACTGGTATAATTGGGATAATTATGAATCGGTAATTTTTTCGTTACCCTAGTAAAGCCGCTTAGGACGGAGCAGCATCATTATAATAAGACTGGGGTGCCCTTCGAGGTACGTTGAACCCACAGCAGCTCCGGATTGATAATAAGACTGTGGTGCCTTTTGAGGCATGTTGAACCCACAGCAGCTCCGTATTGATAGTAAGACTGTGGTGCCTTTCGAGGTATGTTGAACCCACAGCAATTGAGAAATGATAATAAGAATCATGGTGCCCGCAGGGTATGTTGAACCCATGGTTGGAAGCGGCTGTTTTCCATAGCGTCCTTGGGTACGTGCAACCCATGGTAGAACTAATTATCCTGTTGTTCTGAGGAACCCGGTGTGGGCGAATGACTATTGTATACATATATTGAAGTGTACGGTGGATATCATGACCACGATTCATAATTTACTTAATTATGACAAATCTATAAGGAAATAAATTCGTGTACCTATTAGATTTAAACTACATGATAGAATACTTCTATCTGCTAAGAGTTGCTTGTGTTAGTGTGAACTGCAATGAAGCAGTAACGCGTTGTGTTTTATTTGGTATGGGGACTATCCTGGTTTTCTTGTGCAGGTAGGGCAGCTTATATGTATAGGTAAACTCTTGCCGAATTTCTATAAGAAATACTATTCATACAGCTATTCATGACCTCCCTTGGTATTTTGATTTTCATATGTAGCGGAGGGTCTAGGATTACCTTTAATTGCAGTCACAATCAGGTTTTTGTTATGACTGTAAAGGGCGGAAATGGTTGAAGTCTGATTACACCTTGGCAAGTGTCAATTCTTTGAGAGGAAACTTAAGCTTGTAAAAACAAGGAGCTAGCATCAGCTTGAACAAGGGGAATTAGTATTTAAATAAGATAATGAGTAAGGCAATAAATAGGTTACTTCACTTCTAGTATATAGAATCCTGTTTAGCTCACCGATATGTTGGTAAAATGAAAAGAATATGTGTGAATTCATAATAAGATTAAAGATCATGTGAGAAACTTGAGAATATTGTGGAAAAGGCGCATTGGATGTATTACAGGTTATTCGACATATTAGTTTGCATGTTTATTCCTATAGTTGAGAATACGGTAAGAATATGACGGTGCAGGAACTATGTTATGAGTTTATATTGTTATTGTCGGTATACTTAGTGAACGACTAGGATTAGATTGATATGTGTCCTTAGAATAGTATAGTTAATGTTTAATGTAAGTGAAAGAATCCCTAGTATGGGATAAAGAAGGAAAGACGTGTACTTGTAATTATGGTACAATTGTTCGGTGGTTTTGATTCAGTGAAAATAAAGAGATAATATGAATATATGATAACATAGACTGGTAATGAATCAGTATTGAGATAATTGTGATACGTGAATCGGATATGTATGTTCCATCTCCCTCAGCTGGGCTTGTAAGCCAGTTTCTAATGGAGGTGTGACGTTAAGACTGTGGTACCCTGAAGGGTAGGTGGAATCCACAGCTGTCCTCCAAATGGCCCAGTGGCTTAGAGTAACGACCAGGATCCATAATGTTTATAAGTATAATCGATTACTTGTAAACGCAATGAAATTTCTATCACCAACCTTCCGGGAGTGGAAATGGCATACAGAAACAGTGTTATTATTTTACAAATACCCTCGGTTGTATCTATATTTAGGGGTTTGAAATATCTATATCCTATGTGGGTATTGATTGTGTGCCTAAGATATTTTGGCTATCTCGGGCCGAGTGTGTGATTGATACTGTGTGGTTATACCGGCTTCTAAGCAGTTCTTCTGTATGGGGCCGCGGCATTAGTCGTTATTTATACGAATAAGTACGTAATGATTTTATATGATCATGTAGGTGTTCGTTGATAAGAATAGAATTAGAATTTAAACGAACACAAGTGATAGCGTGATTCATTTAGATAATATATTGATTGAGATTGCATTATCTGTATATGGTATATCATGAGGAGTGTTACTCTGATTAAGATATTTATACAGAATTCATAGATGATATAGTGCTTAGAATTCAAGAGGAGATGATATGATATCTTGTGTACATTATTGAGCATATGCTTATTGGAACATGTACATTGATATGTGGATATGCATTTATTTGTGTGTGTGGAATTGTGTAAAATGGCCAAAATAAGTAGGGATTCAGGTAACATGCTCCTTCCTTTATTTAAGTATTGTATTATCTTACTGAGTCATGTGGTGTGCTCACCCCTTTGTGGGATTATTATTTTCAGGTGAATACGGCATAGCGGTAGCGGTTCCGGAAAGTGCAATTGAGGCAAAGATTTTTGAGTGGGGCATAGTATATTTAAGGTTTAGGCCATTGTTATGTAATTTATTTCTGTGTACTCTGAAATATTAATTTCATTAAAATGCATAACAATTCTTTAGAAAAAAAAATAATACTATTTTAACTGTTACTATTTATGTGGTTACTTTTTATAAACTCTTTTGAATAAATAAAAACCTCGCTTCACTATGAGAAAGCGTTGATTTTTGCCTTTTCGATAATTTCAATGTACTATATGCCACATGAATAGAAATGAAAGGAAGGGGGTGTTACAACACATCATCAAAAAATCAGATTCACAGAAATTGAAACCTTACTTCATTTATCAAGTAGTGCTATAGGTTAAGAGTATTACACCATACACAACAAATCCTGAATGTGAATACACCCTAGATTCAAGTAACCAAAATCTCCAAAATAAACTAAAATGCACAATAAAAGTGAAAATGAAATCTTCTGAGGTGTTGCATGGCAAAGTCAATCCCATATAAACTTTACTGGTCGAAACAAAATGGTGAAACAATTTTTTAATCATATATCTGACATCATATGCTCACTAAGAAGTTGAAAGACTAAACTATAATCTTAAAATAGAGAAAAAGAAATTTAAAAAAAAAAGAGACAAAATGAACTCATCAGACACTATTAGTTTATGCACTAAATAGTCTTTAAAAAATCAGAACACTTCTACATTGCTGCAAAAATAATTATACCAATCTATGATATGAAATAGATAGGCATAGATAGAAGCACAAACTAGGAAAAAGACTAATAAAACTAATCAAACCACCTCACCGTTCTTGCAGCAGAAAGTTGCACGGACAATTGCCAAACTATGATATGAAAGGCATTAGATAGAAGTGCTAAACCAGAGAAAGTGCTAAGAAAACACATGAGACACCCACCTAATAGTCCGTAGCTCTAATATTTCTCAACAACTTGAAACACTTCTACATCATTGCATAAAAATATTTCAAAAATGAAAGACCAAACTATAATCCAAGCTTCAGTATATAGATAAGCATTTTTAGAATGAGAAACTAGGAAGACTAAAAATTTGTGACGCCCCTTGTTGGTATATGCCTTAAATCTAATAGTATTTTGAATATTTGGCACATTTGTATCATGGTATTTTGATTTATATATATTATTTAATTATTTAATTATTATGTATTTGTATATTTAATAAATGTAATAATACATTTAGAATAATAACTTTAATTAGTTGAACACTATTCTTAAATGTCTCTAGTCAAGTATTGTTGTGAATAGGATAATAATAATGCATGAAAACTAGTATGTGTAGTGACTGATAATAATATGTGTGTGTTATGATATGAGATCTCATGTCAACACATGGATACAAGTTAGTGAATAAATGTACTAGATCGACCTATCATGAAAACACTATATGGATTATTATTGAGTGTTAGAAGCAATTCTCATAATAATAATGGTGTATATGATTCTTGAATTTGAGAACACCATGGTTACCAACATAGAGAAATATTTTAATAGTTTCAAACATCATATGTAGCAAGATAGCCTATAAAGTAAATAATTAAATATGTTATAACTCGTGTAGAGAAATGCGTATGATCAAGATAGGATTTGTTTTTACTATATAATAGGAGTGATATTTTAGATTTTTTGATTGAATAAGACTTTAATAAATGTATGGCCATGCTCAAATAAGTCAATATGTGATATTAATTTTATTTGATAGAATAAGTCTACTTATAATATCAAAAAAAATATAAAATTGAACTATATGAAGATGACACATTCCATATCTCATGTTTAATTAAAAATTAGGATAAAGGGATTAAATTATATAGTAACATTAGTTGTGGATAAGGTGAAGTTAAATAATTGATATTTTCATCACTCGAGTAGTCATGATGTGTTATCAAATACCACATATTACTTGTAACACTAAAATTAGATTTTAGTATTACTACTTATGTTACGAGAATCTATTAGGTTACGCATTAAGATCATGAATAATATCTATATATATATAAAAAATTCTAAATGTGTTTAGGATTATATGGGCTATTTGAGTATTAATTTTAACTACACTCATTATATAAAGATTGGACTAAATTTATTAATGTCTATTTTACTAAATAAATTAAGTTTTATAAGAAAATCCAACTAAATAGTTTTAGTTAAAATTGAACATTATTATGCTAGAATCTCAAGTCTAAAGATTATATACACCATTTTCACTATGAGAAACACTTGTAACACTCATATAATGATCCATGTATCATTCTCATAATAAGTCAGTTTAGTATATTAGTTTACTAACTTGTATTTATGTATTGACTTAATATCTCATATCATAATACACATTTGTTGTTATTAGTCACTACACAACAATACTTGACTAAAGACATTTAAAAATAGTGTCCAACTAATTGAATTTGCTATTTTAAGAGTATGATTACATTTAATAAATACATAGATATGTAATAATAAAATAATCAAATGATATATAAATTAAAATGTCACATGATAAACCCTAGTGTTATTATATGTACATAATAATACTAAAGTTTACTTGTCGCATGGATTTTGAAAAGCAAACCATTTATTTTGTATAATTATGTTGCGTATATGTATTAGTTTGCTTACTTGTGAAATAAACTTAAACATTATTTTTTGTATATGAATTTACATATATGTGCTTTGGTATGTGATTGTAACTGATTATGATTCTAATTATTTTCTTTGTATATGAATCCTTATTTATGTGTTTTAGTATATGATTTGATTTTAGTTGGTTTAATATGGTTAAATGAAAAGAGTGTTTAATGTGATTAAGCACATTCTGATCGCCTCTGAACTTTGTAAGGGCTCTGCCTCTTGACCTCGCTTGCTGACTGGCTAACAAGACTGTTGATGTATCAGCGTAAGGTTATATTTATAATCCTAGTTTAACTTTAAATTATTGATATAATATGATTCTATATTTATGAATGTATATTTTATTGAGCATGGTGCTTATTTATAGCCCAAAAGACCAATGTGATTGGATTGATGAAGTTACAATCAAGTATATTTGATGACGTTGTATTTATCTTGGGATTGAGAACATTGATGTGAAATGGACTATAAATAAATCACATTTATTTTCTAATATATGTGTGAGATGCATGATATAGAAAGATAAGTTTAATATATGTACGAGATGCATAATATAAAAGGATACGTTTGATATTTATGAGATGCATGATATAGGTAAAATTAGTTAAATAAATATATGAGTGAACTAATATATGAGATGCATAATATATAATGAAATGATGAGATTATTTCTAAAATCAAAATTTCTTATAACTAAAATATTAAGTTAAGCCTTCCAATGAAAATAAGATACCATAACAATCTTGGTAAGATACGATGGGATAATAGTGATATCCAAATTACTATTATTGGGTTAGAATAAGTGGATGCTCCATTAGATGGACTAGAATAAATGTTGTTTATCCAATATCCAAGAATTGCATATTATACAATTAAAAAATGTTGTTTACTTAAATAGCCAAAATTTGGGTGAGTAGCCAATGTTAACTTAAGATAAGATGAAATATGAATCTTGGCCCACTAGAAAAATTTAGTATAGAATTTTCTAAATTAATAGTGAGAGTTATTAATTTGAAAAAAAATAGTGGGAGTATTATTTAATTAAAATTTAATTAAATGTATTATTGCCTGATACTTATTTGGCATATTATATTGTAGATTATTATTATGGCATCAAATAATATAAACACATTGTCATTGTGATCAGTCCTTAAGAAGAATAAGTTAAATGAGACAAACTTTCTTAATTGGTATAGGAACTTGAAGATAGTTCTCAAGTAAGAAAAGAAATTTTATGTTTTAGAGCAACTTATACTTGAGCCATTTGTTGCTAATGTCCTGCGGATTGAGAATGATGTTTATAAGAAGCATCAAGATGGCGTATTAAATGCCAGTTGCCTCATGTTAGTTATGATGATACTAGATCTTTAAAAACAACATGAGAAAATTGTTGCATTGAAATACTCATGACAGACATAAAATCAAAATTTGTATTCAATGAAATATTTTTACAAACCCATGGTGGGCCAAATAATTAAATATCATATATATATGCA
Source organism: Khaya senegalensis (assembly GCA_032402905.1). NCBI lineage: Eukaryota > Viridiplantae > Streptophyta > Magnoliopsida > Sapindales > Meliaceae > Khaya > Khaya senegalensis. Next base: position 7,747,570 of record CP135540.1, read on the forward strand.
TAGATGAAAAATTTTGGATGAGTTTTTAGTACTTGATGAGGGATGATGAAAAACTTTCAATTATGTGAAGTCTCCACAATTTGTACCACCAAATGAACTTGAAGAAGTTTCACTAACTTGGAAGAAATCTAGGGTTTATAGCAACTTTTTTCGTTTTTCAAAAAAATAGTAAAGTTCATGTATATATACTTGAAAAAATCTAAATCTTTTTATTTTTATCCTTACTTTTTAATTAAAGGTGCATAGGTGGCATGGATAAAATGATCATTATTACATAATTTTTATTTTATAAATTTAAGTCCTTGGATTTAAATACAAATATTTAGTTAACTTTTAACCAAAGTGTAATTAAGTATATATATGGGCTAATGTGTAATTATCCTATAATTACGCATTTTTATTTAGGTTCACAGATAATAATATTATTAATTTGACCATATAATTTATAATAAATTATATTTTCATATAAACCTAAGAAAATCTTTTAAATACTTTAAAGAATTCATAAATATATATATATATATTAAATATATATATTTATTTCGGCCTAAATATTATCTCAAATGTGCTAACCTTTGTTCTTGATAATATTATCACTCCAAAATACTTCTCATTACCTTTGTTTATTGGTATGACCATGTGGGTTTATTATAGAATAGTCATGAATTTATTTTAAATATTTCGGGTTTATTAAACTATTCAACTGTTCAATGACTATGATTAACATTTAGTAATGTGCCATAACTCCTAATCCACAATGAAGTCATACTTTATCATTCCCTATCTTAATTGTATATACCGTGTGGGTAAAGTCCTTCCGTTATTTAATCCCAATCGATTCAGGGTTCATAGTACGCCAAAACCCTTTATCGATAAAATTACAAACCATCGATCTATATACACTAAATTCGTTACAACGAATTTTTTCATGTGACATTTGATCATTCTGACCAAAGATTTACTTTTTAGCTATTTATCGATATTCGTCTGAGAACTCGAATCCTGATCGAGTAAGCGAAAACTCTAATCCTACACTTATCAAGTCAATGGATCCCATCTTGATCATCACACGTTTCCAAATGCAAACAACATATGATCAAGCTAACTTTATCATATAAGACGTAATTAGTCTCATACTTATTCATCATATGAATCATATACATCTATATCAGATTCGTTAGTAATGTCTTAGGTCAAAGGACAATATTGCACACTAGTATAATTATACAATAAATCATTGACTATATGCAATACCATGTGATTTATCGTTATATAGACATGTTTAAATAAATAATTTTTTAACTATTTATTTTATACTAATGTCCTAATAATGAGACCATTACACTACCTGTACTAATATCATCTCATGATATTCACCGAAGACATTTAGTATGCCAATTGCTCAATCAACATTAGTTTCGTAAGAAATGACTTTGATAATATCATTTAACTATTAAATGAATTATCTGGATAATTCACAAATATACTTTATTTATATATATAATTGAATAAAGAAAATAATATATATTTGTGAATAAAGAACTTTTTTTTATTAATATATATAATATATGTACAAGACAAATGCATCTCTGAAATTGATAACACAAATGGCTTCTAGAACATGCTCTAATAGGCGTTTGATATGATCGAGCACCTCAAGAAACTTTATTAGAGGCAAGCACGCCAAGAGAGGTATGATGTCTCCAAAATTGTGTTTCAGCGCAAAATGTTAGAAGGAACCCTAGCTGGTCTGTATTTGAAACAGTATACTGTGTGAGTGAAAAATATAGTATTACATTATCGGTATCAGAAATCTGGCGACTAAAACGAAAATATATAATTTTTCGTCGTGCGTGCACCACTATATAAGGGGGACAGGATCAGGAAACTCGATAACACAACTTCACTTTTTCCTTCCCCTTTCTCTCTCTTTTCTCTCTTCTCCCCATGTCTCTCTCCTATAAACAGTGACTTTCGTCACCGAAACTCAGATCACTTCACCGTCAATGAGTGGTGGACCACCGGGCCATTGCGAGTGCAGCACCTCAAACCACGCCACCATCGCCGCCGCCACGCGCCCTCACGCACCGCCTGAATCCTTGCCGGCGTGAACTTTGACCTCCGATTCACGATGGTGCACGGCGAGTTGACCGACACCGTCGACGTGTCTGGCACCGTCTCGTTGCTCTCTTCATGGTGGTGTGCCTAGATCCGGCATTTGGCTACCAGATTCCGGCAAGGGATGACTAATCGGTAAGCTGTCTTTTTGACAAGATTTTTGGCAATTGGTGCAGCTCTGGTGAAATCTGAACCGATCAATATGCGCTTTGACACTCGTACTTCGACGTAGTATGTTTAGATCTTAATTTGAATTGTGTTTCGATGATGATTCGAGGGTCCAAAGTAGGTACCTTGAAATCTAAAAATTTAGGATGTTTGGTGATTTTAAATGCTTAAATATGTGTTTTGTGGCATGTAGACATCATGAATAGTATCCTGACATCACAAGGATCGTGATGGTATATTCCGTTCATGAAGCGAAAATCAAAATTTCATGGGTTAAATAGTATTTATAAATAGTATTGGTGAACAGTAACTGGCATGTTTTTTAAAGAGATGCCTGTAGCGTATGGAGAAGTATTTCGGACGTGTATATCCTCTTTGGGATGGCTTTTCGTCATCTACGTAGGCACCGAATACACGAAGATAAGATAATATGATATTTAAATTGTGAACAAATAGATTTTAATATTTATAATGTTTATAATTATATGAATGTATATCATAACAATGGTTTAAATTATAAAAAAGTCCCATTGACGGAGAATGGATATGATTGTGCAATTAGAAGTGTTAGTATCCGTGTTTAAAAATATATATATATAATTATAAGCGTAATGCCATCACTGTTGACCTGGAATGCTATATTAGGTATTATAAAATACCTATACAGCATTTTATGTCCCATGTTTATGTATATATATATATATATTTATATGGTAGGTACGCTTGTATATGCCTATGTAATTATGCCCATGTGATTGAATGATTGAGTAGATGTTACACTTGATGTTTTGCAATGCTGTTCGGATGGACATGTGTGTATATGTTAGTGTATTATAATTATTGTGTCGTAGCAAGGTAATGAGTATAGTTTGACTTGTGATGATATGTTGGAATTACGTGTAATGATGTAATATATGATAACCAATTAAAATATATTTCTGTGGATTTGTATTAATAATGATATAGTGTATCCATATGCTTGCATTGGAATATATTTCTGTGTCTTATCTTGATTGTGTTATGGTGTATTTATATGTTGGAGTGGAATATATTTTTCTGACCTAGTTCTACTAACTTTGCGATAAATCCATGCGTATGAAGTCTTTTTAGAAGATAAATATTAATAAATGTGTTTCATAGGTAATTATATTGCCTATTATGAAATTATTAACATGCCTTTTGATTAATGTAGGCAAAATGGTCATTTTATCATGATTAAGTCGACTAAGAATAAATCTATGTGGATAACTGGTATAATTGGGATAATTATGGATCGGTAGTTTTTTCGTTACACTAGTAGAGCCGTTTAGGACAGAGCAGTATCATTATAATAAGACTGTAGTGCCCTTTGGGGTATGTTGAACCCACAGCAGCTCTGAATTGATAATAAGACTGTGGTGCCCTAAGGGGTATGTTGAACTTACAACAATTGAGAAATGATAATAAAAAAACCATGGTGCTCGAGGGGTATGTTGAACCCATGGTAGGAAGTAGCTGTTCTCCATGGCGTCTTTGGGTACACGTAACCCGTGGTAGAACTATTTATCTTGTCGGTTTAAGAGACCTGGAGTGGGTGAAGGACCATTATATATATATATATATTGAAGTGTATGGTGAATATCATGACCACGATCCATAATTTACTTAATTATGACTGATCTATAAGGAAATAAATTCGCGTACCTACTAGATTCAAATTGTATGGTAGAATACCTCTATCTACTAAGAGTTACTTGTGTTTGTGTGAATAACGATGAGGTGGTAACACATTGTGTTTCATTTGGTATTGGGACTGTCTTGGTTTTCTTGTGCAGGTAGGGTAGCTTATATGTATAGGTGAACCCTTGCCAAATTTCTATAAGAAATACTATTTATATAGCCATTTGTGGCATTCCCTTTGTATTATGGTTTTCATATGTAGAGGAGGGTCTAAGATTACCCTTATTTGTAGTCACAATCGAATTTTATTATGATTGTGAATTGTGGAAATGGTTGAAGTCCGATTACATCTTGACAAGTTCCAACTCTTTAGGAGAGAACTTAACCTTGTAGAAAAAGAAAGCTAGCATCAGCTTGAAAAATGAGAATTATGATTTAAATAAGATAATGGGTTAGGCAATATCTAAACCGCCTCACTTCAAGTATATAGAATCTTGTCTAAACCATTAGTATACTTGTGAAACGAAAAGAATATGTGTGATTCTATAATAGATTAAAGATCATGTGAGGTGTTAGAGGATATTGTTGAAAAGCACACGATGTGTATAGCAAGTCATTCGATATATTAGTTTATACGTTTATATGTGTGGTTGAGAATACGGTAAGAATATGATGGTGCAGGAACTATGTTATAAGTTTACGTTTGTTATAGTGGTATAGTTATGATTTAAGTAGATGAAAGAATCCCTAGTATAGGATAGGGAATGGTGGACATGTTCTTGTGATTATGGTATAACTGTTAGACTGTCTTGATATGGTAAGAATAAAGAGACAATGTGGATGTGTGATAAAATAGAATGGTAATGAATTATTATTGAGATAATTGGGATATGGGGATCAGACATGTATGTTCCCTCGCACTCAGTTGAGTTTGTAAACCAGCTTATAATTGAGATATGATAGTAAGACTGTGGCACCCTGAGGGGTAAGTTGAATCCACAGCTGTTCTCTAAATGGCCTTGCGGGCTAGAGTAATAGCTATGGTTCATGATGTCGCTAAGTATGAACGATCACCTGTAAATGCTAAGAATTACTAACACTAACTTTTTGAGAGTGGAAAGGATATAGAGAAGAAGTGTTATCGTTCTTACTAATATCATTGCTTGTGTATACATAGATGTTTGAGTAATTTCTGTCTTATGAGGATATTGATTGTGTGCCTAGGATAGTATGATCATCTTAGACTAAGTGTATGGTTGAAATGGTGTGGTCATAATGGTTTTTGATCAGCTCATCCTTATGTGGCTGAGACATTTAGTTGATATCTATGCGTATATTAATGTATTGATTTTATATGGTCATGTCGGTATTTGTGATAAGAATAGAAAAAGGAATTAAACGAGTACAAGTGAGGAAGTTATTCATTTAAAATGCATATTGTTTGAGACTGCATAATCTGTGGTGTGGTATGTTATGAGGGGTATTACTCTGATTGAGACTATTTCTATAGAATTCATAACTGGGATAGTGCTCAGAGTTTTGAATAATATGACATGATATCTTGTGTACATCATTGAACATATGCTTGTCTGTACATGTATATTGATATATTGACATGCATTTAACTATGTGTGTGAGATTGTATGAAATAGATAAAATAAGTAGAGATTCATGTAACATTCTCATTCTTTTATTTAAGTATTGTATTATCTTACTGAATAATGTGGTGTGCTCACCCCTTTGTGGGATTATTATTTTTCAGGTAATTACGATATAGCAATAGCAATTTCGAAAAGTGTAGTTGAGACAAAGATTTTTGACAAGGCATAATATATCTAAAGTTTAGCCCATTGTTATGTAATTTACTTTTTGCGCAATCTGAAGTAGTATTTCTATTAAACTGCATAACACTTTTTTTAAAATATATATATATATATATATGAACAAAGCAAACACTATTTTAATTGTTATAACTTATGTGGTTATTTTCTATAAACTTTTTAGACAAATAAAAACCTCGCTTCATTACAAGAAAGCGTTGACTTTTGCCTTTTTGATAACTTCAATGCATTACAGGCCATGTGAATAGGAATGAATGGAAGGGAGTGTTACACAATCATTGCTAAATAATTATAGTCAATTTAATATGAATTATAACATGAACAAAATTTACAAGACTCTTCCTAAATTGCTAAGTATATTATGAACAGTTAAAACAAACATAAAGAAGTACAAGTTCATATTGATAGTACAAAAGGGTAAAAAAAATTTAAGGTAAATGGTAACAATAAAAAGGATAATAAGAATAAAAATAAGTCTAAGCCCAATGCATATGCACTGAAGTTGAAAGGTAAAGTATTTAAAGAAGGGACGTGCTTTCATTATGGTGAAATTGAACTTTTAAAGAAGAATTACAAAATTTACTTGGAGGATCTAAAGAAGAAGATAAGTGACTTCTACTTTAGGTATTTTTGTTATAGAAATTAATTTGTTTATTCTACATCATGGGTATTAGATATTGGATATAGTTCTCACATTTGTCTTAATGTATAAAAAATCTTAAAAGAAGTAAGATATTAGCAAAGAGAGAAGTGGACCTATGCGTATGAAATGGAGTAAGAGTTGCTGCATTAGCCACAGAAATATAAGTTTTATCTTTACTTACTAGGCTTGTTTTAGGATTAGAAGATTGTTATTATGTGCTTTTATTAACTAGAAATATTATTTCAATTTTTTATTTGGACAATATTAATTATTCATTTATAATAAAGAACAAATGCTATTTTATTTATTTAAATGAAATATTTTATGGTTGTGCACATTTGATTAATGGACTCTATATTCTAAATCTTGATATGTCTATTTATAACATAAACACTAAAATAATTAAATCAAATAATTCAAATCATACTTATCTCTGGCATTGTCACTTGGGCCATATAAATGAGACTCATATTTTCAAGCTCCATAAAGATAGATTCTTAGACTCATTTGATTTTGAATCTTATGAGGTATGTGAAATTTATTGAATAAGATGACTAAGAACCCATTCACTTGATGCAGTGAATGAACAAGTAAATTGTTAGGTTTTATACATAGTGATATATGCGGCCTTTCAACATACTAGTTAGAAGAGGATATCAATACTTCATTACATTTATTGACGATTTTAGTAGATATGGCTATGTATATCTTATGAGACACAAGTCAGAATTCTTTGAAAAGTCAAAGAATTGAAAAATGAAGTAAAAAATCAACTTGGTAAAAGTATTAAAATACTTATATTATATCGAGGTGGTGAATGTTTAAACTAAGAATTTTATGATCATTTGAAAGAATGTAGAATAGTTTCGTAATTTACTCTTCTTATTATACCACAGTGGAATGGTGTATCTAAGAGAAGAAATCAAACTTTATTAGATATGGTTTCTTCTATGATGAGTCATGCAAATCTTTTAGTTTTCTTTTGAGGATATGCTTTAGAAACAGTTACATTTATACTGAACCGTGTTCTATCTAAATTAATTCAAAAGACTCTATATGAAATATGGACCGGTAAGCGTCCTAGTTTGTTTTTCATGAAGATTTAGGGTTGTGAGGCTTATGTGAGACATCAAACCTCCGAAAAACTTAGACCAAAATTTGATAAATATTTATTTGTAGGGTATCTTAAAGAAACTAAAGAATACTATTTCTCTAATCTTATCGAGTATAAAGTATTTATTGCTTAGATTGGTGTTTTCTAGAGAGAGAATTTTTCTTAAGAAAGAACACTAGGAAGAAAATATAATTCAAAAAAATTCGAGACCCACAAGAAATAGCTGAAACATAGATAGAACTTGAATAGAGTTCACAAATGGTTGGGGAATAAGAATTTGCTTCTGAAACACAAACTTTATGTAAGTTTAGTAGAACATGTCATGAGCCAAAAAGATATGGATTTCTCATGACTTAGCATGGTGATGTGTTGCTTATGGATCAAGATGAACTTACGACGTATCAAGAAACAATAACATGCCTAGATTATGAGAAATGGATTAAAGTTATGAAATATAAAATGGAATCCATGTATGTTAACCAAGTATGGACTTTAGTTAATTCACTTGAAGGAGTAAAACTCATTGGGTGCAAGTGGGTCTTTAAGAAAAAGACTAACATGAAACCTTTTTTCCAGTTGCTATGCTTAAATCCATTCGAATTTTACTTATAATAACTGCATTCTATGACTATGAAATATAACAAATGGATGTCGAAACTACATTTCTTAATGGAAATCTTTTAGAGGATGTGTATATGACACAACCTAAAGGTCTTGTCCTTCCAGAGAATGCTGAAAAGGTCTGTAAGTTACAAAAATTCATTAATGGATTAAAGCATGCCTTGAGAAGCTAGAATCTTCGTTTTGACAATGCAATCAAAGAATTTGGTTTCATTAAAAATGAAGATGAACCTTGTGTTTACAAAAATGTTATTGGTAGAAATGTTGTCTTCTTTGTATTGTATATAGATGACATACTACTTATTGGGAATGATATCCTAACTTTACAGTCTATAAAAGTACGGTTAGGAAAATGCTTTTCAATAAAGGACTTAGGTGCAGCTACTCATGTGTTAGGTATTAAGATCTATTGAGATAGATCATGATGACTACTTGACTTAAGTTAAAGTATTTACATAAATAAAGTGTTAAAAGGATTTAATATATAAGAATCTAAGAAAGGATTCTTATTTATGTCACATGGAATAAATTTTTCTAAAGACTAGTGTCTTATGACACAAGAAGAGAGATATCGTATAAGTAAGATTCTTTATGTATCTGTTATAGGATCTATCATGTATGCCATGTTATGTACTCATCTTGATGTCTATACTTTAAGTATGACAAATAGATATCAAGTAAATTTAGGTGAGCTTCACTAGACAACTGTCAAAAATATCTTTAAGTACTTAAGAGGAACTAAGGATACATTCTTGATATATGAAGGTGAGGAAGAGCTCATTATAAAAGATTACACTGATGCTAATTTTCAAATCAATAAGGATGATTCCCAATTGTAATCAAGTTTTGTCTTTTGCCTTAATAATGATGCTGTGAGCTGGAAGAGTTCAAAGTAAGGGACAATGGCCGATTCTATGACAGAGGCTAAATATATTGTTGTCTCTAATGCAGTTAAGGAGGTTGTTTAGATTAAAATATTTATTATTGAGCTAGGGGTTGTCCAAAGCCTTTTTGACCTAATAGAGCTCTATTGTGATAACAATGGGGTTATTGCACAGGCAAACGAACCTAGATCTCACCAGCGATTCAAACATATACTTTGGCGCTTTCATCTCATTCGAGAGATTATCGAGAGAGGAGATGTGAAGATATACAAAGTACCAATAGACGTTACTATTGTTGACCCATTGATAAAATATTTAACACAATAGAAACATGATTGCCACACTAGATCCTTAGGTATTAGATACATAGGAGATTGAATTTAGTGCAAGTAGGAGATTGTTAGTATATGCCATAAATTAAATAGTATTGGATATTAGGCATATTTGTGTCATCACATTTTGATTTATATATATCATTTAATTAATTTATTATTACATATATATATTTAATAAATATAATAATGCTTTTCGAATAGTAAGTTCAATTAGTTGGACATTGTTCTTAAATATTTTCAATTAAACATTACTGTAAATAGAGTAATAATAATACATGGAGACTAGTATATGTAATGTTTAATAACAAAATATGTGTGTTATGATATAAGATATCAAATTAACACATGAGTATAAGTTAATGAACTTATATACTGAACCGACCCATCATGAGAACGCTATGCGGATCATTATATGAGTATCATAAGTGATTCTTACAGTGACAATTGTGTATATGATCCTTAGATTTGGGATTACTATGGTTCCCAATATAAATAATGTTATATTTTGATATTTTCAACTATCATCTATAATAAGATAGACTATAAAGGAATAATCAAATATATCATAACTCATATAGAGCGATATATGCAATCAAGATAGGATTTGTCCCTCTTATATAATAGGAGTGAAATTTTGATAAATTTATAGCTATATTTGATTAGAAATTTTAAGAATAGTGTTCAACTAATTAAATTTACTATTTTAAGGACATTATTATATTTAATAAATACACAGATATATAATAATAAAATAAGCAAATAATATATATAAATTAAAATGTTATAATACAAACATGTCAAACATCTAAAATACTATTGAATTTAGGATATATATTAATAGTATATACCAAGTTGTCATTATAACACCAATTTTCATATTCTTCACTTGATGTGTCAATGGGCTTTGTGATTCTTCTATTTACAAAGCCTAATAATTGTTTTCCTCTTAATGCTTTTTTAGCAGGATTAACCCAAATTAAATAATTTTTTCCATTTAAGGGAAATATGATAAGTTTAAAAGTGGTATTACTATCATAATCAACTACCTTTAAGAGTTTTTATTCTTGGGGTTGTATGACAAGCCCTTATTTTCCATTTCTTAATTAGGCTTTGAAGAGGAATGTCTTGATGTACTATGAACTAATAAATAACAAAAGATGAAAGGTGAATTTATGATAAAATTTGCTCTGAAACCATATGAAAAAATATTGATGAAGGAATGAAGAGGTTTTAAATGTGAAAGAAGGTATTGATAAAAGAATAAAGAAGTTTTTTCTACTTTTTCATTTACAATGATGTATTTATATACATGAGTTTGAAACAGCTATATTTTCAAATTTTTTAATTATTACTGTTCACAACAATTACTATTTAAATGGCTAGTTTATTTGTCTTCTTATGTCTAGTTTCCCTAATTGCTTGTAATAGGCTTTGTGGATTATGTAAATGATCTTGAGCTTTCTAAATTGCTTTGTAGAAATGGTGATGAGTCAACCAAGATCCATATTAGTTGTTATGACTATCATTTTCAATAATGCTAAATCATTTTTGACTATAATGGATATGTTATAAATATTTTTGTTGCAATTTAGCACATTTCTATTGAAAACAGAGGTGTTTTAAAGTATTTTGGTGCATTTCTTGTGAAAATTGCGATGTTTAAAGGAATCTTATATCATTTTCGACAAAGAAAAATATGTATTAAAGTAATTTCCAGCAACTTATTGTATTCCTAGAGAAAAACAGAGGTATTTTAAAGTATATTGTTGCATTTTTAGTGAAAATTGTGACATTTTACAATATGTTACATTATTTGCTACAAAAATGGACATGCATTTTTTATAAAGCTGATGACAACACAAAGTATTTTGCTGCATTTTTGGCAATAATAGGGATGTTTTTAATCACTTTATATCATTTACAGCATAATTGAAGAACCGTCGAGGTAGATTCTAACCTTTTTAGTAATTTTTTCTAAAATGATAATATTTTAAAGTGTTTTGCAATATTTTTGGAGAGAAAGGTGATGTTTTAAGGCATATTAAATCATTTTCGACAACAACAGATATGTTATAAATTTTTTTGTAGCATTTTAATGCATTTTCTATTGAAAATAGAGGTGTTTTAAAGCATTTTGGTGTATTTATTATGAAAATTATGAAGTTTTAAGGAATCTTACATCGTTTTCGATTAAAATGAATATGTATTAAAGTAATTTCCAGTATCTTATTGTATTCCTAGAGAAAAATGGAGGTGTTTTAAAGTATATTGTTTTATTTTTAGTGAAAATTTTGACATTTTACAACATGTTACATCATTTGCTGCAAAAGTGAAAGAGCATTTAGACAATTCATAGCATTTTGGCTTAAGCCGATGATGTTATAAAGCTTTTTGCTGTATTTTTGGCGATAATGGGAATGTTTTAAATCACTTAGTATCATCTGCAGCATAATTGAAGAACCATCGAGACAATTTCTAATATTTTTTAATAATTTTTTCTAAACTGGTCAGGTTTTAATGCAGGTTTTAACACAATTTGCTACATTTTTAAAGAAAAAGGTGATGTTTGAAGGCATGTCAAATCATTTTCGACGACAACGAATATGCTATAAATATTTTTGTTGCATTTTAGTGCATTTTTGTTGAAAATGGAAGTGTTTTAAAGTATTTTGTTGCATTTCTTATGAAAATTATGATGTTTTAAGTCATCTTAAATCATTTTTTATAAAGAAGAATATGTATTAAAGTAATTTCCAACATCTTGTTGCATTCCTAGAGAAAAATGGAGGTGTTTTAAAGCATATCGTTGCATTTTTGGTAAAAATTGTGATATTTTACAACATTTTACATCATTTGATGCAAAAATGAAAAAGCATCTAGACAATTTGTAGCATTTTTGCTAAAGCTGATGACTATATTTAGCATTTTGCTGGATTTTTGGTGATAATAGAGATGTTTTGAATCACTTTATATCATTTGCAGTATAATCAAAGAATCGTCAAGGCAATTTCTAATAGTTTTTAGTAATTTTTTCTAAAACAGTGATGTTTTAAAGCATTTTGCAATATTTTTGGAGAAAAAGGTGATGTTTTGATGTATGCTAAATCATTTTCAAATACAACGGATTTGTTCTAAAGAGTTTTGTAGCATTTTAGTGCATTTTTATTGGTGCATTTCTTATGAAAATTGTGATGTTTTAAGGCATCTTAAACCATCTTTGAGAAAAATGAACATACTTTAAAGCAAGCATGTTGTTGCTTTCCTAGAGAAAAATGAAGATGTTTTAAAGCATATCGATACTTTTTTGGTGAAAATTGTGACATTTTGTAGCACATTACATCATTTGCGCTAAAAATGGAGAAGCATCATGACAATTTGTAGCATTTTTGGTTAAACCGGTGGTGTTACAAAGCATTTTGTTGAATTTTTAGCGATGATAAGGATGTTTTGAAGCACTTTATGTCATTTGCATCATTATCGAAGAACCATCTAGGCAATTTTTGACATTTTTTTAGAAATTTTTTCTAAAACGGTGATAATTTGAAGCGTTTTGCTACATTTATGGAGAAAAATGTGATGTTTAAGGTATGTTAAATCATTTTCGACAACAACAAATATGTTGTAGATATTTTTGTAGCATTTTAGTGTATTTCTAGTGAAAATGGAGGTGTTCAAAAGCATTTTGGTTCATTTCTTGTGAAAATTGTGATGTTTTAAAGCATCTTAAATCATTTTCAAGGAAATAAATGTGCCTTAAAACAATTTCCAGCATGTTGTTGCATTCCAAGAGAAAAATGGAGGTGTTTTCAAGCATATCGATGCATTTTTGGTGATAATGACAATGTTTTGCAGCATGTTATGTCATTTATGTTGGAAATGGAGAAGCATCGTAACAATTTATGGAATTTTTGGTTACACTGGTGGCATTATAAAGTATTTTGCCACATTTTTGGTGATAACGGGAATGTTTTGAATCACTTTATATCATTTGAGGCATAATCAAGGAACCATCGAGGTAATTTCTAACTTTTTTACCAATTTTTTCTAAAACGGTGATATTTTAAAGTGTTTTCCTACATTTTTAGAGAGAAAGGTGACATTTTTAAAGCATGCTAAATTATCTTTAATAACAACAAATATGTTATAAATATTTTTGTTGTATTTTAGGGCATTTCTATTGAAAATAGTGGTATGTTAAAGCATTTTGATGCATTTCTTGTGAAAATTGTGATGTTTTCAGGTATCTTAAATCATTTTTGAGAAAAACGAATATGTTTTAAAGTAATTTCCAGCATGTTGTTACATTCCTAGAGGAAAATGAAGGTGTTTTAAAGCATATTGATGCATTTTTGGTAAAAATTGCAAAATTTTGCAGCACATTATGTCATTTGCATTGAAAATAGAGAAGCATCTTGACAATTGATAGCATTTTCGGTTAAGCTGGTGGTGTTACAAATTATTTTGCTGCATTTTTGGCAATAATGAAGATGTATTGAATCACTTTATATCATTTGCGGTATAATCAAGAAACTATCGAGGCAATTTTCAACATTTTTAAACATTGTTTTTTAAAACGGTAATGTTTTAATATGTTTTACTACATTTTTGGAGAGAAAGGTGATGTTTTAAAGCATGCTAAATTATTTTTAGCAACAGTGGATATGTTGTAAAGTGTTTTGTAGCATTTTAGTCCATTTCTATTGAAAATGAAGGTGTTTTAAACATTTTGGTGCATTTCTTCTAAAAATTGTGATGTTTTAAGGCATCTTAATTCATTTTTGATAGAAACAAATATGTATTAAAGCAATTTTCAGCATGTTATTGCTTACCTAGAGAAAAATAGAGGTGTTTTAATGCATATCAATGCATTTTTTTGTGAAAATTGTGATGTTTTATTGCATATTACATCATTTGCGGCAAAAATGGAAAAGTATTTGGATAACTTATAGCATTTTTGCTTAAGCCGATGGCATTATAAAGCATTTTACTGTATTTTTGGCAATAAGAGGGATGTTTTGAATCATTTTATATCATTTGCGACATAATTAAAGAACCATTGATGCAATTTCTAGCCTTTTTTAGTAATTTTTCTAAAACGGTGATGGTTTAAAGCATTTTGCTACATTTTTGGAGAAAAAGGTGATGTTTAAAGTATGCTAAATCATTTTTGACAACAACAAATATGTTGTAAATATTTTAATTGCATTTAGTGTATTTCTATTGAAAATAGAGGTGTTTTAAATATTTTGGTGCATTTCTTGTGAAAATTGTAATGTTTTAAGGCATCTTAAATTATTTTTGATAGAAACAAATATGTATTGAACCAATTTCCAACATGTTATTGCATACCAAGAGAAAAACAAAGGTGTTTTAAAGCATATTGGTGCATTTTTGGTGAAAATTGTGACATTTTACAACATGTTTTATCATTTGCACCAAAAATAAAGAAACATCTAGACAACTTATAGCATGTTTGTTAAGCTGATGGCATTATAAAGCATTTTACTACATCTTTGGCGATAATGGGGATGTTTTGAATCACTTTATATCATTTGCGGCATAATAGATGAACCATTGAGGCAATTTCTAACATTTTTTAGCAATTTTTTTTTTCTAAAATGTTGATGTTTTAAAGTGTTTTACTACATTTTGGGATAGAAAGGGGATGTTTTAAGGCTTGCTAATTTTTTTTTGAGAACAATAAATATGTTATAAATATTTATGTTAAATTTTAGTGCAGTTTTATTGAAAATGCTAGTGTTTTAAAGCATTTTGTACATTTCTTATGAAAATTGTGATGTTTGAAGACATCTTAAATCATTTTTGACAAAAAAGAAATTGTTTGAAAGCAATTTCCAGCATCTTATAGCTTTTATGGAGAAAAACGAAGCTGATTTAAAGCATATTGATACATTTTTGGTGAAAATTACTATGTTTTACAATATGTTACATAATTTCCAACAAAAATGGAGAAGCATCTAGATAGTTTATAGCATTTAAAAGCATTTTGCTGCATTTTTGGCGATAATAGGGATGTTTTGAATCACTTTATATCATTTGCAGTATAATCGAAGAACCATTAAAGTTAACATGATATCAGAGCTATAAGCTCCCATCTTTCTTCTCTTTCTTCTTGTTCTTTGATTCTTCACATTTGTGCTTGAAAAGTATTGCCCATCTTTTGGCCAAATCTAAATTGTAACACCCCCTTCCTTTCATTTCTAATCATGTGGCATATACTACATTGAAATTTTTGAAAAGACAAAAAATCAACGCTTTCTCATAGTGAAGCGAAGTTTTCATTTGTTCAAAAGAGTTTATAAAAAGTAACCACATAAATAGTATTATTTTTTTTTTCTAAAGAATTGTTATGCATTTTAATGAAATTAATACTTCAGAGTATACAGAAAAGGAGTTACATAACAATGGCCTAAACCTTAGATATACTATGCCCCGTCCGAAAATCTTTGCCTCAACTGCACTNCCTATGCAACACATTTATTAGTCCTTATATTCTAAAAGGACTTCATACGTATGGATTTGTCGTAAGGCTAGTAGTACTTAGTTATAAAAGTATATTCCATTCTGGCATATAAATAAACCATAAGACAATCAAGATAAAACACAAAAATATATTACAATTCAAACATATGGATACACTATACCACTATTATTACAATTTCGCAGAAGCATACTTTAATTGGTTATCATATATTGCGTCATTACATGCAATCCCAACACGTCATCACAAGTAAAATATACTCATTACCTTACTACGGCACAGTAATTATAATATACTAACGTATGCACCCATGTTAATTCGAATAGCATTGCAAAACATCGAATGCAGCATCTACTCAATCATTCCATCATAAGGGCATAATTACGTATGTATATATATATATATATATAAGCGTTCCTACCATATAAATATATGTAAATAGAAACATGGGACATACAATGCTGTATAGGTATTTTAAAATACCTAATCTAGCACTGCAGATCGACAGTAATGGTATTACGCTTATACTTTATATATATATATATATATATATATATATATATATATATATCTAACACACGGATATCAACACTTCTAATTGCACAATCATGCCCATTTCTCGTCAATGGGACTTTTCTACAATTTAACCCATTATTATGATGTATATTCATGCAATTATAAATATTATAAATATAAAAACCTATTTTTTCACAATTTAAATATCATATTATCTTACCTTCAGGCACCCAATGCCTATATGAATGATGAAAAACTGTCTCGGAGAGGGTATACGCGTTCGAAATACTTCTCTGTACGCTACGAAATTTTTTTCAAAAAACGTGCAAGTTACTGTTTACTAAGTACTATTCACAAATACTATTCAACCCACAAAATTTCGGTTTCCGTTTCACGAAGGGAACACACCATCGCGATCCTTGCGATGTCGAGATGCTGTCCATGGTGTCCATATGCCACAAAACACAAATCAAAGCCTTCAAAATCACTAATCATCCTAAAATTTTAGTTTTCAAGGTACCTACTTTGGAGCCTAAAATCATCATCGAAACCTATTCTAAATTGAGATCTAAACATACCGCATCGAAGTACGAGTGTTGGAGAGCACACTGGTCGGTTTGGATTCCACCGGAGCTACACCAATCGCCGGAAATCGTGCCGGAAACACCCCTTCCCGATCAGCCTTCCCACGCCGGAATCCGGTGACCCAATGCCGGAACGGGGCACACCACTGTGAAGAGGGCGGCGAGACAGTGCCAGACGCGCCGGAGGTGTCGGTCAACTCGCCGTCCTTCACCGTGAATCACCGGTCAAAGTTTACGTCGGCGGAGCTTCAGGCGGCACGTGAGGGCGCGTGGCAGCGGCGATCGGGGCGGGGTTGACGGCGTTGCACTCGCGACGGCCTG
This sequence comes from Khaya senegalensis, assembly GCA_032402905.1. NCBI lineage: Eukaryota > Viridiplantae > Streptophyta > Magnoliopsida > Sapindales > Meliaceae > Khaya > Khaya senegalensis. The sequence goes on from CP135540.1 coordinate 7,764,876, forward strand.
GCGGTCCTCCACTCGCCGGTGGTGAGGTGATCCGAGGTTTGGTGACGAAAGTCACTGTTCACAGGAGAGAGGACCGTGGGGAGGAGAGAGAGAAGAGAGAGAAAATGGAGGAAAAATGTGAAATTCATTTTTTGGGTTTTTCGACCCCGTCCCTCTTATATAGTCAGGCACGCACGACGAAAATTACAGCTTTTCGCTTTCGTCGCCAAATTTCTGATACCGGTAATGAAATACTGTATTTTTTGCTCATACAGTACGCTGTCTCGGATACCGGTCAACTCTCTCTCTTATCAAAATTCTCAAAAATACTGTATTATAACTCCATGACAAGGTTTTAAGAGTATAAAAATTTCAAGATGTTACATAAATGGCAAGTTACGAACCATTTTTAGGCACCAATAAACGAAGTGAAGCACCTTTGCAAACCATCATCAATACCTCCACACTAGCCACTTCGAAGATAATGGAAGTAGATGCTAAAACCTCTCTTAAACTTACCACCATTCTACTAAACAACCATAACTGCCCTATATGGGTAACGGCTGCAACAAACGGTTTGTATGGAAAAGGTAGATATGGGTTTGTCACAAGAGCAGTTAACAGACCTTTGGATGATGATGCATTTGAAGAATGGTTCCAAATAAACAAAAAAGTTCTAACTTGGATCCCTAACTCTGTAAAACCAAACTTGATAGTATTTTCTTCAATATTGAGACTTTTAAGGAGTTGTGAGATTTTTTTAAAAGAATCTATAGTCAACAAAAGAATCTAATGAGGGTGTATGAGGTTAAATCTTTTCTCAATAGGTTTGACCAAGGTGAGATAAGCTTAATTGAACGCTTAGAAAAATTTGTAGAGGCTTGGGATAAGCTTCACTCGGCCAAAAACTAATAATATTGCCAAGATTATTGCATGGACTAATGAGGATAAGATGTTTACTTATCTTGCTAGCTTGAACTCTAAGTTTAATGATATTTAAAACCAAATACTAAGAAGCAATGAAATACCTCCTTTTGATGAGGTTTGTTACATGATCAACAAAGAAGAAATAGCCCATCATGTCTTAGACACAAATGGCCATGACCACAAGGTAGAGACAAATGCTCTTTTGGCTTAAGAGGAGCTTAAAATCAAAGCCTTAATGGCTAAGTCAAAGGGTCACAACAACAACCAAAATTGGGCTAAATGTGACTATTGTCACAAGAAAGGTCACTTTAAAGTTGTTCCAACCATTTTCACTTAGAACTCATACCTTCACGGTTCAAGAAGAGTAAAGTTTCAAATCAAAGGATTCATGGTGTTTCAAGTGCACATTTAGTTCCCATTACTAAGATTTTAAGTGTTCACTCCTTTAATCTTGATGATATTGCTAAGGTGATAAGGAACCAACTTCAAATCAATCTGGAAGCCCTTGGAACTTAACACCATACTCACAAAGGCAAATGGGAGGATGATTGTAATATCTTCAAATTTAGGTATTCCTTTGAGACCTTAGTATAATTATTTTATGGTATATTTTGAATTTTGGGTTGTGAAATATATAAGATAATTTTTGAAACTCTAGTTATAGTCATTTTGGCAAAAAAATGGATCAAAATAACGGTAAAGAATAAAATTATTATTTCAGGTGGGCATCGATAAATCGAATGAGAGACGATTGAGTTAAGGGTTATATTTTAGTTATTACTAGAGAAAAATATAGGTTGAATAATCTTAAAACGATAATAATCATCTGTTTACTAAAAATGATAAAATGATCAATTTATCGGGGCCATAAATGTCAGATTGAAACTCAAATTTTTAAAAATATTAGAAATATTGTTAGAAGTATGTAGAAAGAAATAGAATTAAATTTAGACATAAATACTTTTAGAAAAGAGAAAAAAAGATCAAAATGACCAATTTTTTTTCCTATGGGCAAAATAATTATTTTATAAGAAATTTTCAAATTCTATGTCACTAAAATCTAATAGACTAAAGTAAAAGAATTTGAAAATAGTTTGAGTAGCCTCATAATTTTTTTGAGAGTTAAATGTAAATTTTGAAAAGTTAGTAGGTAAAAGTGTAATTTTTAAAAATATAAAATTGGATAAGATTCTTTGACTTTTCAAAATTGGATGAAATCAACTTTTTCTTCTCTCTCTTCCTGTAACTCATTCTCTCTCTTCTCGTAACTCATTCTCTTATTTCTCTTTCAAATTTCTTTTATTTTCTTGAAAAAATCAAGCAAAATCTCACAATCCGTCCGATTAAACGCGTTACAGTAGAAGAAAAGTTATTCTACACATGAAGAGTTTTAATTTGATAGTAAAAATTCTTGATTTCATTAACTTTCAGTTTATAGACTTATTGGAAAGTAGTTTAGATGGTGGTTTTATGGGTTTAAATGATGTTTTAGGTATTTTCTTAACTTGAATTTGGTGCAATTACTATCAACTTTGGATTTTAAATAAGAACCCTAAACCCTAACTTGATGATTTAAGAATTTTATAAAATTGATACATAATTTATGAAATTGAGTGTTTGGGAAGTAGATTGAAAGTAAATAGAATTGTGTAAAGAGAAAAATTTTAGTTTATGAATAATAGGACATATTTGGTTACTATTTATAGAGCACTTAAATAATTGATTTTAATATGTTTTGATATATTTAAATGTGTATAAATGTATTTGAAAAAAATGAAATTAGTAGGAATTAGCTTGAATATGTAAAATAGGAGAAAAATAGAAAAAGGACAAAATGGTCTACTTTAGATATTGTTCATTTGGTATTAAATTACGATATTTTGATATGTTTATGTGTTAATAATTGTATTAGTAATAAATGAAATTGGTAGAAATTGGTTTGGATGTGTAAATTGAAAGAAAAAATAAAAAAGGCAAAATGGTCCATTTTAAAAACTATTCACTTGATCTTAAATTATATTATTTTGATGTATTTATGTGTTAATAATTATATTGTGAAATAATAGAATTGGTATGAATTGGTTTGGATATATAAAATGGAAGAAAAATAATAATAAAAAAATACTAAATTGTCCAGTTAGGGTACTGTTCTATTGATGTTGGGTGCTCATTTTGATCAAGTGGATGTGTGTTGGTTAATTGAGTGTGCACATAAATGATTAGAAATTAATTGCGTGGAAAAAAAAATTTCATTGACAGAGAATGTGTATGGGTGTGAAATTTAGAAGTGTTTTGAATGGTTGATTAAATACGTATGTGTTTATATATATATATATATATATTGTGTGAAGTTAATGATTAAGTATTATTTATATTTATGCTTCATTTCATCAACATCCATCGTCGAAATAGGTATTTTAAAATATCTTTCCGGCATTGTATGTTTAATGTAGAGATATATTAATATAAGAGTGTGTGTGTGTGTATTAAATGGATTAGGAGTATATATATATATATATATATTGGTTATTATTACAATTATGAATCTTATTTTTATAATTGATTTAGTGGTATATATATTGGTAGGTGTTGAAATGTAGTTATAAGTATAAATTTATTTTATATTGGGACAAAATTATAGACATGCTTTTTATGTGATTATCATAATTTTAATAAATTACTAAAATACCCTTAAGTAGTAGTAAAGGGTAAATGAGTAATATGGGTATATGATAAATTGTGGAGAGATGAATAAATGGTCCACAGTCTTGTGGAAGATTATGAAATTTTCTTATGCACCGATAGTGCCGCTTAGAATGAAATGGAACAATGATTTATTAATTATTATAGAGCTCTTTAGGGCATATGGAACCCACAGTTATTCTTGGGGTATCCGAAATTATATGTGAGAAACCACGGTAGTCTTCCATGACGCCTTTGGGTACGTTGAACCCATAGTAGGTAGCAGCAGTCCTCCATGGCACCTTCGAACACGTTAAACCTATGGTAGAAAGCGGCAGTTCACCAAGGCACCATTAAGGGCATGTTGAACCCATGGTTGCATTATAAGTGTGCACAATTTTTACATATATTGATGTGTAAGATGAATAATGTGGTTACGATCCATAATTTACCTAAATATGACTGGTCAAATAAAATGTGAACAGGATAGTAGAAATGGAATAGATAGAGTAGAAATTGTATAGATGAAAGTGATACTATACTATGATTATTCATAATATTCTAATTGAATTGTTAATCGCGTTGTTGGGGTGGGTTAGTCCTAACTAGTTATTGTTGTAGTGTTGGATATATAGTTGGAATAATGTGATTTGTTAAATTGTTTTATTGGGTTTTGTATTTCTTGTTGAGTAATTTTAAGTTACTCACTTTGTAATTAAAATGATTTTCAAGTATAATTAGTAGGTCGACGGAACTAGGCAAATCCTCGGGACAGTAACTTGTCAAGAGAATTGGAAATACAAAATTTTTGTTATTGAAATAATTATACTTTTGTTATAAATCGTATTTTTAATATATTATACATGTTGTAAATAAGTATATATGTTGAATTATGATAAATGCTTACTTTAATCATAATTAAAAAAAAATTAGAGTTTTATTTTTTTATATACCTGTTTAGAAGTCATTATTTATTATTTAAAGGGGTATGGGATTTTCACAAGTTTAATATTAGACTGAATTTTTTTGAAAAAATTTTGTGAAAGTATAGATATTTAAATAAAAAATAAATTATTTTGTTATATTGTGATATACCCAATGCCTCAGAGGATGTTTTCTAGAGCCGACTGCTGTAAGTATATAATTTTACTTTGGTACCTATATAAGTTATAGTATTATGTATGTTTTATGAGAGAGTTTTGTGTGGTTGTAGGTATCTCTACACCCAAACCAAGATTCGATTCCTAGTTTTCTGTCAATTGATAGAAGAATACTATGCTTTATGAGGTCATGGTAAGGGACTTAGAGAGATTAGTTATTTTGAGGGAGAATGAAAAGATGAGCAAGGAGGTGAAGAATCAGAACACTTTTTACTCACATATGGATTTAGGTCCTAGAGCTGTCGAACAGAGAGAAATAGATACCCTAAAAGGTATGAAAGTTTATGGGAATGATGTTAATAAGAATAAATTAATGACTTGCAGGGTTTGTTGGATTAGAAAAGAAAGGAGGAGGTATCGCCTTGAAAGGCAATGGAGAGTGGCTCTAACTAGGAGAAGATATGATGAGGTCGCTGCCTCTACCATAGGAGAGTTTAATACCTCTTTTTCATTTAGGATTTTAGATTCCTTTCCAGTCCGAAGGGTTATTATTGACCCAGAGCTACTAATGAGAGGGTTAGATCCTTGTCCTATGAGAGTGGTGAACCTTTTTTCCGTCCAGCTCACTATGCATGGACCCCCATCTCTCGTAACTTCTAGACTTGAGTAACCAAAGTTATGGTTTTCCCATAGTGGTAGTGAACCATTCGATTTGGCCACAGAGATCAATTTGTTCGAGAGCTCACATTCATTCCTCAACACATATTCCTCTCCACCAGATTCCTCCAGTACTGAGAGTGACCCATCCGAGCATCTTCTAGATCCTTTTGGTAGTGAGGTTGACCTAGCTGATTATTATGCAAACACTGACCCCTCGGAGTGTTCTGTAGAAATAGACTCTGTACCTTATAGATTTTGCATCCCTTGCACATACTACATGGACGGATATATCCAAGCACATTGATCTGGATGCAGAGGTAGATTTTGTCGGTCACTTATCCTCAGGAGATGAGTAGAGAGAGTTTAGGATCCAGTATGATAAGACAATGTGCATATTGTAAATAAAAAAAAGTATTATTGTATATATATATATATATTGTTCATAAATAATGTATAAATTTTGTTGTATATATAATACAATCGCGTGCAGCCAAATTTCTATTTATTTATACAAATATGAGTATAATGCCTATTTTACTTCAGTGTGATTTATTTACTGGTATATTCTGGCATGTGTTATTTTATTTGTACATGTGTATATTGAGGATGCCATGGTATGAATTAAATGGTATGTGTCGTATAAAATAAGTGTAATGGTTATCTAATCATGTATGTGGTGTTGTTAAGTAGAATGTAAGGTTAACGCTCTATGAGAGGACAGGGGAAAGGTAGAGGAGCTAGTGCCCCTCTAGAGAGGACAAAAAATTTTGCTCCACCACAATCGATCGAAATTACTATAGATGCAGCTGAACTTAAAAATATGATTCAGCAAGTAGTATGAGAAACCTTAAGGGGGTTAATACCTGAGAATTTTTTGGTACTAGCTACTGCACCAGCTCCTGAACTAGCTGCTAAAATTTTGACTGCACCCAATACTAGACCAGAAACTGAAAGAGTAGTAGTGGCTACACAGAGTAGACCTTCACCTATTCAGGGTTTACTAAGCTAGCATTCTCCTAGAGAGTTCCAGGGAACACATGATCCTATAGTAGCGGACAAGTGGGTAAGATCGGTAGAAAATACCCTGAAGCTATTTACCATGACCGATTTAGAGAAAGTGGAGTATGCCACCTTCTTATTCCGAGAATATGCCTAGATTTGGTGAGAAATAACCCAGGAAGTATTCGATGTCTTTGTCCTATCCTAGGCAACATTTAAGAGACTTTTTAAAGTGCAGTATAGGTTTGCGGATGTTGTGGCTGCAAAGGTACAAGAGTTTATGACCTTATAGTATGGGGGAATAAGTGTCAAAGAATACTCCACCATGTTTAATGTTTTGGCCAATTTTGCCACCGGAATGGTTAGCACACCTGAACTCAGGAGGGATAGATTTTTATAGGGGTTTCGACCATATATAGCTATCCATCTAATGTCAGATACACAACTTCCAGTGAATTATGCAGAAACCTTAGACAGAGCATTAAGAAATGAAGTTAATGCTAACAAGATAAGAGGTAAACCATCCACTACACTAGCATTACCTGCTCCTACCACTCAATCTTCTAGTCTTTCCTCATCCACGAGATGTCGCAATTCAAGACCACAAAATTAGAAGGGCAAAACAAAATTTGTTCCTTAAAGGAATATTAAGAATTAGCACAATAACAAGATGCCGTGCTAGGGTACTATTCCCTAATGCCCTCAATGCAAGAAAAACCATATTAGGGAATGTGGACAACCATGTCATATCAAAGCTCATTGCAAAGCCTCTTCGCCACCTGCCAAATCTCAGCAATAGAATACCGCACACCAATAGTTGGTAAACTTGTTCAGACTATCGAGGGGTCACAGGCTCGAGTGTATACAATAGCTCAAAGCCAAGCAGAGGCTAGCCTTTCTGTAGTAACTTGTCAGCTTCTATTTCATTTTACTCTTTTGTATGCCTTAGTAGATTCTAAGGCTACTCATTCTTTTATTACTTTCGCTATGCTAGAAAGATTGAATATGAAACTTTCTAATTCACCATATTTTATCTGGGTAGAGATGCCAGATGGGGATGGGGTAAAAATTGAGATAATTATTTAAGATGAGCAGGTAGTAATACAAGGTAGAGAGTTAGGAGTAGATCTAATCGTGTTGTATATGCCTGATTTTGATATTATTTTAGGCGTGCACTTTTTGGAGAAGTATAATATAGAAATTGACTGCTGAAAGAAGAAGGCCAGATTTCAGTTAGGTAATGGGGATAAATTTAGTTTTGATAAGGGTAGACAACTTAACTTGATGATTAGTAGTATGCAAGTCAGGAGTATGTTGAGAAAAGGATGTATGGGGTATTTAGCTCACGTTATACATGAGAGTGAAGTGTCAGAATTGTGGATATAAGATGTTCTTGTATTAAATGAATTTTTAGATGTATTTTCAGAAAAGTTGCTAAGATTAGCTTCGGAACGAGAAATGGAGTTTAGTATAAAACTAGAACCTAGTGCAGCCCCAATCTTAAAAGCTTTATACTGTATGACTCCAGCTCAATTATAGGAATTAAAAAAGTAATTGCCAGAATTACTAGAAAAATGGTTCATCTGCCCGAGTCATTCATCATGGGGAGCGCTAATATTGTTCGTAAAAAAGAAAGATGGGTCGCTCCAAATGTGTATTGATTATAGAGAGTTGAATAAGTTAACGGTGAAGAATAAGTACCCATTGCCCCTGATAGATGACCTCTTTGATCAATTGAAAGGAGCGTCAATATTTTTTAAAATTAATCTAAGGTCAGGATATCAACAGTTGTGAATTACCAACAATGATATATCCAAGACTACCTTTCGCACTCATTATGAACACTATGAGTTTGTTGTGATGCCATTCGGGTTGATTAATACTCCAACAGTCTCTATGGATTTGATGAATAGAGTATTCCATGACTCTTTGGATAGATTCCTTATGATGCTTATAGATGATATTCTGATATATTCTCGATTGAAAAGTGATCATGCTCAATATTTGAGGTTTGTACCAAAGCGATTGAGGAAACGTAAACTATATGCCAAATTCTCAAAATGTGAGTTTTTGATGGAAAAGGTGGTATTTCTGAGACGTGGTGTTAAAAGAAGGGATAATGGTAAATCCTAATAAGGTAGAAGTAATTTTGGAATGCCAAAAGCCTAAAACTATTAGAGAAGTTAGAAATTTTTTGGGTATTGTAGGGAATTTAGAAGATTTGTGCAAAGATTTGCACGAACTGCTAAGCTATTCACTAATCTAACTCGTTAGGAAACCCCATTCCTTTGGTCAGATGGTTGTGAGGAGAGTTTCCAAGTCTTGAAGAGGTGACTGACATACTCTTACTTTGGTATTGCCTGAAGATGGAATAGAGTATAATGTGTCTTGTTATGCTTCATATCAAGGATTAGGGGCAGTTTTGATGCAAAATGGGAAGATGATAGCATACGCATCGAGACAATCGAAGGATTATGGGACATGTTATCCAATCCATGATATGAAATTAGCAACGATTCTATTTACCTTGAATATGTGGAGATATTATTTGTATGGAGTTAACAGAGAAAAAATTGGAGGTGATAGTGGGGCGAATCGCTAAATTAGAGATTCAACCCACTTTGTTAGAAGAGATGAAGGAGAAACAAATTGTTGACAACTAGTGTCAGAACATTCGCCAACAGATGCAAGAGGGCCAGTAAACAGATTTTAGATAAGTAGAGATATCCTTCAGTTCCGAAGTAGAGTGTTTGCCCCATGATTTACAACTTAAAAAGGAGGTTCTCAGTAAGGCTCGTGATATGCTCTACACCGCTCATCCTGGAGGTATAAAGATGTATCAGGATCTCAAAAGAAACTTCTAGTGGAATGGAATGAAGAAAGATATAGAAGATTACGTGTCAAAATGCTTAATCTGCCAGCAAGTAAAAGCTGAATATCATAGACTTTTTGGATTGTTACAGTTGTTAAGGATCCCAGAATAAAAATGGGAATAAATTTCTATGGATTTTATTGTCGGACTTCCCAAACTACAAAAGAGATTTAATGCCATATAGGTGATAATAGATAAATTGACCAAGACATCTCATTTCATTTCCATGAAGGACACCACCAATATGGATCAATTATCACATATCTATATTCGGGAGATTGTGAGATTGCACAGAGTGCCTAAAACCATTGTGTCAGATAGAGACTCCTGATTTGTATCAGCTTTCTGAGGGAGCTTATAGAGAGCGTTAGGCGCCCAATTAGCTTTTAATAGTCTATCATCCGCAGACAGATGGGCAAACTAAGAGAGTCAACCAGATTATAGAAGATAGCTGAGGGCATGTTGTTTGGATTATCAGGTGTCATGGCTTGATATGCTACCCTTAATGGAATTTGCATATAATAATAGCTATCAGGCCACTATTAAGATGGCACCCTATAAAACTCTCTATGGAAGAAAGTGTAGATCCTCACTGTACTGGAATGATTTTGTTGAAAAAGACAAGATTAACGAAGCTTTGGGGCTAAAACAAACAAAGAATTTCAAGCTCTGGGGCTAGAATTTCAAGCTAGCGATAAAATTTTTGTAAAAGTTGCCCCATACAAGCACATTATGAGGTTTGGCCAAAAGGGCAAGTTAGCGCCTAGTTATGTGGGATTGTATGAGATCTTAAAAATGGTTGGTAAAGTGGCGTACAAAGTGGTTTTACCGTTGAGTTTGGATAAGTCCACAATGTGTTTCATGTTTTTCTCCTTCGCAAGTACATCAGTGACCCTTCCCATGTGTTGGAACTTGAAACAATGGAATTAGAAGGAAATCTATCTTATGAGGGATATCTTATATAGATTATGGATAGAAGGATAAAGGAGTTTCGGAATAAGAAAATTCCACTGGTAAAAGTGCTATGGAGAAATGAAAAAGTGAAGGAAGTAACTTGAGAGATGAAGCAAAACATGAAAGAAAGATATCTAAGACTATTTTCCTAAATTTCAAGGACGAAATTCCTATAAAAGGGGAGGAATTGTAACATCATCAAATTTAGGTATTTCTTTGAGACCTTAGCAATCATTCATGCCAGCATCGTGACCATGTTGCATTGGAATTTGTGTATCTTAGTCATCATCTCAATCAGCATCCTAATCTCAATTAGCACCTTTAGACACCAAAGAAAAGAATTCAAACATTCAAATTTGAATTTAAATATTCAAATTTAAAAATGGAGAACACTGGAAGTTGTTTTGCTATTTGTAGAAAAAGTAAACATTACTTTTTGACATGTAAGTAATTTATTTAATCTGTTTTGTTTATTACAACTTACCTACCTTGGGAAAACAATTATAGTTGTTGATTGCTTGACTTTTTAAATCCTTGTAACATTATTTTTTCAATAAAGAAAAGCAATTCTCTTATCTTTTTCATAGTCTTATCTTTGGCTGAAATTTTCAAGCTTACTTCTTATACCTTAATCATCAATGTTAACACCATCGAAGCAATTGCTAACAATTTTTAGTAATTTTTCTAAAATGATGATGTTTTAAAGTATTTTACTGCATTTTTGGAGAAAAAAGTAATGTTTTAAGGCATCCTAAACCATTGTTAATAACAACGGATATGTTGTAAAGAGTTTTGTAGCATTTTAGTGCATTTCTATTGGAAATGGAGGTGTTTTAAACATTTGGTGCATTTCTTGTGAAAATTGTAATGTTTTAAGGCATCTTAAATCATTTTATACAAAAATGAATATTTATTAAAGCAATTTCTAGCATCTTATTGCATACCTAGAGAAAAATGGAGGTGTTTTAAAGCATATCAATGCATTTTTGGTGAAAATTGTGACGTTTTATGGCATTTGACATCATTTATGGCAAAAATAAAGAAGCATCTAAAGAATTAATAGCATTTTTGCTTAAACCAATGACGTTATAAAGCATTTTCTCACATTTTTGGTAATAATAGGATGCTCTAAATAACATTATACCATTTGTGGCATAATCAAAGAGCCATCGAGCTAATTTTAAATCTCTATTAGCAATTTTTTTTCTAAAATGGTGATGTCTTAAAATGCTTTACTATATTTTTGGAGAAAAAGGTGATGTTTTAACACATGCTAAATCATTTTCCACAATAACAAATATGTTATAAATGTTTTTATAGCGTTTTAGTGTATTTCTATTTAAAATGAAGGTGTTTTAAAGCATTTTGGTGCATTTCTTATAAAAATTGTAATGTTTTAAGTTATCTTAAATCATTTTTGACAAAACTGAATATGTTTTAAAGAAATTTCCAGCATCTTATTGCAATGCTAGAGAAAAATGAAGGTGTTTTAAAGTATATTGATGCATTTTTGGTGAAAATTGCAACGTTTTACAGTATGTTACATCATTTGTGACATAAATAGAGAAGTATATAGACAATTTATAGTTTTTTTGCTGAAGTCGGCAACATTATAAAGCATTTTGTTGCATTTTTAGTGATAATGGTGATGTTTTGAAGCACTTTATATCATTTACAATATAATTGAAAAACCATTGATGCAATTTTTAACAATTTTTTCTAAAATGGTGTTTTAAAGCATCTTGCTACATTTTTGGAGAAAAGGGTTCTGTAAATTTTAAGGCAACGTAAATCATTTTCGACAACAAAGGAAATGTTGTAAAGAGTTTTATAGCATTTTAGTTTATTTCTATTGAAAATGGAGGTGTTTTCAACATTTTGGTACATTTCTTGTGAAAATTTTGATGTTTTAAGGTATCTTAAATCACTTTCGACAAAAACAAATATGTATTAAAGCAATTTCCAACATCTTATTGCATGCCTAGAGAAAAACGAAGGTCTTTTAATGCATATTTGACACGCTCCATCATGAAAATGAAGTTGCTACAATTTAAGAAGAGCCATATATAGGACCAATTATTAGAGTAAGAGCCAAGCTTGTTACTTTACTCACCTGCATAGACAGAAATTGATTTGCTAATTGAGTTAAATTTTAGCCAATAAAGATGATGATTTATGGTCAATGAACATTAATAAATAAGGTACCTAATAACTTAAATGTTTACTTATTGATGTATTAATTATGGTTTTAGTAGTTGTATTTTAATTAATTAGTTTAAGTTTTTCAACTAGTCATTAAATGTACAAATCCCTGAGCAAGCTTTTTAGTTTTATAATGAAAGGCATGTCATTGTAATGGATTTTTAGTCTATGAATGAAGAAGCATTTTGTTGGGTTGGATTCAAATTATTATCTGTACAATTTCCTTTTTTAGTGGCGAATTACCTATCGATTCTTATCACTCTTCCTTTTTTCTATCTAAGAGTGTAGTGAATCAACTTAATAATCTTGTTTGTAGCGATCTAATCTAATCAAACTTGATTCACTAACTTTTTTAATTTATTTATTTGATTCTTGATATTGATTTAAACTTTATTTCATCATCTTAAACTTCTAAAAGTTATCCATTTCACCATAACCACTTCAAAATTTGTATATAATCCTTCAATTTCCTTAAAACACTTCTGAAAAACCAAAAACTCACTTTAATTACGAATTTATATCTACCTAACCACTATATCATATCATGGCACCTATATCCATCTACAAAACACCAAAACAAAATATACCCATAAGATCTTGGTTCACCATTTGAAGATCCTTGAGACATATCAATATCGATGCATTTTTGGGAAAAATTGTGCTGTTTTATAGCATGTAACATCATTTGCAACAAAAATAGAGAAGCATTTAGACAATTTATAGCATTTTTGCTTAAACCAATGGCATTATAAAGCATTTTCTGCATTTTTAGCAATAATGAGAATGTTTTGAATAACTTTATATCATTTGCGGCATAATCAAAGAACCATCAATGCAATTTCTACCATTTTTTAGCAATTTTTTCTAAAATTGTGATGTTTTAAAGTATTTTGCTACATTTTTGGAGAAAAAGGTGATGTTTTAAGATAGCTAAATCATTTTTGACACCAACAAATATGTTATAAATATTTTTGTAGCATTTTAGTACTTTCCTATAAAAAATAAAGGTGTTGTAAAGTAATTTGGAGCATTTCTTGTGAAAATTGTGATCTAAGGCATTTTAAGTCATTTTTGACAAAAATGAACATGTTATATTTCATGTTCCAGCATCTTAACATTCCTAAAGAAAAATGGAGGTGTTTTAACATGTTATATTGAAACAATTTCTAACATTTTTTTAGCAATTTTTTCTAAAACAGTGATGTTTTAAACCATTTTCATACATTTTAGGAGAAAAAAATGATGTTTTAAAGCATTTTAAATAAATAAATTGTAAAGAGTTTTGTAGTATTTTAGTGCATTTCTAATGAAAATTGAGGTGTTGTAAACTTTTTGGTGCATTTCTTGTAAAAACTGTGATGTTTCAAGGCATTGCAAATTATTTTTGACAAAAACAAGTATGTATTAAAGCAATTTCCAGCATCTTATTGCAAGCCAAGAGAAAAACGGAGGTGTTTTAAAGCATATCGATTCATTTTTTGTGAAAATTGTGACGTTTTATAGCATGCTATATCATTTGTGGCAAAAATGAAGAGGCATTTAGACAATTTATAGCATTTTTGCCTAAGTCGATGGCGTTATAAAGCATTTTATAGCATTTTTGGTGATAATAGAGTTGTTTTGAATTACTTTATATCATTTGTGGCATAATCGAAAAACCATGGAAGTAATTTCTTACATTTTTTAGCAATTTTTTCCAAAACGATGATGTTTTAAAGTATTTTCATACATTTTAGAAGAAAAAGGTGATGTTTTAAGACATGCTAAATCTTTTTCGACAACAACAAATATATTATAAATATTTTTGTAGCATTTTAGTGCATTTCTATTGAAAATAGAGGTGTTCTAAAGCAATTTGAAGCATTTGTTGTGAAAATTGTGATGTTTAAATGTATCTTTAATCATTTTTGACAAAAACAAACATGTTATAAAGTTCTAGCATCTTATTGCCTACCTAGAGAAAAATGGAGGTGTTTTAATGCATATTGATGCTTTTTTGGTGAAAATTGTGACATTTTACAGTATCCTACATCATTTGAGGCAAAAATGGATAAGTATCTAGACAATTTAGAGCATTTTGCTTAAGCTGGTGGTGTTATAAAATATTTTGTCGCATTTTTGACGATAATGGGGTTATTTTAATTCATTTTATATCATTTGCGGCATAATCGAATAACCATTGAGGCAATTTCAAACATTTTATAGCAATTTTTTCTAAAATAGTTATGTTTTAAAGTATTTTCATTCATTTTAGGAAAAAAAAGTGATATTTTAAGGCATGCTAAATTGTTTTCTACAACAACAATTATATTATAAATATTTTTGTAGCATTTTAGTGTGTTTCTATTAAAAATGGTTTTTCTAAGCAATTTAGAGCATTTGTTGTTAAAATTGTGATGTTTGAAGGTATCTTCAATCATTTTTGACAAAAAAAAAAAAAATGTGTTATAAAGCAAGTTCCAACATCTTATTGCATACCTAGAGAAAAACATAGGTGTTTTATGCGTATTGATGCTTTTTTAGTGAAAATTGTGCCATTTAACTGCATGTTACTTCATTTAAGGCAAAAATGGATAAGCATCTATTCAATTTATAGCATTTTGCTTAAGCTGGTGGCGTTATAAAGTATTTTGCTCCATTTTTGGCAAAAATAGGAATGTTTTGAAGCCCTTTATATCATTTGTGACATAATTGAAGAACCATCAAGGCAGTTTCTAACATTTTTTAGCAATTTTTTCTAAAACAATGATGTTTTAAAACATTTTCATACATTTTACAAGAAAAAGGTGATGCTTTAAGGCATGATAAATAATTTTCCACACTAACAAATATCTTATAAATATTTTTATAGCATTTTAGTGCATTTCTATTAAAAATGGAGGTGTTTTTAAAGCAATTTGGAGCATTTCTTGTGAAAATTGTGATGTTTTAAGGCATCTTAAATTATTTTTGACAAAATCAAACGTGTTAGATTGCATGTTCTAGCATCTTATTGTGTCCGTAGAGAAAAACAAAGATGTTTTAAAGCACATTGATGCATTTTTGGTGAAAATTGTGACGTTTTACAATATGTTACATCATTTGTGAAAAAAATAGAGAAGCATCTGGACAATTTGTAGCATTTTTGGTTAAGCTAGTGCCATTAGAAAGCACTTTGCTGCATTTTTGGAATTAATAAGAATCTTTTAAAACATTTTATATAATTTGCAGCATAATTGAAGAACCATCATGGCAATTTTGAATATTTTTTAGCAATTTTTTCTAAAACGGTAATGTTTTAAAGCGTTTTGCTAATTTTTAAGGGATAGATGATGTTTTAAGGTATGCTAAACCATTTTTAACAACAACGAATATGCTTTTTGAATTCCTAGAGGAAAACGAAGGTGTTTTAAAGCATGTCAATGTATTTTTTTTGTGAAAAATGTTACATTTTCCAGCATGTTACATTATTTGTGGCAAAAATAAAGAAGTATTTGTTGGATTAAAATGCTTATAACATGCATAAAATTAAAATGTGTTTATTGAAACATTTTCAAAAAAACATGATATGCCATATGTACTCACATCCTATATATGCATAAATTGGCAATTTAGATAAGTTTGATCAATATAGAATTTATGTGGGATGGTTACATACTTCTAATTGTGCAAAAGTATCACAATTTGTACCACCAAAGTGCCTTGGAGAAGGCTTGGCCGAATTGGGAGGGTAGGGTTTTGATTTTACAAAGTAAAATTTGTCATTTGGTAAAGTTAACATATATATATACTTGTCATTTAGTAAACTTGCCCTTACTTGTAATTAAAAGTGCATATGTGGCATGAATAATGATGTGGATCTTCAACAAATTCTAGCAATGCCAATAGATGAGTAAAGTGTGAATCAAATGAAGAGAAAAGAATCGAAATAGCTAAAATTGATTCAAGGCATAAAGGCAAAGCCACCAACCAAGAAAACCACCACTTAAATTCCAGCAACAAGAAAATTTAGGGTCAAGGTTTGTTTAAGTTTGAAGAACAAGCTCAATGTTCAATTTTTACTTTTTCAACAGAAAAAAACTCCCCTTACAAAGCATTGGAGACCCTTTTAAAAGGTGTAATACAAAATAAAATAACACTAATACATTTTTCAAAATCAAAAGTAATGACAATTACTTAACATATAAGACAATCTCAAAATGAAAAATAAACACAAATGCTTTGTTGGTGTAGAAATTGTCTTGACCTAATACTACAACTTTTGTAGTCAGCCGCTTATCCTCCATTAATGCATTCTTAGACCTTGTAAATGATTTGAACTTACTTGCTGGAACTTCTAAAGTGACATAAAAGAGATAAACTAATAAAATAAAATACTAATTAACTTAAATTTTCTTAAACTTGTCAATTTTTTATTTTTTTCTCCAAATGGATATTTTCTTAATTTGTTTCATGTAAGTGATGTGGCAATCAAGCAAGTGAGATATCATTGGCCCAAATAATCATGGTTAAACCAAGGGAATAATTTGGATTTTTAAATGGGGCTTGGGCTAAATGAGTTAAAGAAAAATTGAGAGTTTGACAAAATTGGGTTTTGGTGTTCGAATATGTTGGGTTTAGTGAGTTAAAGTGTTTATGGGTTTGGTTCTTTGATTCATATCAAATAACATAAACATTATCTTATAATTTTTATTTAACACATTTAAGTTCAAGTAAATACAAACATTTGGCTAACTTTTAACCAAAATGTAATCAAGCATATATATAGACTAATGTATAATTATCTCATAATTACACATTTAAACTTAAGTCTTTAGATAATCAATATAATCAATTCGACCATATAATTTACCATAAATTACGTTTCAATGCAAATACAAGAAAAATCATTTAAATACTTTAAAGAATTTATAAATATATATTATCATTATACATATTTATTTGGACTTAAATATAATCTTAAATATGTTAGTCTCACTATCGATAATTTTTTTCTTTCCCAAATGCTTATCACTAACATTAGTGTGACCTATGGATTTACTATAAAATAGCTGTAAACTTTTTTTTGAATTTTTCGAGTTTATCAAACTATTTGATTGTTCAATAACTATAATTAACATCTAGTAATGTGCCATAATCCTTAATCTACAATGAAATTATACTTCATCAATCCCCATCTGAGTACTATACCCATTTTGGTGAGACGTAATAGGATAATAGTGATATCTAAATTGCTGTCATTGTGTTAAACTTAACTAGGTCATATTAATAGGATTAAGAACCTAAAGGTAATGAATTTGATATATTTTATTAGATGAACTAGAACAAATGTTGTTCACCCAATATCCAAGAATTGCATATGATGCAATTGGCAAATGTTGCCTACCTAAATTGCCAAATTTTAAATGATTAGTCAAAACTATTTCAGGATAAGTTGAAATACGGATATTGGCCTACGAAAAAATTCTAGTATAAAATTTTCTAAATTAATAGTGATTATTAATTTGAAGGAAAATAGTAGGAGTATCATTTCATTAAAATTTGATTAAATATATTATTGCATGACACTTATTTTGCACATTATGTTGTAGATTATTATTATAGAATCAAGTAACACAATCACATTGTCATTACGATCAATCCTTGACAAGGACAAATTGGATAGGACAAACTTTCTTGATTAGTATAAGAACTTGAGAATAGTCTTTAAAGAAGATAGGAAATTTTATGTCCTAGAGCAACCCATAACCGAGATGTGGAACCCATAACCCCAATATATATATATATATACGCATACATGTATATATCTATTAAGATTAAATATTCAAAAGTTTAATATAATTAGTCAAACTGTGGATATCAAAGAAAATTTTATATTAAATGTTTTTTTCTAATAAAAGTAAAATATACACATTTATAAATTACAACTATAGTTTTGAAATATATGTCCAAAATTTTGTAAAATAAAATATGATATGCCACTTCTTGAAATTCTTGCTATGTCTCAAATGAACCACCTGGATCCGTCCTACCACTAATCATACTTGAAAAGACAATCAACCACATGGGTAAACAATTGAAAATTGCTTAATAAGAATCTATAAATCTAACAGGTATGTATTCAACTTAATCTATTCACTAGAATAGCACCTCTAGCACATAAATAGTAATTTCTATAAAAATTTTGCTAAAAGTTTGCCTATATATATAGACTACACTACCTGTAAAGAAAACTAGAATACTCCCAATATCATTCAGTAACGACTTATTGCTTCTTCAACAGTTATCAATACTACTACACCTTGTCTTTTAACATGCAAAAGTATTCTGTTACATATTTTCTTTTCTCACTCTTTTCTGTTCTATTTTTATATTATTCTAATTTTGTTCATTCTATTTTCCCAATTTAAAGTCTGGATTCTATTTTTGTCTTTTGTTTTGTATTTTAACAGTATATTATACATACTAAACTGTATAACACACATCAGCATGTAAGCAAAATAATTTAATATATTTCATTTATTCTGCTCTAATTTTAATTCTGATTCTGATTCTGATTTTGATTTTGATTTTGATTTATTTTATTCTAAACCAGTCCTAATTAGGGTAACTATAGATCGTGGCCACCATACTCATTCTGTACACCCATTCCTCTATCAAATTGTGCACAAATATCGGTTCTACCATGGGTTTAACATATCCCTCAAGGCACTATGGTGAATAGCCGCTTCCTACTATATGTTCAACATACCCCTTAGGGCACTATGAAAGACTGTCGTGGTAATAACATACCCTTTTGTGCACCACAAGGATAACTGTAGGTTCAGTCTTCCCTTTAAGGAGCCACAATTAAAATAATAATAATTACGCTACATTCTGAGCGGCTCTACCAGTGTGTAAGAAAGTTCTATTAATCCATAATTATCCTAATTATATTAATTATTCATTCCCTTCGTTCACCCATACTAATATTACTACTGTTTACCCTTAACTTTTCTCAAGGATATTTCGATAATTTTACATTAACCATATGATACAAACCTCGAAAGAAACGAATCGTCGCAGAAGCGGAGTTTCAAGGAAAGTCTAAGAATTAAGTATTTTGGAAGGTTTCGATGCCACAAGAACTTTGTTGATGGAACAACAAAGAATTCTTGATAAGCCTAGGTAGAACGCCACAAGCAAGCTTGATAAGTTCTAAGTTGTAAAAAAGAACAATGAAGAGAAAATAATTCCTCACAATTTTTTTTTTGTCCAGCAAAACTTCCTTCCTTTGAAAAAAAGAAGACTATTTATAATAGTCTTAAATCAATCCTAGTAGAATTAGAATAAAAAGTTTCCTAAGCTAATAAAGAGTAATTTAGGAAAATATATAAAAGTTTACAAAATTAAGAAATCTAATAATTAATACATAAAGTATGAATTTGGCTAAGATTTGATCTTGCACTTCATTGCTTGCATCCTTCCTTACTTGTCTTTAGAATATTCAGATTTGTATGATTTATTGAGATCTTCTTAATTAATGTACTTTGACTAAATCTCACAGCTAAGGAAGCTTCTTTTGAACATATCCTACAAAATAAAATTAGCCAATTATTAGATAACTTAATTAATAAAGACAATTAAAATAAACTAAGCTAATTAACTTACTAAATAATGGCTAACTTTTCTAATTAATTATTTAAAACATGCATAAATAATAGTAATAAGCCACAAAACTCCCTCAATGTCGCTACGCACCCCATTTTCACACAAAAACTTTTGAATGTGCGTGAAGATGACTGTTTTAAGTTTTTTTGCACGACTCCTTGTTATAGGTCCACTAGGCCACTCCAATGGTTCCATTGACTCATGATTAGATATTTTGTAACATCTTGAAATTTCTATACTCTTAAAATTCAGTCATGGAGTTATAATACAGTATTTTTGAGAGTTTTGATAAGAGAGGGAGTTGGCCGGTATTCAGGATAGTGTACTGTATGAGAAAAAAATACGGTATTTCATTACCAATATCAAAAATTTGATGACTAAAGCGAAAAAATAAATTTTTCGTCGTGCGTGCATGACTATATAAGCGGAATGGGTTGGGAATAGTTTAAATTGTAGAAAAGTCCCATTGACGGAGAATGGGCATGATTGTGCAATTAGAAGTGTTAATATCTGTGTGTTAAATATATATATATATATATAGTTATAAGCGTAATACCATTACCGTCGACCTGCAGTGCTACATTAGATATTCTAAAATACCTATACAGCATTGTATGTCCCATGTTTGTATATATATATATATATATATATATATTTATATGGTAGGTACGCTTGTATATATATATATATATATATATACGTAATTATGCCCTTTGTGATCGAATGATTGGGTAGATGTTGCACTTGATATTTTGCAATGCTATACGAATGGACATGTGTGCATACGTTAATATGTTATAATTATTGTGCCGTAGTAAGGTAATGGGTATAGTTTGACTTATGATGACATATTGGGATTACGTGTAATGACGCAATATATGATAACCAATTAAAATATATTTCTGTGAATTTGTAATAATAGTGATATAATGTATCCATGTATTTGGATTATAATATATTTATGTGTTTTATCTTGATTGTTTTATGGTGTATTTATATACCAGAGTGGAATATGTTTTCATGACTTAGTACTGTTAGCCTTACGATAAATCCATATATATGAAGTTTTTTTAGAAGATAAGGGCTAATAAATGTGTTCATAGGTAATTATATTGCCTATTATGAAATTATGAACGTACCTTTTAATTAATGTAGGCAAAATAGTCATTTTGTCATGATTAAGTCGACTAAGAATAAATTTATATAGATAATTGGTATAATTAGGATAATTATAGATCGATAGTTTTTCTGTTACACTAGTAAAGCCGCACAAGATGGAGTAGTATCATTATAATAAGACTGTGGTGCTTTTCCGGGTATGTTGAACCCACAGCAGCTCTGAATTGATAATAAGACTGTAGTGTCCTTCGGGGTATGTTGAACTCACAGCAATAAAAAAATGATAATAAAAACCATGGTGCCCGAAGGGTATGTTGAACCCATGGTAGGAAACGGCTGTTCTCCATGGCATCTTTGGGTACGTGCAACCCATGATAGAACTATTTATCTTATTGGTCTGAGGAACCCGGTGTGGGCGAATGACCATTATATACATATATTGAAGTGTATGGTGGATATCATGACCATGATCCATAATTACTTAATTATGACCAATCTATAAGGAAAAGAATTCGTGTGCTTACTAAATTCAAACTGTATGGTAAAATACTTCTATCTGCTAAGAGTTGCTTGTGTTTGTGTGAATAGCGATGAGACAGTAACACGTTGTGTTTTATTTGGTATTGGGATTGTCCTGGTTTTCTTGTGCAAGTAGGGCAGCTTATATGTATAGGCAAACTCTTGCCGAATTCCTATAAGAAATACTATTTATACAGCCATTCATGACCTCCTTTTATATTCTGGTTTTCATATGTAGAGAAGGGTCTAGGATTACCTTTAATTGCAGTCACAATCGGATTTTTGTTATGATTGTGAATTGCGAAAATGGTTGAAGTCTAATTATACCTTGACAAGTTTCAATTCTTTAAGAGAGAACTTAACCTTGTAGAAAAAGAGAGCTCGCATCAATTTGAAAAAGGAGAATTAGGATTTAAATAAGATAATGGGTTAGGCAATATATAAGCTACCTCACTTGAAGTATATAAAATCAGGTCTAACCCACCGGTGTGCTTGTGAAAAGAAAAGAATATGTTTGAGTCTATAATAGATTAAAGGCCATGTGAGATGCTTGAGGATATTGTTGAAAAGGCACACTTGGTGTATCGCAGGTCATTCGATATATTAGTCTACACGTTTATACGTGTGGTGGAGAGTACGGTAAGGATATGATGGTATAGAAGCTATGTTATGAGTTACGTTTGATGGTCATTACCAGTGTATCTTAATAGATGACTAAGATTGAATTGATATGTGTCCCTATAGTGGTATAGTTATGATTTATGTAGGTGAAAGAATCCCTAATAAGGGATAAGGAATGGTGGACATGTATTCGTGATTATGGTATAATTATCAAGTTGTCTTGATATGGTAAGAATGAAAAGATAATGTGAATGTATAATAAAATAGACTAGTAATGAATTAGTATTGGGATAATAGGGATACGTGAATCGGATATGTATGTTCCATCGTACTCAGTCGGGCTTGTAAGCCAGCTTCTCATTGAGATATGACGTTAAGACTATGGTACCCAGAGGGGTAGGTGGAATCCACAGCTGTACTCCAAATGGCCCTGTGGCCTAGAGTAACAACCATGATCCATGATGTCTCTAAGTATAATTGATCACTTGCAAATGCAATAAAGTACTACTACCAACCTTCCGGGAGTGGAAATGACATACAGAAGAAGTGTTAGGGTTTTTACTAATACCTTCGTTTGTATATATTTAGATGTTTGAAATATTTCTATCCTATGGGGATATTGATTGTGTGCCTAGGATATTTTAGTTATCTCGGACTGAGTGTGTGATTGAAATTGTGTGGTTATACCAATTTCTGATCAGTTCTCTTTATGTTGTTGAGACATTTAGTTGATATCTATGTGTATATCAATGTAGTAATTTTATATGGTCATGTAGGTATTTGTGATAAGAATGGAAAAAAGAATTAAACGAGTACAGGTGAAGAACCTATTCATTTAAAATGCATCTTGTTTGAGACTGCATAATTTGTGGTGTGGTATGTTACGAGTAGTATTACTCTGGTTGAAACTGTTTATACAGAAGTCATAGCTGAGATAGTGCTTAGAGTTCTGGATGATATGACATGATATCTTGTGTACGTCATTGAGCATATGTTTGTCTGTACATGTACATTGATACATGGGCATGCTTTTACCTATGTGTGTGGACTTGTATGAAATGGCCAAAATAAGTAGAGATTCAGATAACATGCTCATTCCTTTATTAAGTATTATATTATCTTATTGAGCAATATGGTGTGCTCACCCCTTTGTGGGATTATTACTTTTCAGGTGATTACGATATAGCAGTAGCAGTTTCGGAAAGTACAGTTGAGGCAAAGATTTTTGGATAGGGCATAATATATCTAAGGTTTAGGCCATTGTTATGTAATTTCCTTTCTGTGTAGTTTGAAGTATTAATTTTATTAAGATGCATAACAATTCTTTAAAGGAAAAAAAAAATACTATTTTAGTTGTTACTATTTATGTGGTTAGTTTCTATAAACTCTTTTGAACAAATGAAAACTTCACTTCACTATAAGAAAGCGTTGATTTTTACCTTTTCGATAATTTCAATGTACTATATGTCACATGAATAGAAATGAAAGGAAAGGGGTGTTACATTTTTTGTATCAAAGCACTTTTCTGCTTTTCATGGGTTTTATCTTAATGAAATTATACATTTTGCAAAAACATTATGCCCTTATACCTCGACGAGTGCTTTTAGAATTGGCTGCTGAAGGTATTTCTGTTCCTTACTTTAAGAAATACAAAATGTTTATGAACCGATTTTGCAAGAATGGATCCTATAATATAAGTGACCAAATTGTATGTGTCTACCATATGATTACTGATAGCTGCATGAGTATTGGAATTCCTCTCAATGAATTTTTGGCTTGGCATGGAATGTATTATGCGTTTGATTCGATTATTATCACTATTTGCATATAATGGTAAACCACATATTCATGAGGTTAGTGTATGGTGTAATATATATGGCATAAATCCTTACGTTTTATATACTCTTTAATTTAAGTGCATGTGATAGATGTGATTGGTGATAGATGTGACCGGTGATAGATGCAGGAATAACCGTAGTGCATATCTGGTTATGTGCTATAACTTGTTGAGAACTCTATGCTTAAATGGCCCTGCCAACCCTGCTAATGGATGGTAAAGTAAAAGTGTTAACTAAAAGGTGTGCACATGGAATCATGTCTATGCTCTGATCAAAGTCATGAGTGGCACCTCGACGGTGCACACGTTGTGTATAAGTCTGTAATGTTACACCAAGGTGGTGAATATCAAAGTCTAGCATCTTGGTGATGCATGTGTGGGTCTGATTCACACCTGAATGGTGTGTCATTAGTCTGTATCATGGTGATGCATATGTGGTTTATCCTGTACCTTGGTGGTACGAACGTAGTCTGTTATGTACTTTGGTAGTACGAATGTAGTCTGTCATATACTTTGGTGGTACGAACGTAATCTGTCATGTACTTGGGT
Source organism: Khaya senegalensis (assembly GCA_032402905.1). Taxonomy (NCBI): domain Eukaryota; kingdom Viridiplantae; phylum Streptophyta; class Magnoliopsida; order Sapindales; family Meliaceae; genus Khaya; species Khaya senegalensis. Next base: position 7,789,525 of record CP135540.1, read on the forward strand.
AGTACGAACGTAGTCTGTCATGTACCTTGGTGGTATAAACGAGGTCTACCATATACCTTAGTGGTGCTTGATCTCGAGTCTGATATGTGAAATTAAGGATAATTTCCTATTGTATACCTTGACCAGTTACTACCTTGAAATCATTGCATAAATATCACGTATTATTTAGATACATGGTCTTTTGTGCCTATTAATTTAGTATAAATGCATCTACCCTGATTATGATATATTTTTTTATTGATAGAGTAACGTATGTTCTTGAAAAAGTATTGATGACGATTCTACGTTTATTAATATGCGATGGCAAAAGTGTGTGTATTAAACATACCTATTTTCAAAGCCCTTGGCATGAATGCCATTGTCTTGATGTTGCTTGTATTGCGGGTGTAAAGCATATTCTCTTATGCCATGGCAATGAATGATATATTCATTAGCATGTGTAATTTTATGGATTTTTAAAGCAAATAGGCATATTTTTAAAATATATATATGCATGAGTTGAGAAAGATTTTATAAAATGTGTTGAAAAAGTTATGGACAATACAGATAAACTTCCTTCCAGTTTGTGTTATTGAGCCTAGAACTCCTTACCCAGTAGCTAGTTTTGAAGATTGCTATGAAATTGATTCTTTGTATGAACCAAGAATATGCACAATCCAATAAATAGCGGTATGTTGTGAACCGCGAGAATATGTAATTCGGATTGTGAGAAAGGAGTAGGGATTTGGGGTGTATATATATATATATATATAGTTATGACCCAATATCCAATTTAGCCATAACTATTGAAAGGTTCACCCTATGCGTATTATGTTGTCTAACTGTGTGACTATGAGAATATGTGCTTGATTGCTGATATTATATAGTTTCTTGTACGTGTCAACTTGCATATACATGCGACTATGTTATGACTGATGAAGGGTTCAGAATTATAATGGTATCCTGCATAAGTTTCAAGAAGGTGCATTGTCATAGAATATTATGTTTTAAGGATATATATATATATATATCCATGATTTGAATGAAAATAAATGTTTTATGCATTTTATATGCATTAACATGGTTTTGCAAGGATAGTGTTATGTTGATAATTTTATAAAGGGATGAAGAGTGATTTGATTGCACTGTAAGGAGTATTGGCATGAGATACTTAGAAAATGGTGGATTTTCAAAATATAGATTTTTGAAAATTGTGGTTTATGAATTGAACTGATGGGGAAAGTATGATGAGAAAATAACGGGCCGTTATGCAGCATCAGCAGAAACCTTCAGAGATGGAAGGGTGAAATTAGACACCTAGATGGGTGAGAGCTGTTATAATTTATTATTATGAGATAGAGGATCACGGGTTGGTCTGAGTAACCATAGGCTGGGCCCTATTTCCTTTTGGGAGTCACTGAATGTAACTGTGTAGGCCGTATTTCGAGTTATACTACCCATGATTGATCAAGTGATCAGGGAATTCAAAAATAAAATATTCTGTACATGCCAATATTTATAATACCATATTTTTTATGAGAAATAGTTTTAATGAAAACTTGCATCTCATGAGCATAGGTATCACTATACTATGAATGAGATCATTTAGAACTTATATATTATCAGGAATAGTTATGTATTGACACCTAGATAAAAATGACCTGCATGTAAGCGATTGCTTCCAATGTATGTGAATTTCAGTATGTATAGGTGCTCAGCTACGGCATTCATTGTGCATGGGTTAAATGTGCGATGTTTAACGCATATGTGGTATCCATTGTGCATGGAATAAGTGTATAATGGTATTTAGAAATGAAAACATGATTTTGCTTCTCGTGGTAACAGTCGAAATTTTAGGTTACATATCAAACATTACGTATATGACTAGGTTATCTTAGCCATGAATCCCGATACTTGAAATCCTTTCTATTCGCTGTGGTTTTATAGTCGGCTATATATGTAGGTGGAAAGAGATATTCAACTCAATAGTTGAGTGATTAAAGCGAGAGGTTATAGTCATGTGTTGAATACACATAGTTGACGTTGGTTTTTATGAATGAACATGAGCATTCTGTGGATGACGATGCAAATGTCTGATCGGGAGAAAATACTTGATGGTGTAGATTATGGCCGAGGTGGATGAATTGTTGATTCTATTTGACCTACTTCCATTAATTTCGAGAACAAAATTTCATTAAAGAGGGAGGTATTGTAACATCTTGAAACTTCTATACCCTTAAAATTCTGTCATGGAGTTATAATATAGTATTTTCAAGAGTTTGAATAAGAGAGAGAGTTGGCCGGTATTTGAGACAATGTACTGTATGAGCAAAAAATATAGTATTTCATTACCGGTATTAGAAATTTGATGACTGAAGCGGAAAGCTGTAATTTTTTGTCGTGCATGCACGACTATATAGCGGGATGGGCCGGGAAACCCGACAATTTGACCTCACTTTTTTTCTCCCTTTTCTCTCTCTCCTCCCCACGTCTTTCTCTCCTGTGAACAGTGACTTTTGTCATCAGATCTCAGATCACCTCACCGCCGGTGAGTGGAGGACCGCTGGGTTGTCGCGAGTACAGAGCTGCCAACCCCACCCCAATTGCCGTCGCCACGCGCCCTCATGCGCCGCCCGAAGTTTCACCGACGTGAACTTTGACCGACGATTCACGGCGGTGCATGGATAGTAGACCGACACCTCCAGCGCGTCTGGCACCATCTCGCCGCCCTCTTCACGGTGGTGTGCCCAGTTCCAGCATTTGGTCACCGGATTCCAGCGAGGGATGGCTGATCGGGAAGGTGTCTTTCCGGCAAGATTTTCGGCGATAGGTGTAGCTCCGGTGGTATCTGAACCGATCAGTGTGCTCTCCGATACTCGTACTTCAACGCGGTATATTTAGATCTCAATTTGGAATGAGTTTCGATGATGATTCGAGGGTCCAAAGTAAATACCTTGAAATCTGAAATTTTATGATATTTAGTGATTTTGAATGCTTCAATTTGTGTTTTGTGGCATATGGACACCATAGACAGTATCCTAACATTGCAAGGATTGTGATGGTATGTTCCATTCATAAAACAGAAACTAAAATTTCGTTGGTTGAATAGTATTTGTAAATAGTGCTCATAAACAGTAACTTGCATGTTTTTCGAGGAGATTCCCGTAGCGTACGAAAGAGTATTTCGAACGTATATGCCCTCTCCTGGACAGCTTTTTATCATTTGTATAGGCATTAGGTATCCGGAGGTAAGATAATATGATATTTAAATTGTGAAAAAATAGATTTTAATATTTATAATGTTTATAATTGCATGAATGTATATCATAACAATAGTTTAAATTGTAGAAAAGTCCCATTGACGGGGAATGGGCATGATTGTGCAATTAGAAGTATTAATATCCGTGTGTTAAATATATATACATATATATAGTTATAAGCGTAATACCATTACCGTCGACCTGCAGTGCTACATTAGGTATTCTAAAATACCTATACAGCATTGTATGTCTCATGTTTATATATATATATATATATATATTTTATATGGTAGATACGCTTGTATATATATATATTTATATGGTAGGTACGCTTGTATATATATATATATATATATACGTAATTATGCCCTTGTGATTGAATGATTGAGTAGAGGTTGCACTTGATGTTTTGCAATGCTATCCGAATGGACATGTGTGTATATATTAGTATATTATAATTATTATGCCATAGTAAGGTAATGGGTATAGTTTGACTTGTGATGACATATTGGGATTACGTGTAATGACGCAATATAAAATAACCAATTAAAATATGTTTTTGTGAATTTGTAATAATAGTGATATAGTGTATCCATGTGTTTGGATTGTAATATATTTCTGTGTTTTATCTTAATTGTTTTATGGTGTATTTATATGCAGAGTGGAATATGTTTTCATGACTTAGTACTGCTAGTCTTACGATAAATCCATACGTATGAAGTCTTTTTAGAAGATAAGGGCTAATAAATGTGTTCATAAGTAATTATATTACTTATTATGAAATTATGAACGTACTTTTTAATTAATGTAGGCAAAATAGTCATTCTGTCGACTAAGAATAAATCTGTATGGATAATTGGTATAATTAGGATAATTATGGATCGATAGTTTTTTTGTTACACTAGTAAAGCCGCATAGGACGGAGTAGTATCATTATAATAATACTGTAGTGCCCTTCGAGGTATGTTGAACCCATAGCAGCTCCGAATTGATAATAAGATTGTTGTGCCCTTCAGGGTATGTTGAACTCACAGCGATGGAAAAATAATAATCAAAACTATGGTGCCCAAGGGGTATGTTGAACCCATGGTAGGAAGCGACTGTTCTCCATAGCGTCCTTGGGTACGTGTAACCCATGGTAAAACTATTAATCCTGTTGGTCTGAGGAACCTAGTGTAAGCAAATGACCATCGTATGCATATATTAAAGTGTACGATGGATATCATGACCACGATCCATAATTTACTTAATTATGACCGATCTATAAGAAAATGAATTCGTGTGCCTACTAGATTCAAACTGTATGATAAAATACTTCTATCTGCTAAGAGTTGCTTGTGTTTGTGTGAATAGCGATGAGGCAGTAACACGCTGTGTTTTATTTGGTATTAGGACTGTCCTAGTTTTCTTGTGCAAGTAGGGCAGTTTGTATGTATAAACAAACTCTTGCCGAATTCCTGTAAGAAATACTATTTATACAGCCATTCATGTAACACCCCCTTCCTTTCATCTCAATGAGAAGCTGGCTTACAATCCCGACTGAGTACGATGGAACATACATATCTGATTCATATATCCCTATTATCCCAATACTAATTCATTACTAGTCTATTTTATTATACATTCACATTATCTCTTTATTCTTACCATATCAAGAAAACTTGATAGTTATACCATAATCACAAATACATGTCCACCATTCCTTATCCCTTACTAGGGATTCTTTCACCTATATAAATCATAACTATATCACTATAGGGACACATATCAATCCAATCATAGTCGTCTATTAAGGTACACTGGTAATGACAAACGTAACTCATAACATAGCTCCTATACCATCATATCCTTACCGTACTCTCCACCACACGTATAAATGTGTAGACTAATATATTGAATGACCTGCAATACACCAAATGTGCCTTTTCAACAATATCCTCAAGCATCTCACATGGCCTTTAATTTATTATGGACTCAAACATATTCTTTTCTTTTCACAAGCACACCGGTGGGTTAGACCTGATTTTATATACTTGAAGTGAGGTAGCCTATATATTGCCTAACCCATTATCTTATTTAAATTCTAATTCTCCTTTTTCAAACTGATGCGAGCTCTCTTTTTCTACAAGGTTAAGTTCTCTCTTAAAGAATTGAAACTTGTCAAAGTGTAATTAGACTTCAACCATTTTCGCAATTCACAATCAAAACAAAAATCCGATTGTGACTGCAATTAAAGGTAATCCTAGACCCTCCTCTACATATGAAAACCAGAATACAAAAGGAGATCATGAATGACTGTATAAATAGTATTTCTTATAGGAATTCGGTAAGAGTTTGCTTATACATATAAGCTGCCCTACTTGCACAAGAAAACCAGGACAATACCAATACCAAATAAAACACAACGTGTTACTGCCTCATCGCTATTCACACAAACACAAGCAACTCTTAACAAATAGAAGTATTCTACCATACAGTTTGAATCTAGTAGGCACACGAATTCTTTTCCTTATAGATTGGTCATAATTAAGTAATTATGGATCGTGGTCATGATATCCACCATACACTTCAATATATGTATATAATGGTAATTCGCCCACACCGGGTTCCTCAGACCAATAAGATAAATAGTTCTACCATGGGTTGCACGTACTCAAAGACACCATAGAGAACAGCCGCTTCCTACCATAGGTTCAACATACCCCTCGGGCACCATGGTTTTTATTATCATTTTTTCATTGCTATGAGTTCAACATACCCCGAAGGACACTACAGTCTTATTATCAATTCGGAGCTGTTGTGGGTTCAACACACCCCGAAGGGCACCACAGTCTTATTATAATGATACTAGTCCATCCTGTGCGGCTTTACTAGTGTAACAGAAAAACTATCGATCCATAATTATCCTAATTATACCAATTATCCATACAGATTTATTCTTAGTCGACTTAATCATGACAAAATGATCATTTTGCCTACATTAATTAAAAGGCACGTTCATAATTTCATAATAGGCAATATAATTACCTATGAACACATTTATTAGCCCTTATCTTCTAAAAAAACTTCATACATATGGATTTATCGTAAAGTTAGCCGTACTAAGTCATGAAAACATATTTCACTCTGGCATATAAATACACCATAAAACAATCAAGATAAAATATAGAAATATATTACAATCTGAACACATGGATACACTATATCATTATTATTACAAATTCACAGAAACATATTTTAATCGGTTATCATATATTGCGTCATTACACGCAATCCCAACATGTCATCACAAGTTAAACTATACCCATTACCTTACTACGGCATAATAATTATAACAAATTAACGTAAACACACATATCCATTCAGATAGCATTGCAAACATCAAGTGCAATATCTACTCAATCATTCGATCACAAGGGTATAATTACGTATGCATATACAAGCGTACCTACCATATAAATATATATATATATATATATACAAACATGGGATATACAATGCTATATAGGTATTTTAGAATGCCTAATGTAGCACTGCAGATCGACGGTAATGGTATTATGGTTATAACTATATATATATATATTTAACACACAGACATTAACACTTCTAATTGCACAATCATGCCTATTCCCCGTCAATGAGACTTTTCTACAATTTAAACCATTGTAATGATATGCATTCATGCAATTATAAATATTATAAATATTAAAATCTAATTTTTCACAATTTAAATATTATATTATCTTACTTCCGGGCACCCAGTGCTTATACGAATGATAAAAAACTGTCGCAGAGAGGGTATGCACTTTTGAAATACTCTTCTGTACGCTATGGGTATCTCCTCAAAAAACGTGCAAATTACTGTTCATGGATACTATTTATAGATACTATTTAACCCACAAAATTTTGATTTCTGTTTCACGAATGGAACATACCATCGTGATTCTTGCGATGTTATGATACTATTCATGGTATCCATATGCCACAAAACATAAATTGAAGCATTCAAAATCACTAAACATCCTAAAATTTCATATTTTATGGTACCTATTTTGGACCCTTGAATCATCATCGAAACTCTTTCCAAATTGAGATCTAAACATACTGCGTTGAAGTACGAGTGTCGGAGAGCACACTGCTCGGTTCAAATTCCACTGGAGCTACACCAATTGCCAAAAATCTTGCCGGAAAGATACCTTCCTGATCAGCCTTCCCTCACCGGAATCCGGTGGCCAAATGCTGAAACTGGGCACACCACCGTGAAGAGGGCGGCGAGACGATGCCAGACGTGCTGGAGGTGTTGGTCAACTCGCCGTGCGTGAGGGCGCGTGGCGACGGCAATTGGGGCAGAGTTTGTGGCGTTGCACTCGTGACGGCCCGACGGTCCTCCACTTGCCGGTGGTGAGGTGATCTAAGGTCCGGTGGTGAAAGTCACTGTTCATAGGAGAGAGAACCATGGGGAGGAGAGAGAGAAGAGAGAGAAAGGGAGGAAAAAAAGTGAAGTTGGTTTTTCGGGTTTTCCAACCCCGTCCCGCTTATATAGTCGTGTATGCACGACAAGAAATTATTGTTTTTCGCTTTTGTCATCAAATTTCTGATACCGGTAATGAATTACTGTATTTTTTACTCATACAGTATATTGTCCCGAATACCGGCCAACTCTCTCTCTTATTAAAACTTTCAAAAATACTGTATTATAACTCCATGACAGGATTTTAAGAATATAGAAATTTCAAGATGTTACAATACCTCCCCTTTTAATGGAATTTCATCCTCGAAATTAGTGGAAGTAGGTTAAATAGAATTAACAATTCATCCACCTCGACCATAATCTACACCATCAAGTATTTTCCCCCGATCAGATATTTGCATTGTCATCCACAGAATGCTCATGTTCATTCATAAAAAGCAACCTCAACTATGTGTATTCAACACATAACTATAACCTCTCACTTTAATCACTTAACTATTGAGTTGAATATCTCTTTCCACATACATATATCGTCGACTATAAAACCACAGCGAATAAAAATGATTTCAAGTATCAGGATTCATGACCAAGATAACCCAGTCATATACGTAATATTTGATATGTAACATAAAATTTCGACTGCTACCACGATAAGTAAAGTCATGTCTTCATTTCTAACTACCATTGTACACTTATTCCATGCACAATGGATACCACATATGCGTCAAACATCACACATTTAACCCATACACAATAAATACCGTAGCTGAGCACCTATACATACTGAAATTCACATACATTGGAAGCAATCGCTTACATGCAGGTCATTTTTATTTAGGTGTCAATACATAACTATTCCTGATAATATATAAGTTCTAAATGATCTCATTCATAGTATAGTGATACCTATGTTCATGAGATGTAAGTTTTCATTAAAACCATTTCTCATAGGAAAATACGGTATTATAAATATTGGCATGTACATAATATTTTATTTTCGAATTCCCTGATCACTTGATCAAACATGGGTAGTATAATTCAAAATACGGCATACACAGTCACATTCAGTGACTCTCAAAAGGAGATAGGGCCTAGCCTATGGTTACTCAGACCAACCCGTGATTCTCTATCTCATAATAACAAATTATAACAGCTCTCACCCATCTAGGTGGCCAGTTTCACCCTTCTATCCTAGAAGGTTCCTGCTGACGCTGCATAACAGCCCGTTATTTTCTCATCATACTTTTCCCATAAATTCAATTTATAAACAGCAATTTTCAAAACTCTATATTTTGGAAATTCACCATTTTCTAAGTATCCCATGCCAATACTTCTTACAGTGCCAATAAATCACTCTTCATTCCTTTATGAAATTATCAACATAACACTGTCCTTGCAAAACCATGTTAATGCATATAAAATACATAAAACATTTATTTTCGTTCAAATCATGGATATATATATATATATATATATTTAAAACATAATATTCCATGACAATGCACCTTCTTGAAACTTATTCATGATACCACCATAATTCTGAACCTTTCATCAGCCATAACATAGTCGCATGTATATGCAAGTTCACACATACAAGAAACCATATAATATCAACAACATATGCAAATTCACAAATACAAGAAACCATATAATATCAGCAATCATGCACATATGCTCATGGTCACACAGTTAGTCAACATAATACGCATAAGGTGAACGTTTTAGTAGTTATGGATAAATTAGATATCAGGTCATAACTATATATATACAATCCCAATCCCCACTCCTTTCTCACAATTTGAATTACATGTTCTCGCGGTTCACAATATACCGCTATCTATTGGATTGTGCATATTCTTGGTTCATACGAAAAACTAATTTCAGAGCTATCTTCAAAACTAGCTACTGAGTAGAGAGTTCTAGGCTCAATAACACAACTGAAGGGAAATTTATCCATATTATCCATAACTTTTCTAACACATTTTAAAAAAAAATCTTTCTCAACTCATGCATATATATATATATTTAAATATGCCTATTTGCTTTAGAAAAATCCATAAAATTACACATTCTAATGAATATATCATTCATTGCCATGGCATAAGAGAACATGCATTACACCCGCAATACAAGCAACATCAAGATAGAGGCATTCATGCCAAGGGCTTTGAAAACAGGTATGTTTAATACACACACCACTGTCATCACATATTAATAAACGTGGAATCATTGTCAATGCTTTTCTAAAAACATGTGTTACTTTATCAATAAAATATATCTATATCATAATCGGGGTAGATGCATTCATACCAAATTAATAGACACAAAAATCTATTTGAATAGAAACTACTCAATAGAATTGTACTGTTGAACTAATTGAGTAATTCCTCTAAACTTTCAACAGCAACCAATCGAACACTACAGTCCGAAAACAAGTTATCAAGGCACTTAAATATCCCATCAATATCTTATTTTTTCTAGAGCATGATATTAGTCACACATACAATGCACAAGTTTATTCCACACATATAGTCACAATGAAAATTTTATTATTGCTCATGAAATTTATTACTGCTCATGAACTTAGCGTATACTAAGCGAACAATAACAGACTTATTAATAAAAAAATAATATCACTATCAGCATGGCAAAATTTTTCTTCATTCCACTTAATGTAATACAGCATACATATCACGTCATCAGAACATATGATGCCCATTCATCTTTATGTATGCAATGTGACCAGTACCATGGCACATATTGTAGCATAACAATCATCAATATCGTGTATCTAAATAATACGCGATATTTATGCAATCATCTCAAGGTAGTAATTGGTCAAGGTGCACAATAGGAAATTACCCTTAATTTCACATACCAGACCCGAGATCAAGCACCACCAAGGTACACGACAGACTACGTTCGTACTACTAAAGTACATAACAGACTACGTTCGTACCACCAAGGTACATGACAGATTACGTTCATACCACCAAGGTACAGGATAAACCACATATGTATCACTATGATACATACCGATGACACCATTCAGGTGTGAATCAGACCTACACGTGCATCACCAAGATGCTAGACTTTGATATTCACCACCTTGGTGTAACATTACAGACTTACACACAATGTATTCACCGTCAAGGTGCCACTTATGACTTTGATCAGAGCATATACGTAATTCCATGTGCACACTTCTCAGTTAACACTTTTATTCTACCATCCATTGGCAAGGTTGGCAGGGCCATTTAAGCATAGAGTTCTCAACAAGTTATAGCACATAACCAAATATGCATTACGGTTATTTCTGCATCTATCACCGGTCACATCTATCACTAGTCACACCTATAACATGCATTTAAATTAAAAAGTATATAAAACATACGGATTTATACCACATATGTTACACCATACACTAACCTCATGAATATGTGGTTCACCATCACATGCAAATAGTGATAGTAATCAAATCAAATGCATAATACATTCCATGCCAGACCAAAAATTCATTGAGAGTAATTCCAATACTCGTGCAGCTATCAGTAATCATATAGTAGACACATACAATTTGGTCACTTATATCATAAGATCCATTCTCGCAAAATCGGTTCATAAACATTTTGTATTTCTTAAAATAAAGAACAGAAATACCTTACAGCGGCCAGTTTCGGAAGCACTCGTCGAGGCATAAGGGCATAATGTTTTTGCAAAATGTATAATTTCATTAAGATAAAACCTATGAAAAAGTAAGAAAGTGCTCTGATACCAAAAATGTAACACCTCCTTCCTTTCATTTCTATTCATATGGCATATAGTACATTGAAATTATCGAAAAGGGTAAAAATCAACATTTTCTTATAGTGAAGCGAAGTTTTCATTTGTTCAAAGGAGTTTATAGAAAGTAACCATATAAATAGTAACAACTAAAATGGTAATTTTTTTTTTCTCTAAAGTATTTTTATGCATTTAATAAAATTAATACTTTAAAGTACACAGAAAGAAAATTACATAACAATGGCCTAAACCTTAGATATATTATGCCCTGTCTGAAATCTTTACCTTAACTGCACTTTCCGGAACCACTACCGCTATATCATATTCACCTGAAAAGTAATAATCCCACAGAGGGGTGAGCACACCACATTACTCAGTAAGATAATACAATACTTAAATAAAGGAAGGAGCATGTTACCCGAATCTCTACTTATTTGGCTATTTCATACAATTTCACACACATAGGTAAATGCATGTCCATATATCAATGTACATGTACAGACAAACCTATGCTCAATAATATAGACAAGAAATCATGCCATATCATCCAGAGCTCTAAGCACTATCTTAGCTATGAATTCTATATAAACAATCCCAACCAAATTAATACTCCTCATAATATACCATACACAGGCTATGCAGTCTCAAACAATATATTTTTTAAATGAATAGCTACATCACCTGTGTCTGTTTAAATCTTATTTCTATTCTTATCAACGGACACCTACATGACCATATAAAATCAATACATGGTTATTCGTATACACTTCAATATATGTATACAATGGTCATTCGCCCACACCGGGTTCCTCAGACTAATAGGATAAATAGTTCTACCATAGGTTGCACGTACCCAAGGACGCCATAGAGAATAGCCGCTTCCTACCATGGGTTCAACATACCCCTTGGGCACCATGGTTTTTATTATCATTCTCCCATTGCTGTGGGTTCAACATACCCTGAATGGCACCACAGACTTATTATCAATCCGGAGCTACTATGGGTTCAACATACCCTAAAGAGTACCACAGTCTTATTATTCATCCAGAGCTACTATGGGTTCAACATACCCCGAAGGGCACCACAATCTTATTCTATTGATACTGCTCCATCCTGTGCGGCTTTACTAGTGTAACAGAAAAACTACCGATCCATAATTATCCTAATTATACCAATTTTCCATACAGATTTATTCTTAGTCGACTTAATCATGACAAAATGACAATTTTGCCTACATTAATTAAAAGGCACGTTCATAATTTCATAATAGGCAATATAATTACCTATGAACACATTTATTAGCCCTTATCTTCTAAAAAGACTTCATACGTATGGATCTATCGTAAGGTTAGCCGTACTAAATCATGAAAACAATCAAGATAAAGTACAGAAATATATTACAATCCGAACACATAGATACACTATATCACTATTATTACAAATTCACAAAACTATATTTTAATCGATTATCATATATTGCGTCATTACACGCAATCTCAACATGTCATCAGAAGTCAAACTATACCCATTACCTTACTACGGCACAATAATTATAACAAACTAACATAAACACACATGTCCATTCAGATAGTATTGCAAACATCAAGTGCAATATCTACTCAATCATTCGATCACAAGGGTATAATTACGTATGCATATACAAGCGTACCTACCATATAAATATATATATATATACAAACATGGGATATACAATGCTGTATAAGTATTTTAGAATACCTAATGTACTACTGCAGGTCGACGGTAATGATATTACGCTTATAACTATATATATATATATATATTTATTTAACACACGGATATTAACACTTCTAATTGCACAATCATGCCCATTCCCCGTCAATGGGACTTTCTACAATTTAAACCATTGTAATGATATGCATTCATGCAATTATAAATATTATAAATATTAAAATTTAATTTTTTATAATTTAAATATTATATTATCTTACCTCTAGGCACCCAGTGTCTATGCGAATGATGAAAAGCTGTCCCGGAGGGGGTATACACATTTGAAATACTCCTCCGTACGTTATGAGTATCTCTTCGAAAAATGTGCAAATTACTGTTCATAAGTACTATTCACAGACACTATCTAACCCACAAAATTTTGATTTTCATTTCACGAACGAAATATACCATCGCGATCTTTGCGATGTTAGGATACTGTCCATGATGTCCATATGCCACAAAACACAAATTGAAGCATTCAAAATCACTAAACATCTTAAAATTTTAGATTTCAAGGTACCTACTTTGGACCCTTGAATCATCATCGAAACTTATTCCAAATTGAGATCTAAACATACCGCGTCAAAGTACGAGTGTCGAAGAGTACACTGCTCAGTTCAGATTCTACCGGAGCTACACCAATCGCCAGAAATCTTGTCAGAAAGACACATTCCCGATCAGCCATCCCTTGTTGGAATCCGGTGACCAAATGTCGGAACTGGGCACACCACCGTGAAAAAAGCGACGAGACGGTGCCAGACACGCTGGAGGTGTCGGTCAACTCGCCGTACACCACCGTGAATCGCCGGTCAAAGTTCACGTCGACAAGAATTCAGGAGGCGCTTGAGGGCGCGTGGTGACGGCGATCAGGTCAGGGTTTGCGGCATTGCACTGGCGACGGCCCAGTAGTCCTCCACTCGCTGGTGGTGAGGTGATTTGAGGTCCGATGACGAAAGTCACTGTTCACAAGAGAGAGAACCGTGGGGAGGAGAGAGAGAAGAGAGAGAAAGGGGGAAAAAAAGTGAAGTTGATTTTTTGGGTTTTCCGACTCCATCCCGCATGTATAGTCGTGCACGCACGACGAGAAATTACAGCTTTCTGCTTTCATCGTCAAATTTTTGATATTGATAATGAATTACTATATTTTTTGCTCATACAGTACACTGTCCCGAATACCAGCCAACTCTCTCTTATATCAAAACTTTCAAAAATACTGTATTATAACTCCATGACAGGATTTTAAGAATATAGAAATTTCAAGATGTTACAATTCATGACCTCCCTTTGTATTATGGTTTTCATATGTAGAGGAGGGTCTAGGATTACCTTTAATTGCAGTCATAATCGGATTTTTATTATGATTGTGAATTGCGAAAATGGTTGAAGTCTGATTACACCTTGACAAGTTTCAATTCTTTAAGAGAGAACTTAACCTTGTAAAAAAAGGGAGCTAACATCAGTTTGAAAAAGGGAAATTAGGATTTAAATAAGATAATGGGTTAGGTAATATATAGGCTACCTCACTTCAAGTATATAGAATCATGTCTAACCCACCGGTGTACTTGTGAAATGAAAAGAATATGTTTAAGTCCATAATAGATTAAAGGTCATGTGAGATGCTTGAAGATATTGTTGAAAAGGCACACTTGGTGTATTGCAGGTCATTTGATATATTAGTCTATACGTTTATACGTGTGGTGGAGAGTACGGTAAGAATATGATGGTATAGGAGTTATGTTATAAGTTACGTTTTTCATTACCAATATACCTTAATAGATGACTAGGATTGAATTGATATGTGTCCCTATAATGGTATAGTTATGATTTATGTAGGTGAAAGAATCCCTAATAAGGGATAAGGAATGGTAAACATGCATTCATGATTATGGTATAACTGTCAAGTTGTCTTAATATGGTAAGAATAAAGAGATAATGTGAATGTATGATAAAATAGACTAGTAATAAATTAGTATTGGGATAATAGGGATATGTGGATCGGATATGTATGTTCTATTGTACTTAGTCGGGCTTGTAAGCCAGCTTCTTATTGAGATATGACGTTAAGACTATGGTACCCTGAGGGGTAGGTGGAATCTACAACTGTACTCCAAATGACCCTATGGCCTAGAGTAACAACCATGATCCATGATGTCTCTAAGTATAATCGATCACTTGCAAATGCAATAAAGTACTACCACTAACCTTCCGGGAGTGGAAATAACATACAGAAGAAGTGTTAGCGTTTTTACTAATACCCTCGTTTGTATATATTTAGATGTTTGAAATATTGATATCCTATGAGGATATTGATTGTGTGCCTAGGATATTTTAGTTATCTCAGACCGAGTGTGTGATTGAAATTGTGTGGTTATACCGATTTCTGATCAGTTCTCTTTATGTTGTTGAGACTTTTAGTTGATATTTATGCGTAT
Organism: Khaya senegalensis; assembly: GCA_032402905.1. NCBI lineage: Eukaryota > Viridiplantae > Streptophyta > Magnoliopsida > Sapindales > Meliaceae > Khaya > Khaya senegalensis. The sequence continues at coordinate 7,805,199 of CP135540.1, forward strand.
ATCAATGTAGTGATTTTATATGGTCATGTAGGTATTTGTGATAAGAATGAAAAAAGGAATTAAAGGAGTACAGGTGAGGAAGTTATTCATTTAAAATACATCTTGTTTGAGACTGCATAATTTGTGGTGTGGTATGTTATGAGTAGTATTACTTTGGTTGAGACTGTTTATACAGAAGTCATAGCTGAGATATACAAAAGAATATCTTGTGTACGTCATTGAGCATATGTTTGTCTGTACATGTACATTGATACATGGGTATACTTTTATCTATGTGTGTGGACTTGTATGAAATGGCCAAAATAAATAGAGATTCAGGTAACATGCTCCTTCCCTTATTAAGTATTGTATTATTTTATTGAGCAATATGGTGTGCTCACCCCTTTGTGGGATTATTACTTTTTAGGTGATTATGATTAGCAGTAGCGGTTTCGGAAAGTGCAGTTGAGACAAAAATTTTCGGACAAGGCATAATATATCTAAGGTTTAGGCCATTATTATGTAATTTTCTTTCTGTGTACTCTGAAGTATTAATTTTATTAAAATGCATAACAATTCTTTAGAGGAAAAAAAATAATACTATTTTAATTATTACTATTTATGTGGTTACTTTCTATAAATTCTTTTGAACAAATGAAAAATTCGCTTCACTATAAGAAAGCATTGATTTTTATCTTTTTGATAATTTCAATGTACTATATGCCACATGAATAGAAATAAAAAGAAGGGGGTGTTACATATTTTGACCTTGTTGACATCGAAGACTTCTAATTGACTTTCATTTGTTCCTTGATTTGCATCACTATAATAACCATATATATTACATTTTCATAATTCCTTACCAACACATCTGTATGTACCCATAATCAATAATCATAATAAAATAATATATCTATTAATATATATATATATTGATATATTCATATGTACTATACTATAATGCTATACCATACACTATGATTAAAACATATAACGTATTAAAAATATTTTAAAATACTTCAGTATGACAATGGATGTTGACCGAATATATTACACATTCCAATATAATCCATTCCATTTTTAATAACCAATCAAAATCATCCTAACACTTCTAAATTTCATTAAGTATACCTATTCTCCATCAATGGAATTTAATTCATTATATTCCATAACCATATTTATAAATTAATATATTCATCAAAATATAACACAATAGAACCCATATGATTATTCACACTCCTTAATAGCTAAATTTTTAATTATACATTTTTTTCAATGTCTTCTATTTTTATCTACTAAAGTCAAATTCTATCAATTCTAATGTTTAACAATACATTTATAAACACATATAAGTATATCATAAAACAACGTTTAAGGTTATCTAAATAGTAACTAAAATTACCATTTTTACATTTCTCCATTTATCTTCCGTTTTAACCAACCAAATCAAATCAAATTCAATCAATTCCGTTGTTTCACCATGCCAATATTAACACATAATTCTCTCAAAAATCAGCATGCAATGCCTCAATAAACAGCACCTAAAATTTTTAATTTTGCCCTTTTTTTTTCTTTTTTCTTCTAATTTACACATGTAAATCAATTTCTACCAATTTTTCTTTTATTCTCTAACATATTTATACACATTTAAACATATCAAAAATACATCAAAATCAAGTATTTAAGTATTTCATGAACAGTGATCGAATATATCCTAATATACTTAAACTAAATTTTTTTCTTTTTACACAAATCTATTCACTCCAATCTACTTCCCAAATATTCAATTTCATAAATTATGCATCAATTCCACAAAATCCTCAAATTATCAAGTTAAGATTTAGGGTTCTTACCTCAAATCTAAAATTAATGGCAATTACACCAAATTCAAGTTAAAAACAGTTAAATTACCATTTAAAACTATAAAACTACTATTAAAACCACTTTTCAATAAATTTATAAACTGAAACTTAATAAAAACAAGAATTTTTACTATCAAATTAAAGCTCTCGTCGCGTAAAATAATTTTTTTTTCTGCAGTAATATGTTTAATCGTGCGGATTGTGAGATTTTACTTGATTTTTTTTAAGGAAATAAAAAAATTTGAAAGAAAAGAAAAATAGTGACTTACGACAGGAGAGAGAAGGAAAAAGATGAATTGATCTAATTTTGAAAAGTCAAATAGTCTTATCTAACTTAATATTTTTAAAAATTATACTCTTTTCCAATAACTTTTCAAAACTTACATTTAACTCCTAAAAAGATTATGAGACTACCCAAACTATTTTCAAATTCTTTTCTTTAGTCCATCAGTTTCAATCCTACTTTTTTCTTCAAATTTTTTATGAAAAGACCATTTTACCCCTAATAAAGAAAATTGATTATTTTGGTCATTTTTCATCATTTTTAGGAGAATTCATATCCAAATTTAATTTTGCTTTTTCTTATATTTTATTTACAATATTCACAAGAATTCTAAGTGATTGAAATCTAGCGAAGTCCTTTCGACCCTTGGCGTAATGATCGTTTCACTCTTTTTAGCAAAATTGTCCATTTTCATCAAAAATAGTAATTTTGACATTTTTAAGGTTATAAAATCTATCTTTCCTTTTAACATATTCTATTACACTAATTTACATCCTCAACAACTAGCTTGGTTAATCAAAATTTTGTCAAAATAACTATTTTGACCTTTCTTGCTAATAATACTTGTTTTCACTAAATTTCCTCTAAACGCATTTGTAAAATTTTTCTTCTATATTTCTCTACTCCAATACTGTTACTATATCCACTTCAATGTGAATATAATAGTTAATTTAAGCAATACTTAAATTTGAGGATGTTACATGAGCCACCTGTTTCTAATGCCTTACGAACTGAGAAGGATGCTTATAAAAAGTTTCAAGATGATGCTTTATATATTATTTGCCTTATCTTAGTAATTTTGACATTATTGCTTTAAGTAATACCACATGATTTATCATTGTGTGGTTATGTTCGAATAAATAGTTCTCTAACTATTTAATCCATAATAATGTCTTAATAATGTGACTATCACGTTACCCGCACTAATATCATCTTATAATATTCACTAGAAATATTCAATATGCCTATTATGTGATATTGTTGCCTAATTGATATCATCTTCGTAGAGAATGACTTTAATAATATGTAACACCCCCTTCCTTTCATTTCTATTCATGTGGCATATAGTACATTGAAATTATTGAAAAGACAAAAATCAACGATTTCTCATAATAAAGCGAGGTTTTCATTTATTCAAAAGAGTTTATAAAAAGTAACCACATAAATAGTAACAGTTAAAATAGTATTATTTTTTTTTTTTCTAAAGAATTGTTATGCATTTTAATGAAATTAATATTTCAAAGTACACAGAAATAAATTACATAACAATGGCCTAAACCTTAAATATACTATGCCCCACTCGAAAATCTTTGCCTCAACTGCACTTTTCGGAACCGCTACCGCTATGCCGTATTCACCTGAAAATAATAATCCCACAAAGAGGTGAGCACACCACATGGCTCAGTAAGATAATACAATACTTAAATAAAGGAAGGAGCATGTTACCTGAATCCCTACTTATTTTGGCCATTTTACACAATTCCACACACACAAGTAAATGCATATCCACATATCAATGTACATGTTCCAACAAGCATATGCTCAATAATGTACACAAGATATCATATCATCTCCTCTTGAATTCTAAGCACTATATCATCTATGAATTCTGTATAAATATCTCAATCAGAGTAACACTCCTCATGATATACCATATACAGATAATGCAATCTCAATCAATATATTATCTAAATGAATCACGCTATCACCTGTGTTCGTTTAAATTCTAATTCTATTCTTATCAACGAACACCTACATGATCATATAAAATCATTACGTACTTATTCGTATAAATAACGACTAATGCCGCGGCCCCATACAGAGGAACTACTTAGAAGCCGGTATAACCACACAGTATCAATCACACACTCGGCCTGGGATAGCCAAAATATCCTAGGCACACAATCAATACCCACATAGGATACAGATATTTCAAACTCCTAAATATAGATACAACCGAGGGTATTTGTAAAATAATAACACTATTTTTGTATGCCATTTCCACTCCCGGAAGGTTGGTGATAGAAATTTCATTGCGTTTATAAGTGATCAATTATACTTATAAACATTATGGATCCTAGTCGTTACTCTAAGCCACTGGGCCATTTGGAGGACAGCTGTGGATTCCACCTACCCTTCAGGGTACCACAGTCTTAACATCACACCTCCATTAGAAACTGGCTTACAAGCCCAGCTGAGGGAGATGGAACATACATATCCGATTCACGTATCACAATTATCTCAATACTGATTCATTACTAGTCTATGTTATCATATATTCATATTATCTCTTTATTTTCACTGAATCAAAACCACCGAACAATTGTACCATAATTACAAGTACAAGTCTTTCCTTCTTTATCCCATACTAGGGATTCTTTCACTTACATTAAACATTAATTATATTATTCTAAGGACACATATCAATCTAATCCTAGTCGTTCACTAAGTATACCGACAATAACAATATAAACTCATAACATAGTTCCTGCATCGTCATATTCTTACCGTATTCTCAACTATAGGAATAAACGTGCAAACTAATATGTCGAATAACCTGTAATACATCCAATGCGCCTTTTCCACAATATTCTCAAGTTTCTCACATGATCTTTAATCTTATTTTGAATTCACACATATTCTTTTCATTTTACCAACATATCGGTGAGCTAAACAGGATTCTATATACTAGAAGTGAGGTAGCCTATTTATTGCCTTACTCATTATCTTATTTAAATACTAATTCCCTTTGTTCAAGCTGATGCTAGCTCTCTATTTTTACAAGCTTAAGTTTCCTCTCAAAGAATTGACACTTGCCAAGGTGTAATCAGACTTCAACCATTTCCGCCATTTACAATCATAACAAAAACCTGATTGTGACTGCAATTAAAGGTAATCCTAGACCCTCCGCTACATATGAAAATCAGAATACCAAGGGAGGTCATGAATAGCTGTATAAATAGTATTTCTTATAGAAATTCGGCAAGAGTTTACCTATACATATAAGCTGCCCTACTTGCACAAGAAAACCAGGACAGTCCCCATACCAAATAAAACACAACGTGTTACTGCCTCATTGCAGTTCATACTAACACAAGCAACTCTTAGCAGATAGAAGTATTCTATCATGCAGTTTGAATCTAATAGGTACACAATTCATTTCCTTATAGATTTGTCATAATTAAGTAAATTATGAATCGTGGTCATGATATCCACCGTACACTTCAATATATGTATACAATGGTCATTCGCCCACACCGGGTTTCTCAGAACAACAGGATAATTAGTTCTACCATGGGTTGCACGTACCCAAGGACGCTATGGAAAACAGCCGCTTCCAACCATGGGTTCAACATACCCTGCGGGCACCATGATTCTTATTATCATTTCTCAATTGCTGTGGGTTCAACATGCCTCGAAAGGCACCACAGTCTTACTATCAATACGGAGCTGCTGTGGGTTCAACATGCCTCAAAAGGCACCACAGTCTTATTATCAATCCGGAGCTGCTGTGGGTTCAACGTACCTCAAAGGGCACCACAGTCTTATTATAATGATGCTGCTCCGTCCTAAGCAGCTTTACTAGGGTAACGGAAAAACTACCGATTCATAATTATCCCAATTATACCAGTTATCCACATAGATTTATTCATAGTTGACTCAGTCATGACAACATGACCATTTTGCTTACATTAATCAAGCAGCACGTTAATAATTTTCATGATAGGTAATATAATTACCTATGAATCACATTCATTAGTACTTATCTTCTAAAATGACTTTACACGCATGGATTTATCGTAAGGCTAGCAGTACTAAGTCATGAAAACATATTCCACTCTGGCATATAAATAAACCATAAGACAATCAAGATAAAACACAGAAGTGTATTACAATTCAAACGCATGGATACCCTATACCACTATTAATACAAATTCGCAGAACATATTTTATTCGGTTATCATATATCGCGTCATTACACGCAATCCCAACACGTCATTACAAGTAAAAATATACTCATTACCTTACTACGGCACAATAATTATAATATACTAACGTATGCACACATGTTAATTCGAATAGCATTGCAAAACATCGAATGCAGCATCTACTCAATCATTCCATCATAAGGACATAATTACGTATGTATATATAAGCGTTCCTACCATATAAATATAGGTAAATACAAACATGGGACATACAATGCTGTATAGGTATTTTAGAATACCTAATCTAGCAATGCAGGTCGACGGTAAATGTATTACGCTTATAACTATATATATATATATATATCTAACACAAGGATATTAACACTTCTAATTGCACAATCATGCCCATTCCATGTCAATGGGATTTTTCTACAATTTAACTCATTATTATGATGTATATTCATGCAAGTATAAACATTATAAATATTAAAACCAATTTTTTCACAATTTAAATATTATATTATCTTACTTTCAGGCACCCAATGCCTATACGAATGATGAAAAACTGTCCCGGAGAGGGTATACGCGTTCAAAATACTCCTCCGTACGCTACAAAATTTTTTTCGAAAAACGTGTAAGTTACTATTCACCGGCACTATTTACGAGTCACTATTCAACCCACAAACTTTTGGTTTCCGTTTCACGAACGGAACACACCATCGCGATCCTTGCGATGTCGGGATGCTGTTCATGGTGTCCATATGCCACAAAACACAAATTAAAGCCTTCAAAATCACCAATCATCCTCAAATTTCAAATGTTAAGGAACCTACTTTGGACCCTAAAATCATCATCGAAACTCATTCCAAATTGAGATCTAAACATACCGCGTTAGAGTACGAGTGTCAGAGAACACACTGGTCAGTTCAGATTCCACCGGAGCTACACCGGTCGCCGGAAATCTTGCTGGAAACACCCCTTCCCGATCAACCTTCCCACGCCGGAATCCGGTGACCAAATGCCGGAACGGGGCACACCACCGTGAAGAGGGCGGCGAGACAGTGCCAGACGCGCTGGAGGTGTCGGTCAACTCGCCGCCGTCTGCTGTGAATCGCCGGTCAAAGTTTACGTCGGCGGAGCTTTGGGCGGCGCGTGAGGGCGCGTGGCAGCGGCGATCGGGGCGGGGTTGGCGGTGTTGCACTCACGGCGGTCCGGCGGTCCTCCACTCACCAGTGGTGAGGTGATCCGAGGTCCGGTGACGAAAGTCACTGTTCACAGGAGAGAGAACAGTGGGGAGAGAGAGAAGAGAGAGAAAATGGAGGAAAAAAGTGAAATTTGTTTTCCGAGTTTTCCAACCCCTTCCCGCTTATATAGTCGGGCACGCGCGACGAAAATTACAGCTTTCCGCTTTCGTCGTCAAATTTCTGGTACCGGTAATGAAATACTGTATTTTTTGCTTATACAGTATGCTGTCTCGAATACCGGTCAACTCTCTCTCTTATCGAAACTCTCAAAAATACTATATTATAACTCCATGACAAGGTTTTAAGAGTTTAAAAATTTCAAGGTGTTACATAATATCATTAACTATTAAATGAATTATCTGGATAATTCACAAATATACTATATTTATATGCATAACTAAATAAAGAAAATAGTCTATATTTGTGAATAAAGAACTCTTTCTTTCATTAATGTATAACGTATATATAAGATAAACATATTGCTGAAGTCAATAATACGAATGGTTTCAAGGGCATACTCTAACATTATCCAGATAATTTATAGCATTTTTGCTTAAGCCGATGGCATTATAAAGCATTTTGCTACATTTTTAGCAATAATGGGGATATTTTGAAGCACTTTATATCATTTGCAGCATAATAAAAGAATCATCAAGGTAATTTCTAGAATTTTTTAGCAATTTTCTTTTAAAATAGTGATGTTTTAAAGTATTTTCAAACATGTTAGAAGAAAAAAGTGATGCTTTAAGATGTGCTAAATCTTTTTCGGCAACAATAAATAATATGTTATAAATATTTTTGTATCATTTTAGTACATTTCTATTGAAAATGTAGGTGTTTTAAAGTAATTTGGTGCATTTGTTGTGAAAATTGTGATGCTTTAAGGCATCTTATATCATTTTCGATAAAAACGAACGTATTACAATGCAAGCTTCAGCATCTTATTGCATTCCTAGAGAAAAATGAAAGTATTTTAATGCGTATCAATGTTTTTTTGGTGAAAATTGTGACATTTTACAACATGTTACGTCATTTCAGGCAAAAATGAAGAACTATCAAGACAATTTATAGCATTTTTGCTTAAGCTGGTGGAGTTAAAATGCATCTTGCTATATTTTTGGGGATAATGGGGATGTTTTGAAGTACTTTATATCATTTACGACATAATCGAAGAACCATCGAGGCAATTTCTAACATTTTTTAACAATTTTTTCTAAAATGGTGATGTTTTAAAGTATTTTTGTATATTTTAGAAGAAAAAGGTGATGCTTTAAGGCATACTAAATCATTTTCGACAACTACAAATATGTTATAAATATTTTTATAGTATTCTAGTGCATTTCTATTGAAAATAGAGGTGTTTTAAAGTAATTTGGTGCATTTCTTGTGAAAATTATGATGTTTTAAGGCATCTTAATTCATTTTTGACCAAGACGATCATGTTATAAAGCAAATTCCAGCATCTTATTGCATTGTTAGAGAAAAACAAAGGTGTTTTAGAGTATGTCAATGCATTTTTGGCAAAAATTGCGATGATTTGCAGCATGTTACAACATTTGCGGCAAAAATGGAGAAGCATCTAAGGAATTTATAGCATTTTGCTGCATTTTTGGTGATAATAGGGATGATTTGAAGCACTTTATATCATTTGCAACATAATCAAAGAACCATCAAGGCAATTTCTAACATTTTTTAACAATTTTTTCTAAAATAGTGATGTTTTAAATCATTTTGCTACATTCTTAAAGAGAAAGGGTTTTTTTGTAGCATTTTAATGCATTTCTATTCAAAATGAAGGTGGTTTATAGCATTTTGGTGCATTTGTTATGAAAATTATGATGTTTTAAAGCATCTTAAATCATTTTTGACAAAAACAATCTTGTTATAAAGCAAGTTCTAGCATCTTATTGCATTCTTAGAGAATAACGAAGATGTTTTAAAATATATCGATGCATTATTGATGCATTTTTTTTATGAAAATTGTGAGATTTTACAGCATGTTACATTATTTGCAACAAAAATGGAGAAGCATCTAGACAATTTATAGCATTCTTGCTTAAGCCAATGGCGTTATAAAGTATTTTGCTGCATTTTTGGCCATAATGGGGATGTTTTAAATTACTTTATATCATTTGGAGCATAATCAAAGAACCATTGGACTAATTTTTAACATTTTTTAGCAATTTTTCTAACACGATGATGTTTTAAGTTATGCTAAACCATTTTCGACAACAATGGATATGTTATAAATATTTGTGTTGCATTTTAGTGCATTTCTATTGAAAATGAAGGTGTGTAACACATTTTGGTGCATTTCTTAAGAAAATTATGATGTTATTTTAGACAAAATCATATATGTTTAAAGCAATTTCTAGCATATGATTACATTCCCAGAGAAAAATGATGGTGTTTTAAAGTATGTCGATGTATTTTTGGTGAAAATTGTGACGTTTTGGTGATAATGGGGATGTTTTGAATCACTTTTTATCATTTGCGGCATAATCGAAGAACCATCGAGGCAATTTTTAACATTTTTTAGCAATTTTTTTTGTAACAATAATGTTTTAAAGTGTTTTATTACATTCTTGGAGAATAAGGTGATGTAAATTTTAAGGCATCCTAAATCATTTTCAACAATGACTATGTTGTAAAGAGTTTTGTAGCATTTTAGTGCATTTCTACTAAAAATGCAGGTGTTTTAAAGTGTTTTGGTTCATTTTTTTATGAAAATTGTGATGTTTTAAGGCATTTAAAATCATTTTCGACAAAAAAACAAATGTGTTGTAAAGTAAGTTCTAGCATTTTATTGCATCCCTAGAAAAAAATAGAGGTGTTTTAACACATATTGATGCTTTTTTAATGAAAATTGTGATGTTTTATGGCATGTTACGTTATTTGAGGCAAAAATGAAGAAGCATTTAAGCAATTTATGGCATTTTTGCTTAAGGTAGTGGCGTTAAAAGCATTTTGCTGCATTTTTGGGGATAATGGGGATGTTGTGAAGCACTTTATATCATTTGTAGTATAATTATAGAACCATTTAAGTAATTTCTAACTTTTTTGGTAATTTTTTTTTAAAACGGTGATGTTTTAAAGTACTTTCATACATTTTAAGAGAAAAAGGAGATGTACATTTTAAGGCATCCTAAATCATTTTCAATAACAATGAATATGCTGTAAAGTGTTTTGTAGCATTTTAGTGCATTTCTATTGAAAATGGAGGTGTTTTAAATATTTTGGGGCATTTCTTGTGAAAATTATGATGTTTTTAAGGCATCTTAAATCATTTTCGACAAAAATGAATATGTATTGAAACAATTTCCAATATCTTATTGTAACATCCCAAATTTAGATATGCTCTTGAACTCCCACTCAATTTATTTCTAAAATTTATGAAATTAAAATAACAAAGGTAAAATTTAGGTTAAATTCCATAAAAGGAAAAAAATGGACAATATGGGTGCGTTAGGGATAAAATAGTCATTATGCTATGATGAGATGGGCAAAATGGACTAAGTTGTAAAATTAAATAAATAATATTGGAAAAAAAAAGATAGAGTAACTAACCCCAAAACCATAAAAATTGTCACTTTGTCCAAAAAAGGATAATTTTATCAAAAAAGATAAAATTGACAAATTAAAAAAATGTAGAAGGGTAGAATGGGAATTCAACCATCCTAAAACTCTTAAAATATTATAAATAATATATAGGAAGAAACTAAAACTTGATTTGGATGTAAATTCCCTTAGAAAATATGAAAAAATGACAAAAATGATATTTTATTTTTATCAAGGGCAAAATGGTTATTTTAAAAAAGAATAAAGAGATAAAGTGTGAGTTAAATTTATAGGATAAGAAGGGAATAACTAAAAAAATAAGGGGGATAAGTTGGTAAATGACATGAGGACATATTGGTCCTTGTATTGAAAAAAGGAGGGGCAAAATTGAAAATATGTTATGATTAATTTAATAAAATGGAGAACAAGTTAAAAACTTCTCAATTTCTCTCCAAAGATTGTCGAACCTCCCTCCCTTTCTTTGTTTCTTATTTTTAAATTTTCAAGCCAAAATCTAAGAGAAATTAAGAAAATTTTAAGAAATTTCTTTAAGAAAAGTGGAAGAAGGCTTGGAAAGCTTTCATTTGAGATAAGAATATTCAAGTTTCATGTCTTTTAAGTTTATGTGATGTAAAAAAAATTGATGTAGAGTAGTGGTTTTGTATAGAAAGAAGGAGGGAGATATCAAAGAAATAAGGAAGAACAAATTGTGGTGAAAAAAAGTAAGGTTTTCATAATTTTTGGTATAGTAAAAATTAGGGTTTCCATAGATAATTATGTTATTACAATTGGATATAAAATTATAAAATTCAAGTGTTGTTGAGAATGATTGGAAGTAAAATTTAAGAAAAAAAAATCAAGGTATGTATGTTAGGGAGAAATTATGTTTTAATGCAATTATAAGTTGGATGATGAAATTGAGATGATATTTATCATGAATTGATGTGAAATTTGCAAGTATGAAGAAGTTTGGATTCTGAGGAGGAAAATTTAACCACTTAAGAAATTTTGAGAAAAATGTGTGTTTGGATAAAATTGGCAAAATAAAATATTATATGCATGGAATATGAAAATCAGCAGTATAAGCAATGTTAGGGAGAAATGTCTACTTTGATGTATTTGATTTATTATGGGTATGTAAATATGTTTAACAAGTGCATTAAGATGAAAATAGTACAATAAGACTATGTATGCATGAATGATAAATTCGGCCAAATGAGGATGAGAAGGAAAAATTATTTACGTGTTTTATTTTGGAATGATTATTGGTATGAAAATGTGGTTGAAATATGAAGTGAGGAGAATTTTATATAGAATCGTTATGTAGATAATTCGATCCTATTGAATTGTATTATGAAAATTTTAGTGTAATAAATGGCGATTGTATATTTGAAATTCAAAGATGGTGGAATATTGTATAATACCGTTAGTAAAATTCTAATGAAAATTTTATGTATTTCAAAATATCTTTACGGTGTTGTACGTTATAACCATACTATGTGTGTGTGTGTGTGTGTGTGTGTGTGTGTGTGTGTGTGTGTCTATATAAGTATGAGTTTTTATGAAAGAAATTGATTGTTATGATGAATATAGAAAAATGATTCCATAGTGATGAATAATGGATCTTAGATGGAAATGTGAAATATTTAGTTTAAATATTATGATAAATAAACTTTATGAATAAGCTTGAATAAATGGTTACATATTTTATATATTTATCATGCATTCATAATAAAGGCTAATACCAAAAAAAAAAAAAAAAAGAGAAAGAGTCATAGGTTGGTCTGAGTGACCATAGGCTGAGCTTTATCCGGAGAGTTTACGGGTTGATTTGAGTGATCATTGACTAGACCTTATCGGGATCAACGAATTGGTCTGCGTAACCATAAATTAGATCCTATTACCTCATACTAGATATGGTCTTATATGGACAATATTAAGAAGATGAGAATTGTGAAAGTATGATGTGGCTACTAATTAAAATTGCATTAGCCATGATTAATCATAGAAAGAAAGAAAGAAAATGAAAATGAATGATATTTCAATAAAAAAATATGAAAGTTTATCAAATGGGTATATTATGGTGCATAATTGTGTGATTATGAATATATGTGTATAATTGCTTATGTTTATGTATGCATAAATATGCTTATTAGTAGACAAATATACCACCTCTAGGCATATGAATTGGCTTGGAGTAAAAAAGTTATTATCTAAGAATTAAGTTTATCTTAATAGGTAATTTTGATTGCTCATCCTTATAGGTTTTATTTTTTTTAGGTAAGAGAAAATTCTCAAAGCCTGGAAGTACATAAGAAGTATAACTCTCAAAGCCCGGAAGTACATCAAAATTATAACACGCAAGAAAAAATAAAACAAAGGGGGCATGGACTTAAATTTTAGTTTGTTTGTAAATTTACATATATAAGTATTTATATGTTCTTAACAAATCATTTTGAGGTAAATATCTATTAAAAAAGAAAATTGGTTTACTAAATATATTGAAAGTCTTCTTGTAGGTAGTGGAACCCAAATTATATATATTAAATATTGCAAAAATTTTTTGAAAAAAAAAAATCCAAACTTTTGGGATTTTAAAAGTGTAATGTGTGTGTGTGTGTGTGTGTGTGTGTGTGTGTGTACATATATAAGTAATGATCATTACACTTATTGCAAACCTAGAGAAATACGGAGGTATTTTAAAGCATATTGATGCATTTTCGGTGAAAATTGTGGTGTTTTACAGCATGTTACATCATTTGTGGTAAAAATAGAGAAGCATCTAGACAATTTATAGCATTTTTGCTTAAACCAATAGCATTGTAAAGCATTTTTGGCAACAATAGGGATGCTTTGAGTCACTTTATACCATTTAGAGCATAATCGAAGAATCATCATTGCAATTTCTAATATTTTTAACAATTTTTTCTAAAATAGTGCTGTTTTAAAGTATTTTTATACATTTTAAAAGAAAAAAGTAATGTCTTAAGACAAGCTAAATCGTTTTTGACAATAACAAATATGTTATAAATATTTTTGTAATCTTTTAGTGCATTTCTATTGAAAATGAAGGTGTTTTAAAGCAATTTCCTATATCTTTTTGCAATTCCGGAGAAAAATAGAGGTGTTTTAACGATATTTTTTTGGTGAAAATTGTGACATTTTGTGGCATGTTATGTCATTTGAAGCAAAAAATGAAGAAGCATTTAGACAATTTATAGCATTTTCGCTTAACTGGTGGCGTTATAATGCATTTTGCTGCATTTTTGGCGATAACAAGGATGTTTTGCAGCACTTTATATCATTTATGGCATAATTGAAGAAACATTGAGGTAATTTCTAACATTTTTTAGTAATTTTTTCTAAAACAATGATGTGTTAAAGCGTTTTGCTTCATTTTTGGAGAGAAAGGTGATGTTTTAAGGCATACTTAATCATTTTCAACAACAAGGAATATGTTATAAATATTTTTGTTGCATTTTAGTGCATTTCTATTAAAAATAGAGGCGTTTTTAAAGCATTTTGGTGTGTTTCCTGTAAAAATTGTGAAATTTGAAGGAATATTACATCATTTTCAACAAAAACGAATATGTTTTAATGCAATTCCTAGCATCTTATTCATTCCTAAAGTGTACCGATGCATTTTTAGTGAAAACTATGACGTTTTGTAGTATGTTACATCATTTGCAGCAAAAATGAAGAAGCGTCGAGATAATTTATAGCATTTTTGCTTAAGCTAGTGGTGTTATAAAGCATTTTACTATATATTTGGCAATAATGAGGATATTTTGAAGTACTTTATGTTGAAATAAAACTGATTGAGCCGATTAACCAATCTCAATATTCATGCCAGCATCGTGACCATGCTACATTGGAATCTGTGTATCCCAATTATCATCTCAGTTAGCATCCTAATCAGCAACCTAACCCTAATAAGCATTTTCAGTAGCCAAAGAGAAGAATTCAAACATTCAAATTTGAAGATGGTGAATTTTGAAAGTTGTTTTGCAATTAGTAGAAAAAGGAAACATTGCTTTATGACTTGTAAGGAATTTGTTTATCTTATTTTGTGTATTACAACTTTCCTACCTTGGGAAAACAATTATAGCTGTTGGTTGTTTGCCTATTTAAAATTCTTGTAATATTATTCTTTCAATGAAGAAAAGCAATTCTCTCATCTTCTTCATCTTTCTCTCTCTGGCTGAAATTCTCAAGCTCACTTCTTATACTTTGATCATTAAAGTTAACATGGTATCAGAGCTGTAGGTTCCTATCATTCTTCTTCTTGTTGTTCTTCTTTGATTCTTCACAGTTGTGCTTGAAAAGTATCTCCCATCCTTTGGCTAAATCTAAATGGCAAGTGAGGAACCCTCTTTAAGCACCCAGAAACCAAGTGAAGCACCTTCTCAAACCACCATCAACGCCTCCACCCGAACCACTTCCAAGATAATGGAAGTAAATGCTAACACCTCCCTTAAACTCACTACTATTCTATTAAACAACCACAACTATCCCATATGGGTCAAGGCTGCAGCAAATGCTTTGTGTGGTAAAGGTAGATATGGGTTTGTCACAGGACGGGTTAAGAGACCTTTAGATGATGATGGATTTGAAGAATGGTTCCAAGTAGACAAAATGGTTCTAACTTGGATCCTTAACTCTATAGAACCAAACTTGATTGGTATTTTTTCCAACACTAAAACTTCTAAAGAGTTGTGGGATTCTATCAAGAGAATCTATGGTTAACAAAAAAATCTCATAAGGGTGTATGAGCTTAAATCCTTCCTCAATAAGCTTAACCAAGGTGAGATGAGCTCAGTTGAACACTTGGAAAAATTTGTAGAGGCTTGGAATGAGCTTCACTCCTATAGACCAGAAACTAATGACATTGCCATCATTCTTGCACGGGCTAATAAGGATAAGGTGTTTACTTACCTTGCTAGCTTGAACTCCAAGTTTAATGATATTCGAAACCAAATACTAAGAAGCAATGAAATACGCTCCTTTGATGAGGTTTGTTACATGATCAACAAGAAAGAAACAGCCCATCGTGTCTTGGATACAAATGGCCATGACCACAAGATGGAGACAAATGCACTTTTGGCTCAAGAGAAGCCTAAAACTGAAGCCTTAGTGGCTAAGTCAAAAGGGAACAACAACCATCAAAATCGAGCTAAGTGTGACCATTGTCATAAGAATGGTCACTCTAAAGATCGATGTTGGCTTCTTCACCCAGAACTCATGCCTTCACGGTTCAAGAAGGACAAATTTTCAAATCAGAGTATCCATGGTGTTTCAAGTGCACATTCAGCTCCTATTACTGAGATTTCAAGTGTTCACTTCTTTAGTCTTGACGATATTGCCAAGGTGATAAGGAACCAACTCCAAATCAATTCGGAAGCACTTGGAACCCAACACCATGCTCACAAAGGCAAATGGGAAGACGGTGCTCTTCTTGACTCTTAGTTTAACTCTTATAATGATTATGAACCATGGATTATAGACTCAGGTGCTAGTGATCATATGTTAAAAACATAAATAAAGCATCTAAATTATATCCTTTAAAGAAAATACAAAGTGTCAAAGTTGCTAATAGTAACATCTTGAAATTTTTATGCTCTTAAAACCCTATCATGGAGTAATAATACAGTATTTTTGAGAGTTTTGATAAGAGAGAGAGTTGACCGGTATTCGAGACAGCATACTGTATGAGCAAAAAGTACAGTATTTCATTACCAGTATCAGAAATTTGACGATGGAAGCGGAAAGCTGTAATTTTCGTCATGCGTGCACGACTATATAAGCGGTACGGGGTCGAAAAATCCAGAAATCGAATTTCATTTTTTTCTCCCTTTTCTCTCTCTTCTCTCTGTCCTCCCACGGTTCTCTCTCCTAAGAACAGTGACTTTCGTCACCGAACCTCAGATCACCTCACCACCGGCGAATGGAGGACCGCCGAGCCGTCGCGAGTGCAACGCCACAAACCTCGCCCCGATCGCCGTCGCCACGCGCCGCTGGAAGTCTTGTCGGCGTAAACTTTGACTGGCGATTCACGGCGGTCCACGGCAAGTTGACCGACACCTCCGGCGCGTCTGGCACCGTCTCGTCGTCCTCTTCACGGTGGTGTACCCAGTTCCGGCAGTTGGTCACCGGATTCTGGCGTGGGAAGGCTGATCGGAAAGGGGTATTTTCGGTAAGATTTTCGGCGATTGGCGCGGCTCCGGTGGAATCTGAACAGATTAGTGTACTCTCCGATACTCGCACTTTGACGCAGTATGTTTATATCTCAATTTGGAATGAGTTTCGATGATGATTTGAGGGTCCAAAGTAGGTACCTTAAAATATGAAATTTTAGGATGATTAGTGATTTTGAAGGCTTTAATTTATGTTTTATGGCATATGGACACCATGGACAGCATCCCGACATCACAAGGATCGCGATGGTATATTCCGTTCGTGAAACGGAAACTGAAATTTCGTGGGTTGAATAGTGCCAGTGAATAGTACTGTAAACAGTAACTTATACGTTTTTCGAGAAAAAATTCGTAGCATACGAAGGAGTATTTCGAACGCATATACCCTTTCCAGGATAGTTTTCATCATTTGTATGAGCACTGGGTGCCTGGAGGTAAGATAATATAATATTTAAATTGTGAAAAAATAGGTTTTAATATTTATAATATTTATAATTGTATGAATATACATCATAATAATGAATTAAATTGTAGAAAAGTCCCATTGACGGGGAATGGGCATGATTGTGCAATTAGAAGTGTTAATATCCGTGTGTTAGATATATATATTTATAGTTATAAGCGTAATACCATTACCGTCGACCTACAGTGCTAGATTAGGTATTCTAAAATACCTATACAGTATTGTATGTCCCATGTTTGTATTTATATATTTATATGGTAGGTACGCTGGTATATACATACATAATTATGCCCTTATGATTGAATGATTGAGTAGATGTTGCACTTGATGTTTTGCAATGCTATCTGAATGAACTTGTGTGCATACGTTAGTATATTATAATTATTGTGCCGTAGTAAGGTAATGAGTATATATTTATTTGTGATGACATGTTGGGATTGCGTGTAATGAAGCAATATATAATAACCGATTAAAATATGTATCTGTGAATTTGTATTAATAGTGATATAGCGTATCCATGTGTTTGGATTGTAATATATTTCTGTGTTTTATCTTAATTGATGTATGGTGTATTTATATGCCAGAGTGGAATATGTTTTCATGATTTAGTACTGCTAGCCTCACGATAAATCTATGCGTGTAAAGTCATTTTTAGAAAGTAAGGATTAATAAATGTGTTTCATAGGTAATTATATTACCTATTATGAAATTATTAACGTGCTGCTTGAGTAATGTAGGCAAAATGGTCATGTTGTCATGACTGAATCGACTATGAATAAATCTGTGTGGATAACTGGTATAATTGGGATAATTATGGATCGGTAGTTTTTCCGTTACCCTTGTAAAGCCGCTCAGGATGGAGCAGTATCATTATAGTAAGACTGTGGTGCCCTTCGAGGTATGTTGAACCCACAGCAGCTCCGGATTGATAATAAGACTGTGGTGCCCTTCGAGGTATGTTGAACCCACAGCAGCTCCGGATTGATAATAAGACTGTGGTGCTCTTCGAGGTATGTTGAACCCACAACAGCTCCGGATTGATAGTAAGATTGTGGCGCCCTTCGAGGTATGTTGAACCCACAGTAGCTCCGGATTGATAATAAGACTGTGGCGCCCTTCGAGGTATGTTGAACCCACAGCAGTTCCAGACTGATAATAAGACTGTGGTGCCTTTAATGTATGTTGAACCCACAGCAATTGAGAAATGATAATAAAAACCATGGTGCCCGCGGGGTATGTTGAACCCATGGTTGGTAGCGGCTGTTTTCCATAGCGTCCTTAAGTACATTCAACCCATGACAGAACTAATTATACTGTTGGTTTAAGGAACTCGGTGTGGGCAAGTGACCATTGTATGCATATATTGAAGTGTACGGTGGATATCATGACCACGATTCATAATTTACTTAATTATAACCGATCTATAAGGAAATGAATTCTTGTGTCTACTAGATTCAAACTATATGGTAGAATACTTCTATCTGCTAAGCGTTGCTTGTGTTTGTGTGAATAGCGATGAGGCAGTAACACGTTGTGTTTTATTTGGTATGGGGACTGTCCTGATTTTCTTGTGCAGGTAGGGCAGCTTATATGTATAGGCAAACTCTTGCCGAATTCCTATAAGAAATACTATTCATATAGCCATTCATGACCTCCTTTTGTATTCTGGTTTTCATATGTAGCGGAGGGTCTAGGATTACCTTTAGTTGCAGTCACAAACAGATTATTGTTATAATTGTGAATTGCGGAAATGGCGGAAGTCTAATCACACCTTGGCAAGTATCAATTCTTTAAAAGAGAACTTAATCTTGCAGAAACAGAGAGCTAGCATCAGCTTGAAAAAGGGGAATTAGTATTTAAATAAGATAATGGGTGAGGCAATAAATAGGCTACCTCACTTCTAGTATATAGAATCCTGTTTAGCTCACCGATATGTTTGTGAAATGAAACGAATATGTGTGAATTCATAATAAGATTAAAGATCATGTGAGAAACTTGAGAATATTGTGGAAAAGGCACATTGGATGTATTATAGGTTATTCGACATATTAGTTTACACGTTTATTCGTATGGTTGAGAATACGGTAAGAATATGATGGTGCAGGAACTATGTTATGAGTTTACATTGTTATTGTCGGTATACTTTAGTGAACGACTAGGATTAGATTGATATGTGTCCTTAGAATAGTATAGTCAATGTTTAATGTAGGTGAAAGAATCCCTAGTATGGGATAAAGAATGAAAGACGTATATTTGTAATTATGGTACAACTGATCGGTTGTTTTGATTTAGTGAGAATAAGGAGATAATATGAATATAAGATAAAATAGACTGCTAATGAACCAGTATTGAGATAATTGTGATATGTGGATCGGATATGTATATTCCATTTCACTCAGCTGGGCTTGTAAGCCGGTTTCTAATGGAAGTGTGACGTTAAGATTGTGGTACCCTGAGGGGTAGGTGGAATCCACAGCTGTCCTCCAAATGGCCCAATGGCCTAGAGTAACAACCATGATCCATAATGTTTCTTAGCATAATCGATCATTTGTAAACGCAATACAATTTCTATCACCAACCTGCCGAGAGTGGAAACAGTGTTATCGCTTTTACTAATACCCTCGTTGGTATATATAATTAGATGTTTTGAAATATTTATATCCTATGTGGGTATTGATTGTGTGCCTAGGATATTTTGGTTATCTTGGGCAGAGTATGTGATTGATATTGTGTGGTTATGTCGGCTTCTAAGCAGTTCCTCTTTATGTGGCCGCGACATTAGTTGTTATCTATACAAATAACCATGTAATGATTTTATATGGTCATGTAGGTGTTCGTTGATAAGAATAGAAATAGAATTTAAATGGATACAGGTGTTAAAGTGATTCATTTAGAATATATATATATATTGTTTGAGATTGTATTATCTGTGTACGGTGTATCATGAGGAATGTTACTCTGATTGAGATATTTATACAGAATTCATAGATGATATAGTGCTTAGAGTTCTAGAGAAGATGATATGATATCTTGTGTACATTATTGAGCATATGCTTGTCGATACATGTACATTGGTATGTGGACATGCATTTACTTGTGTGTGTGAAATTGTGTGAAATGGCCAAAAATCAGTAGGGATTCAGGTAACATGCTCCTTCCTTTATTTAAGTATTGTATTATCTTATTGAGCCGTGTGGTGTGCTCACCCCTTTGTGGGATTATTATTTTCAGGTGATTACGATATAGCGGTAGCGGTTCCGGAAAGTGCAGTTGAGGCAAAGATTTTCGGACAGGGCATAGTATATCTAAGGTTTAGGTCATTGTTATGTAATTTCCTTTCTGTGTACTCTGAAGTATTAATTTCATTAAAATGCATAACAATTCTTTAGAAAAAAAAAATGCTATTTTAGTTGTTACTATTTATGTGGTTACTTTCTATAAACTCTTTTGAACAAATGAAAACTTCGCTTCACTATAAGAAAGCGTTGATTTTGGTCTTTTCGATAATTTCAATGTACTATATGCCACATGAATAGAAATGAAAGAAAGGGGGTATGACACTAATGGAAAGCATGTACCCATTAAGTATACAGCAGATTTGAATTTATTATCAAAACATACTAAAGGGTTCTATATACCTAATTTTGATTCCAATCTATTATCAATTAGTAAACTTACTAAAGATTTAAATTGTATTGCTATCTTTGGTCCTAGCAAAGTGATTTTTCAGGATATTATAACCGGAAAGAAGATTGGTAAAGGTTGTGCTCAAAATGGTCTTTACATGCTAAATGACGCAAAACAAGCTTTTAGGATCACTAAACAAATCAATTCACATGAGCTATGGCATGCACAGCTTGGACATCCTTCTAATCATATTTTGAATTGTCTAATTCCTAATTTAAATGATTGTCATATTTTTAAGTGTGAAGCATGTATTTTAGGAAAAAAAACTAGACTTCCTTTTGTACTATCGGAACATGAATGTGATGATGTTTTTGAATTAATTCACTCTGATTTATGGACTGTTCCTATGACATCACATGATAACTGTGTATACTTTGTTACATTTATTGACCATAAATCTAGATATACTTGGGTATACCTTTTAAAATGTAAATCGGACACATTATCATGCTTTAAACGTTTTATGCTCTTTGTCACTAACCAATTTGGCAGAAAAATCAAAATAATTAGAACTGATAATGGTGGAGAATATGTCAATAATTCCTTTAACGAATACTTAGTAAGTGAAGGGATTATACATCAAATTACATGCCCATACACTCCAGAATAAAATGGAGTGGCGGAGAGGAAGAATAGACATATCCTTGAAGTTAGAAGATCAATGATGTTCTACTATAATGTTCCCAAACATTTCTGGAGCAATGCCATCCTTGCGGCTGTTCATTTGATAAATAGAACACCTACAAAGGTTTTAAAGGGCAAGATTCCAAATGAGGTAATGTTTAATCAAAAACCAAATCTTTCATATCTTAAAATTTTTGGATGCATATGTTATGTCCATATTCCATGTAGCAATAGAAACAAACTTAGCTATAGAAGTCAAAAATACATATTCCTAAGTTATGCCACAACCCAAAAGGGTTATAAATGCTTTGACCCCAAGACAAATAGGTTGTTTGTATTTAGAAACGTCACCTTTTTAGAACATGAACCTTACTACATAAAACATGAACTTGAATCCAATAATAAGGAGGAGAATGCGGAAAATTCCACTCCTAGTCTTGTTATTGACACTATCTACACAAAAGGACCCATTCCTGAACTTAGAAAGAATGTCCATAACAAGCTAGAAGTTCAAGAGGAATCATCTCAAAATGAAAATGATCTTTACTCTCTTAGACAAACAAATGATGAGAATGAACATACTTTTGCCCAAAATGAGTCATCTCATGATGAGATTGATTCAGATCACCTTGGAGATGACCAAATTAGTAACCATGACACTTTAAATCAATTTTTAGATAGTGATAATCATGCTACACAGGACCTATCTACACTTAGAAGATCTACTCGGATCAAAAGACCACCCTCTGAATGGATGAAAACTAGAGTATTTTATCATGGCAACTATGTGATCAATGAGACTTTTCCGTAATTCAAAGCAATGTTATGATACACATTTATATAATTACAAGCATTATAAACATTAAAATCTATTTTTTTCACAATTTAAATATCATATTATCTTACCTCTGAGTACCCAGTCACTACACAAATGACAAGAAGTCATCCTAGAGAGAATACACACATCCTAAATACTCTTCTGCGTTACGGTATTTTTTCCAAAAATGTGTTAGTTACTGTTTATAATACTATTTATATACTATTCATAAATACTATTTAACCCACAAAATTTTAGTTTTCGTTTCACAAACAAAATATACCATCGCGATCTTTACGATGTCGAGATACTATTTATAGTGTTCATATATCACAAAACATAGCTTTAAGCATTCAAAATCACCAAAAACCATAAAATTTCTAAATTTTAGGGTGCCTAATTTAGACCCTCGAATGATCATTAAAACACAATCAAAATTGAGATCTAAACATACTGCATTGAAGTATGAGTGTTAGAGAGCAAATTGATCAGTTTGGATTTCATCAAAACAGCGTAAATCGCCGGGAATCTTGCCAAAAAAATAGCCCAATGATCAGCCACCTCCATACTGAATTCTGGTGGCTGGATGCTGGATCTGCGCACGCCACCATAAAGAGGACAATGGCATGGTGGCAGATGCGTCGATAGTGATGCTTAACTTACCATGCACCACCATGAATCAGCGATCAAACTTCACAGCAGCAAGGCACTCTAGCTACTCATGCGAGCGCGTGGCAGCGACGATCGTGGCAAGGTTTGCGGTGTTGCACTCGCGATGGCACGGCGGTCCTCCACTTATTGGCGGTGAGGCGATCTGAGCTTTGGTGATGAAATTCACTGTTTATAGGAGAGAGAAACATGGGGAGGAAAGAGAGAAAAGAGAGAAAGGGGAGGGAAAAAGTGAGGTTGCAATGTCAAGTTTCCCGACCCCGTCCCACTTATGTAGTCGTGCATGCACGATGAGAAATTATATTTTCCCACTTCAATCGCCAGATTTTCAATACTTGTAATAAAATATTATATTTTTTCACTCACACCGTGCACTGTCCCGAATGCATGCCAACTCTGTTTTATCAAAATTTTTGAAAATACTGTTATACAAATTCCGTGATAGAATTCTAAGAGTATACAAATTTTGGGGTGTTACAAGAATTAAGAAGCCTCTAAGCAATTTATAGTATTTTTGCTTAAGCTAGTGGCATTATAAAGCATTTTGCTGCATTTTTAGCAACAATGGGGATGTTTTGGAGCAATTTATATCATTTTCAATATAATCGAATAACCATCAAGGCAATCTCTAACATTTTTTAGCAATTTTTTTCTAAGACGATAATGCTTTAAAGTGTTTTGCTACATTTTTAGAGAGAAAGGTGATGTTTTGACACATGCTAAATCATTTTCAAATATAACGAATATGTTATAAAGAGTTTTGTAGCATTTTAGTGTGTCTGTATTAAAAATAAAGGTGTTTTAAACCATTTTGGTGCATTTTTTGTGAAAATTATGATGCTTTAAGGAATCTTACATCATTTTCAACAAAAACGAACATGTTACAATGCAAATTCTAGCATCTTATTACATTCCAAGAGAAAAATAGAGGTGTTCTTATACATATTGATGCATTTTTGGTAAAAATTATAATGTTTTACAACATGTTAAATCTTTTGAGGCAAGAATGAAGAATCCTCTAAACAATTTATAGTATTTATAAGATAAAAAGTTGACTACAAAAATTGCAATATTACGGCAAAACAATTTTTACACCAACAAAACATTTGTCTCCATTTTTTATTTTGAGATTGTTTTACATGTTAAATAATTGTCATTACTTTTAATCTTAGAATATATTTTAATGTTATTTTAACTTGTACTATGTTGAAGATGAAGAGATTGAGATTGAAGATTCAAAGAATGAAGAAAAGCCCAAATAACTCTTTGGTTAGTTTATGGATGCCCACATTAAGCCCGAAGCCTATTTTAAGTGTTTTAAAAGCTAGTCACTAAATGACAAAATAACAACTAGTTTTTGTTAGTCACTAAAAGACAAACATAACAACTAGTTTTTTGAATTTGAAAGATGTGTTGTTATATGTTGTACTTAGTTGTTGGAAAAGTAAAGTAAGCTTGTACCTAGCCGTTAGGATGTTGTACATAAAACCCATCATGTGTAAATATTGCAGAATAGAATAATAAAGCTATTCTTTTTCTCTCTCGCTATATCTTCTATCTACTTCTATTTTCACTTGGTTTTTTGTTAAATTTTTGAAAACTAGAGCTAAACACTTAAATTTATCAACATACTAGACCTTTATAAAGGTCTCCAGTGTTTTGTAAGAATGGGCTTTTCTACTAGAAAAGTAAAAATTAAAACATTGAGCTTGTTCTTCAAGTTTGAACATATCTTTATCCTAAATTTTCTTATTGCTGGAATTTACATGGTGGTTTCTTTGGTTAGTGGCTTTACCTTTATGCCTTGGATCATATTTTGATTCTTTTCTCTTTATTTTATTCACATTTTACTCACCTGTTGACATTGTTGAATTGGTTAAAGATCCACATCAAAATTGGTATTAAAGCTTTGGTTTGGCTAAGATGAGTTCATCTGCTTCCTTTTCTTCACTTGTTGGTTGAATGGAGAAATTGTGTTGTATGTGTAAAGTTATTTGAAGTTGTTAGAAACTTTAAAATTGCAATAGTTATGGAGTTAGGTGTATAGTTTGTTATAGATTGCAATTTAAGGGTTGTTGGAAACTTTTTATTGACTGTTTTGAACCTTTCTGCTAAAAAAAAATCTCCTTAAACCCAAGTACCTTAAAACTTCATCCAATTATTAGATCTCATTACTTAAACACATCACTATAAACACTACCCAAACACTTTATGCAAACACTTAATTTTTCTCTAATTCTCAATGGCTAACAGATGCTCTTCCTTTTCTCTAACTCCACTATAGGAAGCAGGTCAATTAAAATTTCAAGAGGAAATAAATGATCTTAAAGCTATATTAAACAAAGTAGTCCAACTCCTCTAAAAGCAAGTAGTCCAAAATTGACAAAATTGTCATTTGCAAACACGTACTCCTCTATGTCGTGAACCAACCACTCCCTAAGACATCCAAGACAGTTCCCTTTACCTAGAGATTATGAAGAGGAGGTCTATTCCTCTAATGATATTGATACCAAGTTTGTAAGAAGAATGAGGGATTGTAATGATGATAGGGGTTTAAAAATTGACATTGCAAAATTTGAAGGGAGCTTGAATCTAGATGATTTTGTTGATTAGTTGCATGCTATTGAGTAACTTTTTGAATATAAAGGGTATTTTGATGAAAACAATGCAAATTGGCTGCCCTTTATTTCAAGGATTATACTTTGCTGTGGTGGGATAATGTCAAAAAGCAAAAAAGTCGAGAGGGAGAAAACCGAGTTCGTTATTGGGAAAAATTGAAGAAATTTCTTAAGAGAAGGTTATTACCTGAATAAGCAAGAATTGTATTTAAAACTCTATACACTTAATTAAGCAAAGAGATGGTAGTACAGAAGAGTATATTCAGAAATTTGAGAAGTGATTTACCAAAAGTTAAGGAGCAAATTATAGCTCGAGTTTTTGGGGGATTAAAGCAAGACATAGCTCATATGGTAGAGTTATAGCCTTATTATACTTTTGAATATGTGTGCAAACTTGCAAATAAGATTGAAAAGCAAATAAAAAGTGTAAGGGTGATAGGTTTCAAGTATTTCACTAAGGGACTTACCTTTACTAAAGGTTCCTCCTCTTATTCCAAGCCTGAATCCACTCCAACAGATAAAGGTAAGGGCAAAATCCAAGAGTCTTGAAAAGACTCTCCCATTCCTCTTAAACATGGCAAAAATGGGCTTTGTGGGAAGAAAATTTAAAGAAGCATCTAGACAATTTATATCATTTTGCTTAAGTCAATGGCATTATGAAGCATTTTGCTGCATTTTTGGCAATCATGGGGATGTTTTGAAGCATGTTATATCATTTACGACGTAATCGAATAACCATTGAGGCAATTTCTAAACATTATTTAGAAATTTTTTATAACACGGTGATGTTTTAAAACGTTTTGCTGCATTTTTTGAGGAAAAGGTGATGTTTTAATGCATATTAAAGCATTTTTTACAACAATGGATATGTATTAAAGCAATTTCTAGCATTTTATTGCATATCTAGAGAAAAATGGAGGTGTTTTAAAGCATATTGATGCATTTTTTATGAAAATAATAACATTTCACAGCATGATAAATCATTTGCGGCAAAAATGGAGAACAATCAAGACAATTTACATCATTTTTACTTAAGCATATGGCATTATAAAGCATTCTACTTTATTTTTTTATGATAATGAGGATGTTTTGAGGCACTTTATATAATTTGCGACATAATAAAAGAACCATCAAGACAATTTCTAACATTTTTTAGCAATTTTTTTTCTAAAATAGTGATATTTTATAGCATTTTACTATATTTTTAGAGACAAATCTGATGTTTTAGGGCATGCTAAATCATTTTTGAAAATCGTGTATATGTTGTAAAGAGTGTTATAGCATTTTAGTGTGTTTCTATTGAAAATAAAGATCTTTTAAGGGAATTTAGTGCATTTCTTGTGAAAATTGTGATGTTTTAAGGTATCTTAAATTATTTTCGACAAAAACAAATGTATATTAAAGCAATTTCTAGTATCTTATTGCATTACAAAGAGTAATTAGGAAAATACATACAAATTTATAGAATTGAGAAATCTAATAATTAATACATAAAGTATAGATTTAGCTAAGGTTTGATCTTATACTCCATTGCTTACATCCTTCCTTACTTGTCTTTAAAATATTCAAATTTGTATGATTTATTAAGATCTTCTTAATTAATGCACTTTGACTAACTCTCACAGTTAAGGAAGCTTCCTTTGAAAACGTTTTATAAGATAAAATTAGTTAATTATTAGATAGCTCAATTAATAAAAATAATTAAAATAAATTAACCTAATTAGCTTCCTAAATAATAATTGACTTTCCTAATTATTTAATCTAAATATGCGTAAATAACAGTAATAAACCGTAGGACTCTCTCAATGTTGTTGTGCATTCCACTTTCACACAACTTTTAAAAGTCCGCAAAGAGAATTATTTTAAGTTTTTTTGCATGACTACTTATTATAAGTCTACAAGACTATTCCAATGGTTTCATTGACTCTTGATTAGATATTTTGACCTTTTTGACATCGAAGACTTCTAATTGACTTTTATTTACTCCTTAATTTGCATCATTCCTTCCTTCATTGAAAGGATTTGTCCTCAAATCATCATTACCTATATCAAAAGAAGAAATGTTAGAAACATTAAATGTAACACTAACACCATACTTACCTCAAAGATCAAATTTATATGCATTGTCATCAAGATGCTCAGTCACTTGAAATGGTCTATCTCTATGTGGATGCAACTTGCTTCTCCTTTGCTCTAGAAAATATTATTTATGCATATGTACCCACACCCAATCTTGAGGTTCAAAGACCATTTGTTTTCGGCCTTTATTAACTTGTCTTGCTCTTTGCTTGTTTCATTTCTCAATGCTCAAACAAACTTTCTTCACATAATTTGCCTTTTGTTCACCATCAAGACTCTTTGATACTTTTAAAGGCAAAGGCAATAAATCCAAAGGAGTTAATGGGTTAAAACCATAAATAACCTCAAATGGTGAATGAGAAGTAAAAGAATGAATAGATCGATTATAAGCAAATTCGGCATGAGGTAAGAGATCTTCCTAAATATTAAGATTCTTTTGAATAGTGTACACAAAAGCTGTGACAAAGTGCGATTCACCACTTTGTCCATCTATTTGTGGATGGCAAGTCGTTGAAAATAACAATTTTGTTCCCAACTTCACCTATAATGTCTTCTAAAATAACTAAGGAACTTAACACCACAATCAAACAGTATGCTTTTTGGAATACCATGTAAACATATTGTTTCTTTAAAAAAGATATTAGCCACATAAGTGACATCATCTAATTTGCGAGATAGAATGAAGTGTGCTGTCTTTGAAAATCTATCAACTACAACAAAAATAGAATCCTTATCCCTTCTAAACTTAGGCAAAGCTAAAATAAAATCCATGAAAATATCTATCCATGGTTCACTAAGTGTAGGCAAAGGGGTATGCAAACCATATGGCAAGACTCTAGTCTTAACTTGCTTACAAGTGATGCATCTCTCACAAATCCTCTCAACATCTCTATACATATGAGGTCAAAAGAAATGCTCGCTAAGTATGTTTAAAGTCTTTTGAATACCAAAATGCCCTATCAATCCTCCATCATGCGACTCTCTAATAAGCAACTCTTTAAGTGAGCAATGTGGAATACACACACATTTCTCCCTAAAAAGATAACCATTATTTCTAAAAAACTTATCAAATGTAACATGCTTACACGCATCATACACAAGGGCAAAATCATGATCTGTAGGATACAATTCTATTGTAAACTCAAAACCAAGCAATTTAGAGTTTAAGGAAGTAAGAAACGTGTACCTCCTCAAAAGTGCATCAGCAACTACATTCTTTTTGCCTTGCTTGTATCGAATTACATAGGAAAATGTTTTAAGGATTTCAGCTTGTTTTGTCCTTTCAAATGTTTTAAAGATTCGTAATTCGTATAAATTATGAACTCTTTAAGCCATAGATAGTACTGTCACGTCTTTAAAGCTCTGATAAGTGCATACATCTCCTTATTATACATGGGATACTTCAAGGCGATTCCATTCACCTTTTTAGAGAAGTATGCTATATATTTCTTCTCTTGCATTAAAATAGCTCTAATTCCTATACCATAAGCATTACATTTGATTTCAAATGTCTTAGAAAAATCTGAAAGTGACAGTGTAGGTGTAAAAATTAACTTATCTTTTAAGACAAAGAAATTACTTATCTTGTGTTTCTCCTTACATGAATGCCATATTTTTCTTAATAACTTCAGTGAGAGGCACTACAATGGTGCTAAAGTCTTTATTGAAACGACAATAGAAACTTGCCAAACCATGAAAAATCCTAACTTCAATTACGCTTTTGGGAGTAGGCCAATCACTTATCACTTTTACCTTTTCCTCATCAATTTACAATCCTTTTGAGCTCATTACAAAACCAAAAAAAATAATGCTATCCGTGTAAAATATGCACTTTTTGAGATTGACATAATGTTTCTCTATATGCAAAGTATCTAAAACGCAACGCAAATGTTGAATGTGATCATTTAGACACTTGTTGTAAATCAAAATATCATCGAAGTAAACAATAACAAATTTACCAATGAAAGCTCATAATACATTATTCATTAAGCACATGAATGTACTAGGTGCATTCATAAGATCAAAAGGCATAACTAACAACTCATACAATCCAAATTTAGTCTCAAATGTAGTTTTCTATTCATCTCCTTCTCTTATCCTAATATGATGATAATCACTTTTTAAATTAATTTTAGAAAATATAAATGTACCACACAACTCATTTAACATATTATCTAACCTAGGAATAAGGTGACAATACTTAACTGTGATGTTGATGGCATGATAATCTATGCACACTCCTCATGACCTATCTTTTTTAGGTATAAGAAGAACATGAACAACACATGGACTCATGCTTTTTTTCGTATGTACCATTTTGATATTAAGTCTTTCACTTGTTTTTGTATCTCTTTCATTTCCTCTGGATTACATGTATAAGCAGGTCAATTAAGAATAAAAACTCCATGAATGAAGTCAATATGATGCTTGATGCCTTAAATACGTGGCAATCCATTTGGAGTCTCCTTAGAGAATATGTCCTCAAAATCCTACAAAAAAGAAGTTATAGGAGAAAGAAGAGAATGATCAAGTTCATTAGTACTCAAACATACTTTCTTGTATAAGAGCATAATAATTGATCGATGAGAATGAACAGCACTCCTGACATCACTCATGCTTGCATAAAGACTATTTTTTCTTTATTTTACTTCCCTTTGAATTTTCCCCACCTTTCTTTCCACTCATGCTCTCAAATTTCACCTTTTTTCTCACTCTTATTTTGTTTTTTCTTTTGTTGCTTCTTAGCTCATTCTTTCTTTTTCACTCAGCTCTATATCTCTTTTAATTCCTTATTGATCCTCATGTACAAGATGTGACGATAGGGGAATAAAAGTGTACTTCTTATGATTCATGACAAAAGAGTAATGGTTCTTATACCTATCACATATGACTTCTCTATCATACTGCCAAAGACGTCCTAACAGCATATGGCTAGCTTACATAGAGACTACGTCACATAAGGCTTCATCACAATATTTTCCTATAGCAAAGGATGCTAAAACTTGCTTATCAACTCTAAACTCTCTATAATCATTAAACCACTGTAACTTATAAGCTTTAAGATGATCTAACAATGATAGGCCAAGTTTCTTTACCATAAGTGTGCTAGCCACATTAATACAACTTCTACATAACTTATTATTAATTAGACACTTTGATGCAAATCAAGGAGCAAATGAAAGTCAATTAGAAGTCTTCGATATCAACAAGGTCAAAATGTCTAATTATGAGTCAATAGAACCATTAGAGTAGCCTAGTGGACCTATAACAAAGAGTCGTGCAAAAAACTTAAAACAGTCCTCTTTACCACATTCAAAAGTTTTGTGTGAAAATGGGGTGCGCAGCGACATTGAAGGAGTCTCGCGGCTTATTATTGTTATTTATGCATGTTTTAAATAATTAATTAGAAAAGTTAGCTATTATTTAGGAAGTTAATTAACTTAATTTATTTTAATTATCTTTATTAATTAAGTTATCTAATAATTGGCTAATTTTATTTTGTAGGATATGTTCAAAAAAAGCTTCCTTAGCTGTGAGATTTAGTCAAAGTGCATTAATTAAGAAGATCTCAATAAACTATACAAATCTGGATATTCTAAAGACAAGTAAGGAAATATGCAAGCAATGGAGTGCAAGAACAAATCTTAGCCAAATTTATACTTTATGTATTAATTATTAGATTTGTTAATTCTGTAAACTTTTATATATTTTTCTAAATTACTCTTTATTAGCTTAGGAAACTTTTTATTATAATTCAACTATGATTGATTTAAGACAATTATAAATAGTCTTCTTTTTTTCAAAGGAATGAAGTTTTGTTGGACAAAAAAAATTGTGAGATATTATTTTCTCTTCATTGCTCTTTTTTACAACTTAGACCTTATTAAGCTTGCTTGTGGCGTTCTACCTAGGCTTATCAAGAATTCTTTGTTGTTCCATCAATAAAGTTCTTGTGGCATCGAAACCTTCCGAAATACTTAATTCTTAGACTTTCCTTGAAACTCCACTTTCGTGACGATTTGTTCCTTTCGAGATTCATATCATTTGGTATTAGAGTAAGGCTCTAGAATTAAGGTTCGTTCTATCTTTTTTTTTATTATTTTATTTTTATTATTTTTCTCTCTTCTTCTTCTACCTTTTGTTTGTTCCATCTTTAATTTTCATCTTTTAACCTCAAAACTGAACCAACCAGGCACCAAACCACCTTAGCCATGACCATCATCCTTGGTTTGTAACTTCTAAACTGGCCACGTGCACCCTAGGGAATATTTCTTGTTTGTCCTAGTTGCCTTATTGGTTCCATATTTATTTTTTAAAAAAAAAAAGAAGAAAAAAAAATAAAAAAATAAAAAATAAAAAAAGAAGTAAATTGCAGGAAAGAAAAATATCCTTAAATGCCAATTAAGACCAAAATATTATATTAATAATTGGGAACCAAAAGCTACCAAACTTGGACCAAATTTCCTACAATTTTTGGCAACTAAATTAGGACATTTACAATTTCTAGCTTTTGCCAAAATTACATTTCCAGCTAAAATCACAATATATCCAACTACCTTACCAATTCTTTCCACTCCTAATTATACCAATTTTATCATATTAAAACCTAACCAATCTGACCAATACCTAAACATACCAAAAACTTCTCTTACCACTTCCTAAATTGACCGCCTTCTTGTTAACTTTGATGATCAAAGTATAAGAAGTGAGCTTGAGAATTTCAGCCAAAGAGAGAAATATGAAGAAGATGAGAGAATTATTTTTCTTAATTGAAAGAATAATGTTACAAGGATTTTAAATAGGCAAACAACCAACAGCTATAATTGTTTTCCCAAGGTAGGAAAACTGCAATACACAAAATAGGCTAAACAAATTACTTACAAGTTATAAAGTAATGTTTCCTTTTTCTACTAATTGCAAAACAACTTCCAGTGTTCACCATTTTTAAATTTGAATGTTTGAATTCTTCTCTTTGGCTACTGAAGATGCTGATTAGGATTAGGTTGTTGATTAGGATGCTGACTGAGATGATGATTGGGATACACAGATTCCAATGTAGCATGGTCACGATGCTAGCATGAATCTTGAGATTGCTCAATCGGCTCAATCAATTTTATTTCAACACTTCTAAGCCACCTAAATCTGTAAGCTTTCCTTCTTTTGTTCTTACCGTTGAGATTGAAAATTTTCTTGATTTGTCTCTGGTTGAACAACGCAAACAGCTTTAATTTGTTTGAGAGTTTAATTAAGAGCATACGAAGAGAAATTGAGTGGAAAAAAGCAAGGAGAGTGAGCATCCCTTATAAAAGCCATATTAAGAGTGAAACACAAGAGCTGTGAGTTGAGTGACAAGAAAATAAAGAGAGCATTGTGAGACCTATTTTGCTATTCTAATCTTCCTTTTCAGATTTAAAACACCATGGCACACAGAGACAAGACCACTGATGACCAACCAAAATATGTCAATGCCTTTAAATTTGATGCATTACAAGGACATGTTTTGAGACTTGAACGTGTAATGAATGATTACCGTGATTTGCTGGAGAAGACGCAAGCTACTTTAGAGAAAAACAATGCCACCATGGACAATATGCAAAGAACCATAGAACAATTATCGACCGGAACACACAACACTAATGGACAAGGAAGAAGACAAACTGGAATACATTACAAAACTGAAAATCACGATTTTGATGATGCAACATCTGAAGCGCCAAGGGAGAACCGAGGGAGATATGATTATGTGGATCGTAACATTGGAAGTATTAAGATGAAAATTCCATCTTTCCAAGGCAAGGTTGACCCTAATTTAT
The DNA here is from genome assembly GCA_032402905.1 of Khaya senegalensis. Taxonomy (NCBI): domain Eukaryota; kingdom Viridiplantae; phylum Streptophyta; class Magnoliopsida; order Sapindales; family Meliaceae; genus Khaya; species Khaya senegalensis. Next base: position 7,839,018 of record CP135540.1, read on the forward strand.
ACTTTGAATGAGAACGCAAAGTTGAGATGGTTTTCAATTATCACAATTACTCAAACGAGAAAAAGATACGTCTTGCTGCTGTAGAATTCACTGACTATACCTTAATTTGATAGGATCAACTTATTTTGAGTAGGCGACGAAATAAAGAACCACCTGTTAGTACATAGGAGGAGATGAAAGCGATCTTAAGAAAGCATTTCATTCCTAACCATTACTATAGGGAACTACATCAACGCTTGCAGAGATTGACTCAAGGATCCAAATCTGTGGAAGACTACTACAAAGAAATGGAGATCGCAATAATTCGAGCAAATCTTGAGGAGGATCGTGAGGCTACCATGGCTAGGTTTTTACAAAGATTGAATCATGAGATTGCTGATATTGTTGAATTACAACATTATGTTGATATTGAGGACATGGTTCACATGGCAATAAAGGTAGAGAGGCAATTGAAACAAAAGAAGCTTTCCAAATCCACTTATAGATCTAGTTTGAATTTAAAATCTTGAAAATCTGATGGGAACAAGCAAAACACAAAAGTTTGATTTAAAAAGCAAGACGGAGAGTTCTAACCCTAAGGAGACTGAGAGAAGTAAAGAAAAATGTACCAATTCTAGTTCTTTTAAGCCTCGTAATGTTAAATGCTTTAAGTGTTCTAGTGTAGGGTATGTTACTTCCTAATGCCCAAATAAAAGGACCCTAATAATCATGCCAGAATCTGATAAAGATGATGATGAAGCCGTGAATGCAGAAATGTCAACTCTTGACTATACAAGTGATAAAGACAACCTTGAAGATCCACATGAATTTAAAAGAGAATGTCTAGTGACACGTAGGGCATTGAATGCACAAATCAAAGATGATGAGACACTTAGGATGATCTAACAATGATAGGCCAAGTTTTTTTACCATAAGTGTGCTAGCCACATTAATACAACTTCTACTATCAATAATAACATTACATAACTTGTTATTAATTAAACACTTAGTTGCATTGTTCAACCAAAGACAAATCAAGAAAGTTCTTAGTTTCAATGGTAATAGTAAAAGAATGAAAGTTTATGGATTTAGGTGGTTTGGAAAGGCGATCAATTTGAGAAGTGGTAAGAAAAGTTTTGATAAGTTTAAGTATTGGCCAGATTGGTTGGCTTTTGATATGATAAAATCGGTATAATAAAGAGTGGAAAGAATTGGTAAGGTAGTTAGATATGTTGTGATTTTAGTTGGCAATGTAGTTTTGTCAAAAACTGGGAATTGTAAATGTCCAAATTTAATTGCCAAAAATTGTAAGCAATTTGGTAGCTTTTGGTTTCCCAATTAATGACATAATATTTTGGTCTTAATTGGTATTTAAGGATATTTTTCCTTCCTTGCGATTTGCCTTCTTTTTTTCAAAAGAAAATGTGGAACCAATAAGGCAACTAGGACAAACAAGAAATATTACATAGGATACGCATGGCCAACTTAAAAGTCACGAACTAGGGATGATGGTCACAGCCAAAGTGGTTTGGTGGCTAGTTGGGTTGATTTTAAGGTAAAAAGTGAAAATTGAAAATGAAATAAACAAAATGTAGAAGAAGAAGAGATATAAAAATAAAAATAAAATAAAAAAGGATAGAAGGAACCTTAATTCTAGAACTTGACTTTGATACCAAATGAAAAGAACCTTAAAAGGAATGAATCATCACAAAAATAAGTTTTAAGGAAAGTCTAGGAATTAAGTGTTTCGGAAGGTTTCACCGCCACAAGAATATTTTTGATGAAATAAGAAATAATTCTTGATAAGTCTAGGTAGAATACCACTGTTGAATATGAAGAGAATGAAAATAAAGATTCAAAGAACAAAGAAAAGCCCAAATAACTCTTTAGCTGTTCTATAGATGCTCATATCAAACCCAAAACCCATTTCAAGTATTTAAAAATACTAATCACTAAAGGATAAAATAAAATCTAGATTTTTGCTAGTTACTAAAAGACAAAATAACTAGTATTTTGAATTTGAAAGATGTGTTGTCATATGTTGTACCTAGCAATTGTAAAAGTAAAATAAGCTTGCACCTAACCATTAAAATGTTGTATATATAAATCTAAGATGTGTAAATATTTGAAAGATAGAATAAAAAAGCTATTCATTTTCTCTCTTGATATATTTTTTATCTATTTGTATTTTCAGTTGGTTTTTTGTTGAATCTTTGAATTTATGAGCTAAAAACACTTAAATTCATTTAATCAACATAATATTGGAGCTTGGCCACATTTAGGGAAGTTTCTTTTTGTCGTCTTTCTCTTTTTTCCTCTTTCTTCGTTGTGTGTGATCAATCTCCATTGTTCAAGGCCAAGTTGTTAAAATTGGAATGGTAGCATAAGAGGAAAATAGTTCTACTAAGGGAGAAAGCTTGTTTAATGTTAATTCTAACTACAAAATCACTACCAAGTTTACTACCTTCCCCCTCAATAGAAGGAATTACTCTACATAGGTGACAAATGCTACAAGGGCCTTATTGGGCATTTAGGTTCTCGGATTTGTTAATGGAGAAATTAATCAACCTAAGGTGGGAGATAAAGAATATGTTGAATGGAGATATGCTGAGAATCTTGTCATCATTTGAATTATCAACTCCATTGATCAATCCTTGGTTAGTGCCTTCAACAAAGCCAAAACCACCAAAGACCTTTAGAATGCACTTGCTAAAAGGTTCAGGAATCAAGGAAATTTCTTGAAAGTCTATGAGTTGAAGGAAATTATCACACATGCCAAGATGAATGGGAGTGATTTCCTTTCCTACTCCAACAAAATCAAGAAAGCATGGGATGAATTTGAGTGTTTGAGGCCAATTACTACCATTGAGGAAGAATTGGAGAAAAAGGCTAATAAAGATCTTGTTTGTTTCCTCTTGACAGGATTGGGGCCTAGCTTTGGAGACCTTAGAAATCAAATTCTAAGGAATAAGGAGATGCCACCGTATAATGATGTGGTGAATATTATGGATAAGGAATTGATGGCTAGAGAAGCATTTGATAAAGATGAGCCTGAAACTAAGAAAGGTGTATTTGTGTAAGCAAAAAAAAGAAGTAATGGTAATTCAAGGGTTGCAAAAGTGCAAAACCATAAAGTATGAAAAATGTGGAAAGCTAAGGCACATCAAAAGAAATTGTGGGTTTTGTAATCATTATGGAAAGTTCAAGCATAATAAGGATAAGTGTTTTAAGTTTCATCCTCATTTGAGAAAAGAGAATAAAGCCAAAGTTTCATAAGAATTACAAAACACATCATAGGCAGACTTGTCCACAAACCTCATAGAGTAATTTGCAAAGTTTCCTCAATCTTAATAGTTGAGCATCTCTCAAGGTTTGATCTTTAATTTATCTTCAAATATTGATCTTTGGGCTATAGACTCGGGTGCTATTAGAGTATGCTCTAGAAGTCATTCGTATCATCGACTTTAAAGATACGTTTGCCTTATACATATATTATATATATTAATAAAAGAAAGAGTTCTTTTTTCACAAATATAAGTTATTTCCTTTATTTAATCATGGATATAAATAAACTATATTTATGAATTATCTAGATAATTTATTTAATAGTTAAATTATATTATTAAAACCTTTTCCTACAAAGGTGATATTGATTGGGTAACAATTTCGCATAGTAGGTATATTAAATGTCTTCGATGAATATCATGAGATGATATTAGTGCGAATGATGTGATGGTCCGTCATTAGCACATTAGTATGGAATAAATAATTAGAGAATTATTTATTTGAGCATGACCACATAATGATAAATCACTTAGTATTGCATGTAATCAATGATTTATCATGTAATTATACTAATATGCAACATTGTCTTTTAACTTGAGATATCATTGACGAATTCGGTGTAGATGCATATGATTCATATGGTGAATAAGTATAAAACTAGTTATATCTTGTATGATAAAATCAGTTTCATCACGTGTTCTTTACATTTGAAAACGTGTAATGGTCAAAATAAGATCCGTTGACTTAATATATATAGGATCAGAATTTTCACTGACTCGATCCAGATTCAAATTTCCAGACGAAAATTGATAAATGGTTGAAAAAGTAAATATCTAATCAAAATGATTAAATATCACACAAAAGAGTTTGTGGTAACGAGTTCAATGTATATAAATCGATGTTTCGTAATTTTATTGGTAAAGGATTTTGACGTACTGTGAACCCTGAATCGATTGGGATTAGATAACGGAAGAACTTTACCCACATAGTATATACAATTGAGATGGGGAATGATGAAGTATAACTTCATTGTGGATTAAAAATTATGGCACATTAGTAGATATTAATTATAGTCATTGAACAATTAAATAGTTCGATAAACCTAAAAAGTTCGAAACAAGTTCGCGATTATTCCACAATGAATTAACGTGGTCACACCAATAACCAAAAGTAATGAGAAGCATTTAGGAATAATAATATTATCAAGAATAAAGGTTAGCACTTTTGAGATAATATTTAAGCTGAAATAAATATATATATTCGACATATATATTTATGAATTTTTTAAAATGTTTAAAATATTTTCTTGAGTTTGCAGGGAAAAATAATTTATTGTAAATTATATAGTCAAATTGATAATATTGATTATCTAAGGACCAAAATAAAAATGTATAATTATGGGATAATTATACGTTGGCCCATGCATATATACTTAATTACACTATGGTTAAAGCATTTAAATCAAAGTATTTGAATATTCAAAATAGAAATTATGAGATAATCTCTATATTATCCATGACAAATAATCACTTTTTAATTAAAAGTGAGGACAAATTTGGAACGGCATAGATATTTCAAGTATATATACATGCTTATTTTACCAAATTATGTAATTTGTAAGCCAAAACAAAAGCTCTTCCTCCCAATTCGGCCAAGCAAGATTCTCAAGCTTTAGTTAATACGAACCCCAAAAGGAACGAATCGTTACGGAAGCGAAGTTTCAAGAAAAGTCTAAGAATTAAGTATTTCGGAAAGTTTCGACGCCACAAGAACTTTCTTGATGGAACAACAAAGAATTCTTGATAAACTTAGTAGAACACCATAAGTAAGCTTAATAAGTTCTAAGTTGTAAAAAAGAACAATGAAGAGAAAATAATTTCTCACAATTTTTTTGTCCAGCAAAACATCCTTATATTTGAAAAAAGAAGACTATTTATAATAGTCTTATATTTAATTATAATAGTCTTCTTTCTAATCCTAATAGAATTAGAATAAAAACTTTTCTAAGATAATAAAGTGTAATTTAGGAAAATAAATAAAAGTTTACAAAATTAAGAAATTTAATAATTAATATATAAAGTATAAATTTGGCTAAGATTTGATTTTGCACTCCATTACTTGCATCATTCCTTACTTATCTTTAGAATATCCAGATTTGTATGATTTATTGAGATCTTCTTAATTAATGCACTATGACTAAATCTCACAACTAAGGAAGCTTCTTTTGGACATGTCCTTGTTGACATCGAAGACGTCTAATTAACTTTCATTTGCTCCTTGATTTGCATCATTCCTTTTTTCCTTGAAAGGATTCGTCCACGAATCATCATTAAGACGTTCAGTCACTTGAAATGGTCCATCTCCACGTAAATGCAACTTACTTCTCCTTTGCTTTGGAAAACGTTCTTTACGCATATGCACCCACACCCAATCTCCAGGTTCAAAGACCATTTATTTTTGGCATTTATTAACTTGTCTTGCTCTTTGATCGTTTCATTTCTCAATGCTCAAATGAACTTTCTCATGGAGTTTCTTCACGTAATTTGCCTTCTGTTCACCATCAATACTCTTTGACACTTTTAAAGGCAAAGGTAATAAATCCAAAAGAGTTAGTGGGTTAAAACCATAAATAACCTCAAATGGTGAATGAGAAGTTGAAGAATGAATAGATTAATTATAAGCAAAATCAGCATGAGGTAAGAGATTTTTTCAATTTTTAAGATTCTTTTGAATAAGTGAACACAAAAGCTGTGATAAAGTGTGATTCACCACTTCAGTTGTCCATCTGTTTGTAGATAATAAGTCATTGAAAATAGCAATTTTGTTCCCAACTTTGCCCACAATGTTTTCCAAAAATAGCTAAGGAGCTTAACATCATAATCAAACACTATGCTTTTCAGAACACCATATAAACGTACTATCTCTTTAAAAAAAAGATCAGCCACATGAGTGGCATCATTTGATTTGTGACATGGAATGAAGTGTGCCATCTTTGAAAATCTGTCAACCACAACAAAAATAGAATCCCTGCCCCCTTTAGACCTAGGCAAACCTAAAACGAAATTCATGGAAATATCTATCCATGGTTCACTAGGTATAGGCAAAGGGGTATACAAACCATGTGGCAAGACTCTAGAATTAGCTTGCTTACAAATGATGCATCTTTCACAAATCTTCTCAACATCTCTACACATATGAGGCCAAAAGAAATGATCGCTAAGTATGTCTAAAGTCTTTTGAATACCAAAATGCCCCATCAATCCTCTATCATGTAACTCTATAACAAGCAACTCCCTAAGTGAGCAATGTGGAATGCACACACGTTTCTCCCTAAAAAGATAACCATCATGTCTGAAAAACTTATCAAATGCAGCATGCTTACATGCACCATACACAATGGCAAAATCATGATCTGTAGGATACAATTTCTTGATAAACTCAAAACCAAGCAATTTAGAGTTTAAAGAAGTAAGAAACGAATACCTCCTTGAAAATGCATTAGCAACTATATTCTCTTTACCTTGCTTGTATCGAATTATATTAGAAAATGTCTCAAGGAATTCAACTCATTTGGCATGTCTTCAATTCAGCTTGTTTTGTCCTTTCAAATGTTTTAAAGACTCATGATCTGTACGAATTACTTACAAACTCTTTAGGCCATAAATAGTGTTGCCATGTCTCTAAGGCCCTGATAAGTGCATACATCTCCTTGTCATATGTGGGGTACTTCAAGGCAGCTCCGTTCAACTTTTTAGAGAAGTATGCTATAGGTTTCTTCTCTTACATTAAAACAGATCCAACCCCTACACCAAAAGCATCACATTCGATTTCAAATGTCTTAGAAAAATTTAGAAGTGACAGTACAGGTGCAGAAATTAACTTATCTTTAAGACAAAGAAATGACTTTTCTTGTGCTTCTCCCCACATGAATGCTATGTTTTTCTTAATAACCTCAGTGAAAGGTGCTGCAATGGTGCTGAAGTATTTAATAAAAAGACGATAGAAACTTGTCAAACCGTGGAAACTCCTAACTTTAGTTACGCTTTTAGGAGTAGGCCAATCTCATATTGCTTTTATCTTTTCCTTATCAACTTGCAGTCCTTTTGAGCTCACTACAAAACTAAGAAAAACAATGCTATCCGTGCAAAATGTACACTTTTTAAGATTAGCATAAAGCTTCTCTCTATGCAGAGTATTTAAAATGTAATGCAAATATTAAATATGATCATTTAGACACTTGTTGTAAATCAAAATATCATCGAAGTAAACAATAACAAATTTACCAATGAAAGCTCGTAATATATAATTCATTAAGCGCAGCAATGTACTAGGTGCATTCGTAAGACCAAAAGACATAACTAACCACTCATACAATCCAAATTTAGTCTTAAATGCAGTTTTCCATTCATCTCCCTCTCTCATCCTAATTTGATGATAACCACTTTTCAAATCAATTTTAAAGAATATAAATGCACCATGCAACTCGTCTAACATATCATCTAACCTAGGAATAGGGTGACGATACTTAACTGTGATGTTGTTAATGGCATGACAATCTACGCACATTCTCCATGATCCATCTTTTTTAAGTACAAGAAGAATAGGAATAGTACATGGACTTATGCTCTCTCGCACGTACCTTTTTGACATTAAATCTTCCACTTGTCTTTGTATCTCTTTCGTTTCCTATGGATTACACCTATAAGTGTTGAAGATGAAGAGATTGAGATTGAAGATTCAAAGAATGAAGAAAAGCCCAAANAGTGTTGAAGATGAAGAGATTGAGATTGAAGATTCAAAGAATGAAGAAAAGCCCAAATAACTCTTTGGTTAGTCTATGGATGCCCACATTAAGCCCGAAGCCCATTTTAAGTGTTTTAAAAGCTAGTCACTAAAGGACAAAATAACAACTAGTTTTTGTTAGTCACTAAAAGACAAACATAACAACTAGTTTTTTGAATTTGAAAGATGTGTTGTTATATGTTGTACCTAGTTGTTGGAAAAGTAAAGTAAGCTTGTACCTAGCCGTTAGGATGTTGTATATAAAACCCATCATGTGTAAATATTGCAAAGAGTGAATAACAAAAGCTATTCTTTTTCTCTCTTGCTCTATCTTCTATCTACTTCTATTTTCACTTAGTTTTTTGTTGAATCTTTGAAAACTGGAGGTAAACACTTACATTTATCAACAAATCAACAATAAGCAGGTCGATTAGGAATAGAAGCTCCAAGAATGGAAGCTCCATCTAATGCTCGATGCCTCGAATGGGTGGTAGTCCATTCGGAGTCTCCTCTGAAAAGATGTCCTCAAATTCCTACAAAAGAGAAGTAATAGGAGAAGGAAGAGAATGATCAAGCTCATTAGTGCTCAAACATACTTCTTTGTACAATAGCACAAGGATTGATCGGTGAGAATGAATAGCACTCCTCACATCACTCATGCTTGTATAAAGGCTCTCTTTTTTTTTTTTGTTTTACTTCCCTTTGATTTTTTTCCCACCTTTCTTTTCACTCATGCTATCAAATTTCACTTTTTTTTTTCACACCCTCATTTTGTTTTTCTTTTGCTGGTTCTTGGCTCACTATTTATTTTTCACTCAGCTCTATATCTCTTTTAATTCTTGATTGATCCTCATGCACAAGATGTGACGATAGGGGAATGAGAGTGTACTTCTTATCATTCACGACAAAAGAGTAATCGTTCTTATACCCATCATGTGTGACTTGCCTATCATACTGCCAAGGACGTCCTAATAGCATATGATTAGTTTGCATAGGACACTAAAACTTGCTTATCAACTCTAAACTCGCCACAATCGTTCAATCACTGTAACTTGTAAGGTTTAGGATGATCTAACAAAAGTAAGCCAAGTTTCTTTACCATAAGTGTGCTAGCCACATTAATATAACTTCCACCATCAATAATAACATTACATAACTTGTTATTAATTAGACACCTAGTGTGAAAGATGTTTTCACGTTGCTCGGTCTCATTATCTTTGATTTGTGCATTCAATGCCCTACGTATCATTAAACATTCTCCTTTAAATTCATGTGGATCTTCAAGCTTGTCTTCATCGTTTGCATCTTCAAGAGTTGACATTTCTGCATACACGACTTCATCATCATCTTCATCAGATTCTGGCATGATCATCAAGGTCTTTCTATTTGGGCATTGAGAAGCGACATACCCTACACCAGAGCACTTAAAACATTTAACATTACGAGGCTTAGAAGAATTAGAATTGGTACTTTTTTCTTTATTTCTCTCAGCCTCCTTAGGGTTAGAATCTCTGTCTTGCTTTTTAAATCAGATTTTATGTTTTACTTGTTCCCATCAGATTTCCAAGATTTTAAATTCAAACTAGATCCATAAGTGGACTTGGAAAGCTTTTTTCGTTTCAATTACCTCTCTATCTTCATTGCCATGTGAACCATGTCCTCAATATCAACATAATGTTATAATTCAACAATATCAGCAATCTCATGATTCAATCCTTGTAAGAACCTAGCCATGGTAGCCTCACGATCCTCCTTAAGGTTTGCTCGGATCATTGCAATCTCCATCTCTTTGTAGTAGTCTTCCACAGATTTGAATCCTTGAATCAATCTCTGCAAGCGTTGATGTAGTTCCCTGGAGTAATGGTTAGGAATGAAACGCTTTCTCAAAATCGCAATGGTGTTTTTTTTATCTGAAAAGGAAGACTAGAATAGCAAAATAGGTCTCACAAAGCTCTCTTGCTTTCCTTGTCACTCAACAATATACTTACAGCTCTCATGTTTCACTCTTAATATGACTTTTATAAGGGATGCCCACTCTCCTTGCCTTTTGCCACTCAATTTCTCTTCGTATGCTCTTAATTAAACTCTCAAACAAATTAAAACTGCTTGCATTGTTCAACCAGAGACAAATGAAGAAAGTTTTCAATCTCAATGGTAATAGCAAAAGAAGGAAAGCTTATGAATTTAGGTGGCTTAGAAGGTGGTCAGTTTGGGAAGTGGTAAGAAAAGTGTCTTGTAAGTTTAGGTATTGGCCAAATTGGTTGGGTTTTGATATGATAAAATTAGTATAATTAGGAGTGGAAAGAATTGGTAAAATAGTTGGATATGTTGTTATTTTAGATGGAAATATAATTTTGGCAAAGGTTGGAAATTGTAAATGTCCTAATTTAGTTGCCAAACATTGTAGGAAATTTGGTCAAAATTTGGTAGCTTTTGGTTCCCAATTATTGACATAATATGTTGGCCTTAATTGGCATTTAAGGATATTTTCCTTTCCTGTAATTTGCCTTCTTTTATTTTTTTCTTTTTTAAAAAAAAAAAAAATATGAAACCAATAAGGTAACCAGGATAAACAAGAAATATTATCTAGGGTGCGAATGGCTAGTTTGGATGTCACGGACCAAGGATGATGGTCACGGCTAAGGTGGTTTAGTGGCTGGTTGGTTTGGTTTTAAGGTTAAAAGATGAAAATTAAAGATGGAACAAACAGAAGGTAGAAGAAGAAGAGAAAAAAATAAAAATAAAATAAAAAAAAGGATAGAACAAATCTTAATTCTAGAGCCTCCCTCTGATACTAAATGATACGAACCTCGAAAGGAATAAATCGTTACGGAAGCAGAGTTTTAAGGAAAGTCTAAGAATTAAGTATTTCGAAAGGTTTCGACGTCACAAGAACTTTCTTGATGGAACAACAAAGAATTCTTGATAAGCCTAGGTAGAACGCCACAAGCAAGCTTGATAAATTCTAAGTTGTAAAAAAGAACAATGAAGAGAAAATAATTCCTCACAATTTTTTTGTCTAACAAAACCTCCTTACATTTGAAAAAAAGAAGACTATTTATAATAGTCTTAAATCTAATCCTAGTAGAATTAGAATAAAAACTTTTCTAAGATAATAAAGTGTAATTTAGGAAAATATATAAAAGTTTACAAAATTAAGAAATCTAATAATTAATACATAAAGTATATATTTGGCTAAGATTTAATATTACACTCCATTGCTTACATCCTTCCTTACTTGTCTTTAGAATATCCAGATTTGTATGATTTATTGAGATCTTCTTAATTAATGCACTTTGACTAAATTTCACAGCTAAGGAAGCTTCTTTTGGACATGTCCTTGTTGACATCGAAGACGTCTAATTAACTTTCATTTGCTCCTTGATTTGCATTATTAGTGGTACAAATTGTGGAAACTTTACACAATTGAAGGGTTCTCCATCATCCAAGTAAGTAAACTCATCCATAAATAACCATAATATGCATATATGGGATATATGTACATGTAGCATTCCATGTGTTTGTAAAAATATTTTAATGAACATATTGATTTTATACATATTATGAGCATTTCAATCCAACGGGTGCTACAAATCACATGTTTAAAAGCAAAATTTAACTTCTAAAATTGAGTCTATAGAAAAGGATAAATAGGCGAGTATAGCTAATGGATAAAATATACAAATTAGTGGTTTAGGATACTTGACTATTTTGTCTAAGCATACTAAAGGTCATTATATGCTATGCTTCTCTTCAAATTTGTTGACCGTAAGTAGAATTACTAAAGATTTAGATTGTTTTGTCATATTTAAACCTAATAAATTAATTTTTTAGGATATCAAGACTGATCAACTGATTGGTGAGGGAAGAGAGAAAAATAGACTTTATGTTTTGGAAGATTTGAGCAAGGCTTTTAAAGTAGATAATGAAAAACTCTAAGAACTTTAGCATGCTAGATTATGGTATCCTCCTAGTCATATTTTACAAAAATTAGTTCCTAATTTAAAGTTTGATGAGATCAAAGATTGTAGTTTTTGTATCTTAGGAAAACAAACTAAGATACCTTCTGTACAATCTCATTATGAATATAATAATTTATTTACCTTGGTATATTCTGATTTATGGACTTCTCCTACTTCAACTCACAAAAGTTTTAAATATTTTGTAACTTTTATAGATCACAAATCTAGATATACATAAATTTATATAATTAAAAAGAAATTTAAGGCTTTTGAGTATTTTAGAGAGTTTGTAATATTGATTGAAAACCAATTTGACAATAAAGTTAAAATATTGAGAATTGATAATGGAGGAGAATATGTGAACAATTTGCTTAAGGAGTTTTTAGTAAGTAAAGGAATTGTTCACCAAATCACTTGTCCTTATGCTCTAAAACAAAATAGAGTAACTGAACGTAAAAATAGGCATATTTTAAAAGTGGCAAAAATTATGATATTCTATCAAAATGTGCCTAGAGAGTTTTAGGAGAAAGTCGTTCTCATAGCCACACATCTTATTAATCGAATTCCGTCTATGGTCTTGAAAGGAAAGACACCAATTAAGATTGCCCATAGTATCCAACTAGACTTGTCATATTATAAAATTTTTGGATGTGTATGCTATGTACATATTCCAAGTCATTCAAGACATAAATTAAGTAAAATGAGCATTAAATGCATCTTTTTAGGTTATTGTATAGATACTAAGGGTTATAGGTGCTATAATCTCTTAACTAAAGACAAGTGCATCTCTAAAAATGTTATTTTCATAGAAAATGACTCATATTTTAATAGGACTAGTAATGAAGAAGGTGAAGTAGAGGATCCACTTCCTTTAGTCATATTACACAAGTATGTACCATCATTTAGTGACATAGTTAGTAATCATGACCAAGACTTAAGTAGTGATAACATAGAGTCACAAGATGAAGAATCTAATGAAAGTGAAACCAACAAAGAAAGTCAAAATACACATTCACCTAGTGAAGTAAGAGAAAATTTACCATTGTCATCTAGTAAAATTAGAGGAGAAAAATCAAGATGAAACACCTAGGGATGAACAACCGATTGTTCAAATAAAGTCACTATCTAGTAGACAAGATGAACCATCATTAGTACATGAAGCGAAAGGGAGCATGTTACACCTATACAAGGCCAAAATTTCCCACTTAAGAGATCTTAAAGACTTCAACAATCTTCATCAAAATTGATAAAGAATAGAGCATTTTTTTATGGTAATAAAGTAACCGCACACCTTCTTAACCACAACTACACCTTAGGAAATATAAAGGAGAGTTTTGGAGTCTTTTTAACTAAGGTAAATGCTATTAAAGATCCTGATAACTTTAAGAAAGTTATGGAATCTCTAGTTTGGAAACAAACCATGTAAGAGAAATTAGATGCTTTAGTTAAAAATTACACATGGGACTTAGTACCTTTATCTTTGGGAAAGAAGGTTGTAGAATACAAATGGGTGTATAAGATTAAGTTAAATAATGATGGAACCTTGGATAAACATAAAGTTAGGTTAGTGGCCAAAAGTTTTAACCAAACCTATGCCTTAAATTATATAGAAACTTTTGCATTGTTAGAAAAATGAACACCATTAGGGTATTTCTCTCTTTAGTGACTAATTACAACTAGGATTTGCATCAAATGGATGTAAAGAATGCTTTCTAGCAAAGATAGTTAGAGGAAGAGATTTATACGAGTTTACCTCAAAGGTATGATGTTATAGTTCCTAATACAAATTTTTGCAAATTAAAGAAAGCTATATATGGATTAAAGTAATCACCATGAGCATGGTATAATAAATTGCATAATGCATTGTGTTCTCAAAATTTTAAAGTAAGTGATGTTGATCACTCATTGTTCATTAAGCACTCAGGTGAGGGATTTATTATTGTTCTTATTTATGTGGATGATACTATCATCACCAGTTGTGACATAAATGGCATTAAGAGGATTAAAGTATATTTGATGTTAAAGATTTGGAAAACTTACAATATTTTTTAGGTGTAAAAATAGCTTATTCCAAGTAAAAATAGCTTATTCCAATGAATGTCTATTTTTATCCCAAAGAAAGTACGTTCTTGATTTGTTAAGTGAGATAGGAAAACTTGGAGTAAAGCCAGCCATGACACCCATGAAGGCATTAAGAAGGAAAAAAGATGATAAGAAATATTAAAAAGAGTATGATAAGGAGGAACCATAAAAGGACATCAAGCTTTATCAAAGACTTATAGTAAGCTTATATAATCAACTATTACATGACCTGATATTATTTTTTCTATGCAACAGGTAAGTCAACACATGTCATGCCTAAAGAATATACACATGGAAATGGTAAATATAATTTTGAAGTACCTAAAAAGAACACCAGGGCAAGGAATCTTGTTGAGAAGAAATGGTCGCCATAAGATATGTGCCTACATAAATGCAGATTAAGCTGGTAACTTTGATGATCAATGATCTACCATTGGTTATTGCACATTCGTAGAAGGGAATTTGGTGACTCGAAAAAGCAAGAAGTAAAGTGTGGTTGTAAGATTGAGTGCAAAAGTTGAGTATAGAGCTATGACATCTTTTAATAGTGAATTGGTTTCGATAAAATTATTAGTGGAAGACTTAGGCTTCTCAGTTGAAACACCTATAGACATATATTGTGATAACAAATATCACATCTAATCCGATGTTCCATGAAAGGACCAAGCACATTGAAGTTGACTGTCACTTCACAAAAGAAAAGTATTTGAGTAAAGTGATCAAAAGAAAAGTACTTATGTGATGAGTGAAGATTAACTTGTGTATATATTCACCAAACCATGTACTTATCAACAACTCCTCAAGGTGAGTTCCAAGTTGAACATGTTCAATTTGTATAAGCCCAACTTGACAAGGAGTGTTAAAGATGAAGAGAATGAAAGTGAAAATTCAAAAAATAAAAAAAAGCCCAAATAATTCTTTGGCTAGTCTATGGATGCTCACATCAGGCTCAAAACCCATTTCAAGTGTTTAAAAAAACTAATCACTAAAGGACAAAATAACAACTAGCTTTTTCCTAGTTATAAAAGGACAAATAAACAACTAATTTTTTGAATTTGAAAGATGTGTTGTTATATGTTATACCTAACTGTTGAAAAAGTAAAATAAACTTGTACTTAGCCATTAAGATATTGTATATATAAACCTAATATGTGTAAATATTTGAAAGATAGAATAAAAAAGCTATTAATTTTCTCTCTTGATATATTTTCTATCTACTTGTACTTTCACTTGGTTTTTTGTTGAATTTTTGAAATCGTGAGCTAAACACACTCAAATTCATTTAGTCAACAGCCGCAAGCAAATTTGATAAGTTCTGAGTTTTAAAAAGAACAATGAAGATAAAATAATTCCTCACAATTTTTGTCCAACAAAACTCCCTTTATATTTTAGAAAGAGTCCTAGTAAAATTGGAATAAAAACTTATTAAGATAACAAAAAGTAATTAGGAAAATACATAAAAGTTTACAGAATTAAGAAATCTAATAGTTAATATATAAAGTATAAATTTAGTTAAGATTTAATCTTCCACTCTATTGCTTGCATCCTTCCTTACTTGTTTGTAAAATATCCATATTTATATGATTTATTGAAATCTTCTTAATTAATGTACTTTGACTAAATCTCACAATTAAGGAAATTTTCTTTGGAAATGTCCTGCAAGATAAAATTAGCCAATTATTAAATAGTTCAATTAATAAAGATAATTAAAATAAATTAAGCTAATTAACTTCTTAAATAATAACGGACTTTTTTAATTAATTAATCTAAACATGTGTAAATAATAGTAATAGGGTGCAGGACTCCCTCAATATTGCTGTATATTCCACTTTCACACAACAACTTTTAGACATGCGCAAAAAGCGCAAAAAGAACTATTTTAAGTTTTTTTGCATGAGTTCTTGTTATAGGTCCACTAGGCCACTCCAATGCTTTCATTGACTTATTATTAGATATTTTAACCTTATTGACATCGAATACTTCTAATTGACTTTCATTTGCTCCTTGATTTGCATCACGTTACGTCATTTACGCTAAAGATGGAGAAGCATCTTGACAATTTATAGTGTTTTTGGCTAAGCGTGGTGTTATAAAGCATTTTCAAGCACTTTTGGCGATAATGGGGATGCTTTGAATACTTTATATCATTTGCGAAATAATTGAGGAACCATTGATGCAATTTCTAACATTTTATAGCAATTTTTTCTAAAATGATGATGTTTTAAAGCATTTTCCTACATATTTGGAGAAAAAGGTGATATTTTAAAGCATGGTAACTCATTTTTAACGACAATGGATATGTTATTAATTTTTTTTTTTATGCATTTTAGTGCATTTCGATTGAAAATGGAGGTGTTTTAAAGCATTTTAATGCATTTCCTGTGAAAAATTGTGATATTTTAAGTCATCATAAATCATTTCTGAGAAATACAAATATGTTTCAAAGCAATTTCCAGCATGTTGTCACATTTCTATAGAGAAATGGATATGTTTTAAGTCATATTGATGCATTTTTGGTGAAAATTGCAACATTTTGTAGCATGTTATGTCATTTGCACCGAAAATGGAGAAGTATCTTGACAATTTATAGCATTTTTTGCTAAGCTAGTGGCATTATAAAGCATTTTCACACATTTTTGCCAATAATGGAGATGTTTTGAATCGTTTCATATCATTTGCAGAATAATCAAGGAACCATCGGTGCAATTTCTAACATTTTCTAGCAATTGTTTCTTAAATGATGATGTTTTAAAGAATTTTCTTACATTTTTGAAGAAGAAGGTGATGTTTTGAAGCATGCTACATCATTGTTAACAACAACGGATATGTTATTAATATTTTTGTTGCATTTTAGTGGGTTTCTATTGAAAATGGAGGTGTTTTAAAGCATTTAAGTGCATTTCTTGCGAAAATTGCGATATTTGAAGGCATCTTAAATCATTCTTGGGAAAAATGAATATATTTAAAAGTAATTTGCAGCATGTTGTTGCATTCCTATAGAGAAATGGATGTGTTTTAAGCCAATTCGATACATTTTTGGTGAAAATTGCAACGTTTTGCAGCACGTTACGTCATTTGCACTGAATATGGGGAAACATCTTGACAATATATAGCATATTTGGTTGAGCCGGTGGCATTGTATTTCACACATTTTTAACGATGATGGGGATGCTTTCAATCACTTTATGTCATTTGCGGAATAATCAAGGAACCACTGGTGCAATTTCTAACATGGTGATGTTTTAAAGCATTTTCCTACATTTTTGGAGAAAAACATGATCTTTTAAGGCATGGTAAATCATTTTTAACAACAACGGATATGTTATTAATATTTTTGTTGCATTTTAGTGCATTTTGATTGAAAATGGAGGTGTTTTAAAGCATTTTAGTGCATTTCTTGTGGAAATTGCAATGTTTTAAGGCATATTAAATCATTCACAGACCAAATGAATTTTCAAATCAATTTCCAGCATGTTGTCACATTCCTATAGAGAAACGGATGTGTTTTAAGTCATATCGATGCATTTTTAGAGAAAATTGCAACACTTTCCAGCACATTACGTCATTTGTGCCAAAAATGGAGAAGCATCTTGACAATATATAACATACTTGGCTAAGCTGATGGCATTATGAAGCATTTTCACACATTTTTGGCAATAATGGGGATGTTTTGAATCACTTTATATCATTTATGGAATAATTGAGGAACCATCGCTGCAATTTCTAACATTTCATTGGAATTTTTTCTAAAACGGTGATGTTTTAAAGCGTTTTCCTACATTTTTGGAGAAAAAGGTGATGTTTGAAAGCATGCTAATTCATTTTTAACAACAATGGATATGTTATTAATATTTTGTCTGCATTTTAGTGCATGTTGATTCAAAATGGAGGTGTTTTAAAGCATTTTAGTGCATTTCCTGTGAAAATTGTGACATTTTAAGGCTTCACAAATCATTTTCAATGAAAATGAATATGTTTCAAAGCAATTTCCAGCATGTTGTTGGATTCCTATAGAGAAATGGATGTGTAAGTCATATCGATGCATTTTTGGTAAAAATTGAGATGTTTTATGGCACATTATGTCATTTGTGCCAAAAATGGAGAAGCATCTTGACAATTTTTGGCTAAGCCAATGGCATTATGAAGCATTTTCATGCATTTTTGGTGATAATGGGGATGTTTTGAATCACTTTATATGTTTTGCGAAGTAATCTAGGAGCCACAATTTCTATCATTTTTTAGCAATTGTTTCCAAAACTGTGATGTTTTAAAGCGTTTTCTTACATTTTTGGAGAAAAAGGTTTGTTTTAAGGCATGCTAAATCATTTTTAATGACAACAGATATGTTGTTAATATTTTATTTGCATTTTAGTGTATTTCGATTGAAAATGGAGGTGTTTTAAAGCATTTTAGTGCATTTCCTGCAAAAATTGCAATGTTTTAAGGCATCTTAAGTCATTCTCAAGAAAAATAAATATGTTTCAAAGCAACTTCCAGCATGTTGGTGCATTTCTAAAGAAAAGCAAAGGTGTTTTAGAGCATATCGATGCATTTTTGGTGAAAATTACGACATTTTGTGACATGTTACGTCAATTGCGCCAAAAATGGAGAAGCATCTTGAAAATTTGTAGCTTATTTGGTTAAGCCGGTGGCGTTAGAAAGCATTTTGACTCATTTTGGCAACATGGTAATGTTTTGAATCATTTTATATCATTTGCGGCATAATCGAGGAACCATTGAGGGAATTTCTAACACTTTTTAGGAATTTTTTCTGAAATTGTGATGTTATAAAGGATTTTGCTACATTTTTTTGAGAAAAAGGTTATGTTTTAAAGGATGCTAAATCATTTTTGACAATGATGGATATGTTATTAAGATTTTTATAACATTTTAGTATGTTTCTTGTGAAAATTGTGACATTTTAAGTTATCATAAATCATTTCCGAGAAAAACAAATATGTTTCAAAGCAATTTCCGGCATGTTGGTAAATTCCTAGAGAAAAATGGAGGTGTTTTAAACATTCAAATTTGAATTTAAACATTCATCATCCCAGTCAGCATCCTAATCCTAATCAGCACCTTTAGAAGCCAAAGAGAAAAATTCAAAACATTCAAATTTGAAGATGGTGAACATTGGAAGTTGTTTTGCAATTAGTAGAAAAAGGAAACATTGCTTTATGACTTGAAATTAATTTTTTAACATATTTTGTGTATTACAGCTTTTCTACCTTGGGAAAACAATTATAATTATTGGCTACTTGCCTATTTAAATCCTTGTAACATTATTCTTTCAATTAAGAAAAGTAATTCTCTCATCTTCTTCACATTTCTCTCTTTGGCTGAAATTCTCAAGCTCACTTCTTATAATTTGGTCATCAAAGTTCATAGCGGCATAATCTGGGAACCATCAAGGCAATTTCTGTTTGAGATGACAAGATTAAGAGTGAAGATTCAAAAACAAAGAAAAGCCAAACTAACTCTTTGGCTAGTCTATGGATGCCCACATCAAGCTCAAAACCCATTTCAAGTGTTTAAAAAACTAGTCACTAAAAGACAAAATAACAACTAATTTTTTGAATTTGAGAGATGTGTTGTTGGATGCTGTACCTAGCTATTGGAAAAGTAAAACAAGTTCGTACCTAACCGTTAGATGTTGTATATATAAACCTAAGATGTGTAAATATTTGATAATGAAATAAGAAAAAAGTTATTCATTTTCTCTCTTGATATATTTTCTGTCTACTTGTATTTTCACTTATTTTTTGTTGCATCTTTGAAATTGTGAGCTAAACACACTCAAGTTCATTTAATCAACAATTTCAAACATTTTTAACCAATATTTTCAAAAATGATGATGTTCTAGAGCGTTTTGTTAAATTTTTAGTGAAAAAGGTGATGTTTCAAAGCATAATAAATCACTTTTTACAACAACAGATATGTTATCAATATTTTTGTTGCATTTTAGTGTGTTTCTATTGAAAATGGAGTTGTTTTAAAGCATTTTAGTGCATTTTATGTGAAAATTTTGAAGTTTTAAGGCATCATAAATCATTTTGGAGAAAAATGAATATGTTTCAAAGAAATTTCCAGCTTGTTGGTGCATTCCTAGAGAAAAATGGAGGTGCTTTAAAGCATATCGATGCATTTTTGGTGAAAATTGTGACATGTTGTGGCACGTTACATCACTTGTGCCAAAAATGGAGAAGCATCTTGATAATTTATAGCATTTTTGGGTAAGCCAGTAGTGTTATAAAGCATTTTCATGCATTTTTGGCAATAATAGGAATGTTTTGAATCACTTTATATCATTTGCAGAATAATTAAGGAACCATCAATGCAATTTCTAACATTTTATAGCAATTTTTTCTAAAACGACAATGTATTAAAGCATTTTCCTACATTTTTAGAGAAAAAGGCGATGTTTTAAAGCATGCTAAATCATTTTTAGCAACAACGGATATGTTATCAATATTTTATTTGCATTTTAGTGTATTTTGACTGAAAATGGAGGTGCTCTAAAGCATATTAGTACATTTCTTGTGAAAATTGTGATGTTTTTGTTAACTTTGATGATCAAAGTATAAGAAGTGAGCTTGAGAATTTCAGCCAAACAGAGAACTATTAAGAAGATGAGAAAATTATTTTTATTAATTAAAAGAATAATGTTACAAAGATTTAAATAGGCAAGCTGCCAACAACTATAATTGTTTTCTCAATGTAGGAAAGCTGTAATACACAAAATATGTTAAACAAATTACTTACAAGTCATAAAGTAATGTTTCTTTTTTCTACTACTTGCAAAACAACTTCCAATGTTTACCATCTTCAAATTTGAATGTCTAAATTCTTCTCTTTGGCTCCTAAAGGTGTTGATTAGGATTAGGATGCTGATTGAGATGATGACTAGGATATGCAAATTCCAATGCAGCATGGTCATGATGCTGGCATGAATCTTGAGATTGGTCAATCAGCTCAATCAGTTTTATTTCAACTTGAAGATGTTACTCAAATTCAACTTGCCTATTGCCATCTCGATATATTTTTTAGTGTGAGCATTTGTGAACAAGTCTCTTAGTTGATGATACAAACCTCGAAAGGAACGAATCGTCACGGAAGTGGAGTTTCAAGGAAAGTTTAAGAATTAAGTATTTCGAAAGGTTTTGACGCCATAAAAACTTTATTTATGGAACAAAAAATAATTCTTGATAAGTCTAGGTAGAACGCCACAAGCTAGCTTGATAAGTTCTAAGTTGTAAAAAAAGAACAATAAAGAGGAAATATATAAAAGTTTATAGAATTAAGAAATCTAATAATTAATACATAAAGTATAAATTTGGCTACGATTTGATCTTGTACTCCATTGCTTGCATCCTTCCTTACTTATCTTTAGAGTATCCAAATTTATATGATTTATTGAGATCTTCTTAATTAATACACTTTGACTAAATCTCACAGCTAAAGGAAGCTTCTTTTGAACATATCCTACAAAATAAAATTAGCCAATTATTAGATAACTCAATTAATAAAGATAATTAAAATAAATTAAGCCAATTAACTTCCTAAATAATAGCTAACTTTTCTAATTAATTATTTAAAACATGCATAAATAATAATAATAAGCCGCGAGACTCTCTAAATGTCGCTGCGCGCCCCACTTTCATACAAAAACTTTTGAATGTGCGTAAAGAGAACTATTTTAAGTTTTTTTTGTACGAACTCCAATGGTTCCATTGACTCATGATTAGATATTTTGACTTTGTTGACATCCAAGACTTCTAATTGACTTTCATTTGCTCCTTGATTTGCATCATTCCTTCCATCCTCAAAAGGATTCGTCCATGAATCATCATCACTTATTTCAAAAGGAGAAAGATCAGAAACATTAAATGATCAAGTTTATATGCATTGTCATTAAGACATTCAGTCACTTGAAATGGTCCATCTCCATGTGGATGCAACTTGCTTCTCCTTTCTTCTGGAAAACGTTCTTTAAGCACATGCACCCACACCCAATCTCCAGGTTCAAAGACCATTTGTTTTCGGCCTTTATTAACTTGTCTTGCTCTTTGCTTGTTTCGTTTCTCAATGCTCAAACAAACTTTCTCGTGGAGTTTCTTCACATAATTTGTCTTCTGTTCACCATCAAGACTCTTTGACACTTTTAAAGGCAAAGGTAATAAATCCAAAGGAGTTAGTGGGTTAAAACTATAAACAACCTCAAATGGTGAATGAGAAGTAGAAGAATGAATAGATTGATTATAAGCAAATTTAGCATAAGGTAAGAGATCTTCCCAATTTTTAAGATTCTTTTGAATAAGTGAACGCAAAAGCTGTGATAAAGTGCGATTCACCACTTCAGTTTGTCCATCTGTTTGTGGATGGCAAGTTGTTAAAAATAGCAATTTTGTTCCCAACTTTGCCCACAATGTCTTCCAAAAATAACTAAGGAACTTAACATCATGATCAAACACTATGCTTTTCGGAACACCATGTAAACGTACTATATCTTAAAAAAAAAAAAAAAAGATCAGCCACATGAGTGGAATCATTTGATTTGCGACATGGAATGAAGTGTGCCATCTTTGAAAATCTATCAACCACAACAAAAATAGAATCCCTACCCCCTCTAGACCTAGGCAAACCTAAAAGGAAATCTATGAAAATATCTACCCATGGTTCACTAGGTATAGGCAAAAGGGTATACAAACCATGTGGTAAGACTCTAGACTTAGCTTGCTTACAAATGATGCATCTCTCACAAATCCTCTCAACATCTCTACGCATATGAGGCCAAAAGAAATGCTCGCTAAGTATGTCTAAAGTCTTTTGAATACCAAAATGCGCCATCAATCCTCCATCATGTGACTCTCTAACAAGCAAATCCCTACGTGAGCTATGTGGAATGAACAGGCGTTTCTCCCTAAAAAGATAACCATCATGTCTAAAAAACTTATCAAATGCAGCATCCTTACATGCATCATACACAATGGCAAAATCATGATCTGTAGGATACAATTCTTTTATAAATTCAAAACCAAGCAATTTAGAGTTTAAGGAAGTAAGAAACACGTACCTCCTTGAAAGGGCATCAGCAACTACATTTTCCTTGCCTTGCTTGCATCGAATTACATAGGGAAATGTCTCAAGGAATTCAACCCATTTGGCATGTCTTCGATTCAGCTTGTTTTATCCTTTCAAATGTTTTAGAGACTTATGATCTGTATGAATTACGAACTCTTTAGGCCATAGATAGTGCTGCCACGTCTCTAAGGCTCTGATAAGTGCATACATCTTATTGTCATATGTGGGGTACTTCAAGGCAGCTCCGTTCAGCTTTTCAGAGAAGTATGCTATAGGTTTCTTCTCTTGCATTAAAACAGCTCAAATTCCTACACCAAAAGCATCACATTTGATTTCAAATATCTTAAAAAAATCTGGAAGTGATAGTACAGGTACAGAAATTAACTTATCTTTAAGACAAAGAAATGACTTATCTTGTGCTTCTCCCCACATGAATGCCGTGTTTTTCTTGATAACCTCAGTGAGAGGTGCTGCAATGGTGCTGAAGTCTTTAATGAAACGATGATGGAAACTTGCCAAACCATGGAAACTCCTAACTTCAGTTACGCTTTTGAGAGTAGGCCAATCTCGTATCGCTTTTATCTTTTCCTCATCAACTTGCAGTCCTTTTGAGCTCACTACAAAACCAAGAAAAACAATGTTATCCGTGCAAAATGTGTACTTTTTAATATTAGCTTAAAGCTTCTCTTTGCGCAAAATATCTAAAATGCAATGCAAATGTTGAATATGATCATTTAGACACTTGTTGTAAATCAAAATATCATCGAAGTAAATAACAACAAATTTACCAATGAAAGCTCGCAATACATGATTCATTAAGCGCATGAATGTACTCGGTGTATTCGTAAGACCAAAAGGCATAACTAACCACTCATACAATCCAAATTTAGTCTTAAATGCAGTTTTCCATTCATCTCCCTCTCACATCCTAATTTGATAATAACCACTTTTCAAATCAATTTTAGAGAATATAGATGCACCATGCAACTCGTCTAACATATTATCTAACCTAAGAATAGGGTGACGATATTATCTAACCTAAGAATAGGGTGACGATATTATCTAACCTAAGAATAGGGTGACGATACTTAACTGTGATGTTGTTAATAGCATGACAATCTATGCACATTCTCCATGATCCATCTTTTTTAGGAACAAGAAGAACAAAAACAGCACATGGACTCATGCTCTCTCGCACGAACACTATTGACATTAAGTCTTCCACTTGTTGATATGAATCAACTCACCAAACCCATAAACACTTTAACTCACCAAACCCAACTATATTCAAACACCAAAACCCAATTTGGTCAAACTCTCAGTTTTCCTTTAACTCATTCAGTCCAAGCCCTATTTAAAGACCCAAGTTATTCCCTTGGTTTAACCATGATCACTTGGGCCAATAATATCTCACTTGTTTGATTGCCACATCACTTACATGAAGCAAATCAAGAAAATATCCATTTGGAGGGAAAAATGGAAAATTGGCAAGTTTAAGAAAATTTAAGTTAAGTAGTATTTTATTTTATTAGTTTATCTCTTTTATGTCACTTTAGAAGTTCCAGCAAGCAAGCTCAAATCATTTGCAAGGTCCAAGAATGCATTTATGGAGGATAAGAGGTTGACTACAAAAGTTGCAGTATTAGGCCAAGACCATTTCTGCACCAACAAAGCATTTGTGTCCATTTTCCATTTTGAGATTGTCTTATATGTTAAGTAATTGTCATTGCTTTTGATCTTGAAAAATATATTAGTTTTATATTATTTTGTATTAGACTTTTTAAAAGGGTCTCCAATGCTTTGTAAGGGAAGTTTTTTTCTGCTGGAAAAGTAAAAATAGAACATTGAGCTTGTTCTTCAAGCTTAGACAAACCTTTACCCTAAATTTTCTTGTTGCTGGAATTTAGGTGGTGGTTTCCTTGGTTGGTGGCTTTGCCTTTATGCCTTGGATCAATCTTAGTTATTTCGATTCTTTTCTCTTCATTTGATTCACACTTTACTCACCTACTGGCATTGCTGGAATTTGTTAAAGATCCACATCACTTGTCTTTGTATCTCTTTCATTTCCTCTGGATTACACCTATAAGTAGGTCGATTAGGAATAGAAGCTCCAGGCATGAAGTCAATCTGATGCTCCATGCCTCGAATGGGTGGCA
The DNA here is from genome assembly GCA_032402905.1 of Khaya senegalensis. Classification (NCBI taxonomy): domain Eukaryota; kingdom Viridiplantae; phylum Streptophyta; class Magnoliopsida; order Sapindales; family Meliaceae; genus Khaya; species Khaya senegalensis. Next base: position 7,864,345 of record CP135540.1, read on the forward strand.
GTCCATTTGAAGTCTCCTCTGGAAAGATATCCTCAAATTCCTGCAGAAGAGAAGTAATCGGAGAAGGAAGAGAAGGATCAAGCTCATTAATGCTCAAACATACCTCTTTGTACAAGAGCACGAGGATTGATCGGTGAGAATGAATAGCACTCCTCACATCACTCATGCTTACATAAAGACTCTCTTTTTTTTTTGTTTTGTTTTACTTCCCTCTGATTTTTCCCCACTTTTTTTTTCACTCATGCTCTCAAATTTCGCTTTTTTTTTCTTCACCCTCATTTTGTTTTTCTTTTGCTGCTTCTTGGCTCACTCTTTCTTTTTCACTCAGCTCTATATCTCTTTTAATTCTTGATTGATCCTCATGCACAATATGAGAAGATAGGGGAATGAGAGTGTACTTCTTATGATTCATGACAAAAGAGTAATGGTTCTTATACCCATCATGTGTGACTCGCCTATCATACTGCCAAGGACGTCCTAACAGCATATGACTAGCTTGCATAGGGACTACGTCACATAAAACTTCATCACAATACTTTCCTATAACAAATGACACTAAAACTTGCTTATCAACTCTAAGCTTGCCATAATTGTTCAACCACTATAACTTGTAAGGTTTAGGATGATCTAACAAGGGAAGGCCAAGTTTCTTTACCATAAGTGTGCTAGCCACATTAGTACAATTGCCACCATCAATAATAACATTACATAACTTGTTATTAATTAGACACCTAATATGAAAGATATTCTCACGTTGCTCAGTCTCATCATCTTAGATTTGTGCATTCAATGCCCTATGCATCACTAGACATTCTCCTTTAAATTCATGTGGATCTTCAAGCTTGTCTTCATCACTTGTATCTTCAAGAGTTGACATTTCTGCATTCACGACTTCATCATCATCTTCATCAGACTCTAGCATGATCATTAGGGTCCTTCTATTTGGGCATTGAGAAGCGACATGCCCTACACCAGAACACTTAAAGCATTTAACATTATGAAGCTTAGAAGAATTAGAATTGGTACCTTTTTCTTTGCTTCTCTCAGCCTCCTTAAGGTTAGAACTCTCCATCTTGCTTTTTAAATCAGATTTTGTGTTTTGCTTGTTCCCATCAAATTTCCAAGATTTTAAATTCAAACTAGATCCATAAGTGGACTTGGAAAGCTTCTTTTGTTTCAATTGCCTCTCTACCTTCATTGCCATGTGAACCATGTCCTCAATATCAACATAATATTGTGATTCAACAATATCAACAATCTCATGATTCAATCCTTGTAAGAATCTATCCATGGTAGCCTCACGATCCTCCTCAAGATTTGCTCGGATCATTGCGATATCCATTTCTTTGTAGTAGTCTTCCACAGACTTGGATCCTTAAGTCAATCTCTGCAAGCATTGATGTAGTTCCCTATAGTAATGGTTAGGAATGAAACGCTTTCTTAAGATCGCTTTCATCTCCTCCCATGTACTAACAGGTGGTTCTTTATTTCGTCACCTACTCAAAACAAGTTGATCCCACCAAATTAAGGCATAGTCAGTGAATTCTACGGCAACAAGACATATCTTTTTCTCGTTTGAGTAATTATGACAATCAAAAACCATATCAACTTTGCGTTCCCATTCAAAGTATAAATCAGGGTCAACTTGGCCTTGGAAAGAAGGAGTTCTCATCTTAATACTTCCAATGTTACGATCCACATAATCATATCTCCCTCGGTTCTCCCTTGGCGCTTCAGATGTTGCATCATCAAAATCGTGATTTTCAGTTTCATAATGTATTCCAGTTTGTCTTCTTCCTTGTCCATTAGTGTTGTGTGTTTCGGTCGACAATTGTTCTATGGTTCTCTGTATATTATCCATGGTGGCATTGTTTTTCTCCAAAGTAGCTTGCGTCTTCTCTAGCAAATCACGGTAATCATTCATTACACGTTCAAGTTTCAAAACATGTCCTTGTAATGCATCAAATTTAAAGGCATCGACATATTTTGGTTGGTCATCAGTGGTCTCGTCTTTGTGTGCCATGGTGTTTTTTTTATCTGAAAAGGAAGACTAGAATAGCAAAATAGGTCTTACAAAGCTCTCTTTCTTACCTTGTCACTCAACAATATACTCACAGCTTTCGTGTTTCACTCTTAATATGACTTTTATAAGGGATACCCACTCTCCTTGCCTTTTTTCACTCAATTTCTCTTCGTATACCCTTAATTAAACTCTCAAACAAATTAAAGCTGCTTGCGTTGTTCAACCAAAGACAAATTAAGAAAGTTTTCAATGTCAATGGTAATAGCAAAAGAAGGAAAGCTTACGGATTTAGGTGGCTTAGAAGGTGGTCCGTTTGGGAAATGGTAAGATAAGTTTCTGGTAAGTTTAGGTATTGGCCAAATTGGTTGGGGTTTGATATGATAAAATTAGTATAATTAGGAGTGGAAAGAATTAGTAAGGTAGTTGGATATGTTGTGATTTTAGCTGGAAATGTAATTTTGGCAAAGGCTGAAAATTATAAATGTCCTAATGTAGTTGCCAAAAATTGTATGAAATTTGGTCAAAATTTGGTAGCTTTTGATTCCCAATTATTGACATAATATTTTGGTCTTAATTGGCATTTAAGAATATTTTCCTTTCTTGCAATTTCCCTTCTTTTTTTTTGTTTTCTTTTTTTCTTCTTTTTTTAAAAATAAATATAGAACCAATAAGGCAACTAGGACAAGCAAGAAATATTGCCTAGGGTGCACGTGGCTAGTTTAGAAGTTATGAACCAAGGATGATGGTCATGGCCAAGGTGGTTTGGTGGCTGGTTGGTTTAGTTTTGAGATTAAAAGATGAAAATTAAAGATGGAACAAACAGAAGGTAGAAGAAAAAGAGAGAAAAAAAAATAAAAATAAAAAGGATAGAACGAACCTTAATTCTAGAACCTGACTCTGATACCAAATGATACGAACCTTATAAGAAACCAATCGTCACAGAAACAGAGTTTCAAGGAAAGTTTAAGAATTAAGTATTTCGGAAGGTTTCAACACCACAATAACTTTGTTTATGGAACAACAAAAAATTCTTGATAAGTCTAAGTAGAACGCCACAAGCGAGCTTAATAAGTTCTAAGTTATAAAAAATGAACAATGAAGAGTAAATAATTTCTTACAATTTTTTTTTATCTAACAAAACTTCCTTTATTTGAAAAAAAAGAAGACTATTTATAATAGTCTTAAATCTAATCCTAGTAGAATTAGAATAAAAATTTTTCTAGGATAATAAAGAGTAATTTAAGAAAATATATAAAAGTTTACAAAATTAAGAAATCTAATAATTAATACATAAAGTATAAATTTGGCTAAGATTTAATCTTGCACTCCATTGCTTGCATCCTTCCTTTCTTATCTTTAGAACATCCATATTGGTATGATTTATTAAGATCTTCTTAATTAATGCACTTTGACTAAATCTCACAGTTAAGGAAGCTTCTTTTGAACATATTCTACAAAATAAAATTAGCCAATTATTAGATAACTCAATTAATAAAGACAATTAAAATAAATTAAGCTAATTAACTTCTTAAATAATAGCAAACTTTTCTAATTAATTATTTAAAATATGCGTAAATAACAGTAATAAGCCGCGAGACTCTCTCAATGTCGCTGTGCGCCCCACTTTCACACAAAAACTTTTGAATATGCGTAAAGATAACTGTTTTAAGTTTTTTTTTGCACGACTCCTTGTTATAGGTCCACTAGGCCACTCCAATGGTTCCATTGACTAATGATTAGATATTTTGACCTTGTTGACATCGAAGACTTCTAATTGACTTTCATTTGCTCCTTAATTTGCATCAGTTGATCTTCATTTTGAACCTAAGGTGTGCATATGGTCTTATTCTGAACTTTCTCCCTAATAAAATGACAATCCATCTCAATGTGCTTCATCCTCTCATGGAATACCAGATTGGAAGCTATGTAGATTGCTGCTTTGTTGTCACAAAATAGTTTCATTGGCACTTTAATCTTAACAAATCTTGAACTAAAACCTTCAACCAAATCAGCTCACATGTTGTACTTGCCATAGCTCGATACTCTGCTTCTGCACTTGAACTTGCTACTACACTCTATTTCTTGCTCTTCCATGTTACCAAGTTTCCTCCAACAAATGTGCAATATTCGGTTGTTGATTTTCTGTCTTCAACATTTCCAACCCAATCCGCACCACTATATGCTAGGATCTCATGGTGACCATTCTTTTACGTGTGTAAACCTTGTCTTGGTGTTCCTTTAAGGTAGCATAGAATCCGATTCACCATGTCCATGTGGTTGGTCATTGGTTGTTACATGAATTGACTAACCTGATTCACAGCAAAGCTAATATCAAGTCTAGTAATGGTTAAATAAATTAATTTACCGACAATTCATTGATATTGCTTGATATTCTAAAATGGCTTGGGCTACTTCTGTTTGTCTTCTTCTTTGTCCTTTCGCTTGTAGGTACTTTTGATTGGTGTTGAAGTTATCTTTGCACCTAGTTTACCTGTTTCACCAAGTAGATCAAGTGTATATTTTCTTTGGCACAGAAATAGTCCCTTTTTGGAATAGGCAATTTCTATTCCTAGAAAATATCATAAGTTTCCTAAGTCTTTAATATCAAAAATAGATTTAAGATATGATCTAATGCAACTAATGCCTATTTGGTCACTACTAGTAATGATAATGTCATTGACATAAATGAGTATCACCGTTATTCCATCTTTATAATGTTTTATGAATAAAGAGGAATTAGTCTCACTTTTAATGAAAGCTTGGCAATTGAGAGCAGTATGTAATTTGGAGTACCAGGCCCTAAGGAACTGTTTAAGGCCATAAATGGCCTTTCTAAGCTTACAAACATGTGATTTGGGAATGTCACTCCCATACCCTTCAGGTATTCTCATATATACTTCCTCTTTTAATTCACCTTGTAAGAAGGCATTTCTTACATCCATTTGGTACAATGGCCAATCATAATTAATAGCCAAGGACAAAAGAACTCTAATGGAATTCATTTTGGCTATGAGGGCAAAAGTCTCTATGTAATCAATGCCATAGTTGAGTGAAGCATTTAACCACTAACCTAGCCTTATGTTTTTCAACAATCCCATCACTCTTAAGCTTGGTTTTATATACCCATTTGCAACCTACGACCTTTTTCCCCTTAAAAAGTGGAACAATATCCCAAGTTTGATTTCGAATTAGAGCCTTCAACCCTTCATTCATTGCATTTCTCCAAATTGGGCTAATTTGAGCCTCTTGGTAACTAGAAGGTTCTCGAATATTATCAATGGCATTTAGAAAAGCTTTATATTGATCTTTAATGTGTTCATGAGTATGGTAACTTTGAATAGGGTGATTGGTCACATAGTTACCATGATAAAACACTCTAATTTTCATCCATTCAGAGTGGGTAGTTATTGTGTAGCATGATTATCACTACTTAGAAATTAATCTAGTGTGTCATGGTTACTAATTTGGTCATCTCCAAGGTGATCTAAATCAATCTCATCATGATATGACTCATCTTGGGCAAAAGTAAGTTTATTCTCATCAACTATTTATCTAAGAGAGTAAGGATCACCTTGGCAAGAAGAGTATCGTCCTTCCATTTACCTTTGTGAGCATGGTGTTGTGTTCCAAGTGTTGAAATAAAACTGATTGAGCCGATTGACCAATCTCAAGATTCATGCTAGCATCGTGACTATACTACATTGGAATCTGTGTGTCCCAATCATCATCTCAGTCAGCATCCTAATTAGCAACCTAATCCTAATCAGCATCTTCAGTAGCCAAAGAGAAGAATTCAAATATTCAAATTTGAAGATGGTGAATATTGGAAGTTGTTTTGCAATTAGTAGAAAAAGGAAACATTGCTTTATAACTTGTAAGTAATTTGTTTAGGCTATTTTGTGTATTGCAGCTTTCCTACCTTGGGAAAACAATTATAGCTGTTGGTTGTTTGCCTATTTAAAATCCTTGTAACATTATTCTTTCAAAAGAAAAATAATTCTCTCATCTTCTTCATATTTCTCTCTTTGGCTGAAATTCTCAAGCTCACTTCTTATACTTTGATCATCAAAGTTAACACCAAGTGTTTCTGAATTGATTTAGAATTGGTTCCTTATCACCTTGGCACTATTGTTAAGATTAAAGGAGTGAACTCTTGAAATCTCAGTAATGGGAGCTGAATGTGCACTTGAAACACCATGGATACTCTGATTTGAAACTTTGCCCTTCTTGGCATGAGTTGTAGGTGAAGAAGCCAACGTCGATCTTTAGAGTGACCATTGTCACAAGAATGGTCACACTTAGCCTAATTTTGGTTGTTGTTGTTTCCCTTTGACTTAACCATTAAGGCTTCAATTTTAGGCTTTTCTTGAGCCAAAAATGCATTTGTCTCCATCTTGTGGTCATGGCCACTTGTGTCCAAGACATTATAGGCTGTTTCTTCCTTGTTGATCATGTAACAAACCTCATCGAAAGGAGGTATTTCATTGCTTCTCAATTATGGTTTCGAATATCATTAAACTTGGTGTTCAAGCTAGCAAGGTAAGTAAACACCTTATCCTCATTAGCTTGTGCAAGAATGATGGCAATGTCATTAGTTTCTAGTCTATAGGAGTGAAGCTCATCCCAAGCCTCTACAAATTTTTCCAAGTGTTCAACTGAGCTCATCTCACCTTGGTTAAACTTATTTAGGAAGGATTTAAGCTCATACACTTCCATGAGATTCTTTTGTTGACTATAGATTCTCTTGATAGAATCCCACAACTCTATAAAAGTCTTAGCGTTAGAGAAAATACCAATCAAGTTTGGTTCTATAAAATTAAGGATCCAAGTTATAACCATTTTGTCTACTTGGAATCATTCTTCAAATCCATCATCATCCAAAGGTTTCTTAACCCTTCCTATAACAAACCCATATCTACCTTTACCACACAAAGCATTTGTTGTAGCCTTGACCCATATTGTTGAAATAAAAACTGATTAAGCCGATTGACCAATCTCAAGATTTATGCCAACATTGTGACTGTGCTGCATTGGAATCTATGTATCCAAATCATCATCTCAGTCAGCATCCTAATCCTAATCAGCATCTTTAGTAGCCAAAGATAAGAATTCAAACATTCAAATTGGAAGTTGTTTTGCAATTAGTATTTTATGTATTACAGTTTTCCTACCTTAGGAAAATAATTATAACTGTTGGTTGTTTGCCTATTTAAATCCTTGTAACATTATTCTTTTAATTAAGAAAAATAATTCTCTCATCTTCTTCATATTTCTCTCTTTGGCTGAAATTCTCAAGCTCACTTCTTATACTTTGATCATCAAAGTTAACACATATGGTGTAGTTGTGTTGTTTAGTACAATAGTGGTGAGTTTAAGAGAGGTGTTAGCATCTACTTCCATTATCTTGGAAGTGGTTCGGTTGGAGGTGTTGATGGTGGTTTGAGAAGGTGCTTCACTTGCCATTTAGATTTGGCCAAAGGATGGGAGATACTTTTCAAGCACAACATTGAAGAATCAAAGAACAAGAAGAAGAAGAAGGATAAGAACTTACAGCTCTGATACCATGTTAACTTTGATGATCAAAGTATAAGAAGTGAGTTTGAGAATTTCAACCAAAGAGAGAACTATTAAGAAGATGAGAGAATCACTTTTCTTAATTGAAGAATAATGTTAACAAAGATTTAAATAGACAAGCAGTCAACAGTTATAATTGTTTTCCCAAGGTAAGAAAGCTGTAATACACAAAATAAGTTAAATAAATTACTTACAGGTCATAAAGTAATGTTTCCTTTTTCTACTAATTGCAAAACAACTTCCAATGTTTGAATTCTAATCTTTGGCTCCTAGAGGTGCTGATTAGGATTAGGATGATGACTAGGATACATAGATTCCAATGCAACACGGTTATGATGCTGGCATGAATCTTGAGATTGGTCAATCGGCTCAATCAGTTTTGTTTCGACAGTTTTGAGGCATCTTAAATCATTCTTGAGAAAAATGAATATGTTTCAAAGTAATTTCCAACATGTTGTTACATTGCTTGAGAAAAATAGAGTTGTTTTAATACATATTGATGCTTTTTGGTGAGATTTGCCACATTTTGCAGCATGTCATGTCATTTGCACTGAAAATGGATAGGCATCTTGACAATTTATAGTATATTTAGTTATGTTGGTAGTGTTATAAAGCATTTTCACTCATTTTTGGCAATAAGGGGGATGTTTTGAATCACTTTATATCATTTGCAGCATAATCGAGGAACCATTGAGGCAATTTCTAATTTTTTTATTAATGTTTTCTAAAACAGTGATGTTATAAAGCATTTTACTACATTTTTGGAGAAAAGGTGATGCTTTAAAGCATGCTAAATCTTTTTTAACAACAATTTGTTGCATTTTAGTGTGTTTCTTTTGAAAATGGAGGTGTTTTAAAGCATTAAAATGCATTTCTTACAAACATTGTGATGTTTTAAGCATCTTAAATCATTCTCGAGAAAAACAAATATGTTTCAAAGCAATTTTCAGCTTGTTGTCACATTCCTACAGAGAAACAAATTTGTTTTAAGTTATATCGATACATTTTTGGTGAAAATTGCAATGTTTTGCAGCACGTTATGTCATTTGCACCAAAAATGGAGAAGCATCTTGACAATTTATATCATTTTTGGCTAAGCCGGTGGCGTTATAAAGTATGCTAAATCATTTTTAACAACAACGGATTTGTTTTTAATGTTTTTATTGCATTTTTTTATGTTTCTATTGAAAATGGAGGTGTTTTAAAGCATTTTAGTACAATTTTTTTTTGTGAAAATTGCAATGTTTTAAGGCATCTTAAGTCATTTTTGAGAAAAACAAATATGTTTCAAAGCAACTTCCATCATGTTGGTGCATTCCTAGAGAAAAGCAAATGTGTTTTAAAGCATATTGATGTATTTTTGGTGAAAATTACGACGTTTTGCAGCACGTTACATCATTTGTGAAAAAAAATGGAGAAGCATGATGACAATTTATAGCATTTTTGCTTAAGCTGGTGGTGTTATAAAGCACTTTATTGCATTTTGGCAATAATGGGATGTTCTGAACTACCTTATATCATTTGCGGCATAATCAAGGAACTATCGAGGCAATTTCTAACATTTTTATAGCAATTTATCTAAAACGGTGATGTTTTAAAGCATTTTTCTACATTTTTGGAGAAAAAGGTAATGTTTTAAAGTATGCTAAATCATTTTGTAACAACAACAGATATGCTATTAATATTTTGGTTGCATTTCAGTGCGTTTCTATTGAAAATGAAGGTGTTTTGAAGCATTTTAGTGCATTTGCTATGAAAATTGTGATGTTTTAAGGCATCATTAATCATTTCCAAGAAAAAAAAAATATATTTCAAAGCAACTTCTAGCATGTTGGTGCATGCCTAGAGAAAAACAGAGGTGTTTTAATGCATATTGATGCATTTTTGGTGAAAATTGAGACATGTTGTGGCATATTATGTCATTTGAGCCAAAACTTTAGAAGCTTCTTTACAATTTATAGCCTTTTTGGCTAAGCTGGTGGAATTATAAAGCATTTTCATGCATTTCTGGCCATAATGGGGATGTTTTGAATCACTTTATATCATTTTTTAGCAATTTTTTTCCAAAATTGTGATCTTTTAAAGCATTTTGCTGCTTTTTTTTTTTTGAGAAAAAGGTGATGTTTTAAAGTATGCTAAATTATTTTTAACAACAACAGATATGTTATTAATATTTTGTTTGCATTTTAGTGCCTGTCGATTAAAAATGGAGGTGTTTTAAAGCATTTTAGTGTATTTCCTGTGAAAATCGTGACTTTTTAATGCATCACTAATCATTTTTGAGGAAAACGAATATGTTTCAAGGCAATTTCCAACATATTGTTGCATTCCTAGAGAGAATTAGAGGTGTTTTAAAGCATATCAATGCCTTTTTTGGTGAAAATTACGATGTTTTGTGGCACGTTATGTCACTTGCGTGAAAAATGGAGAAGCATCTTGACAATTTATAGCATATTTGACTAAGCCGATAGCATTATGAGGCATTTTCATGCATTTTAGGCGATAATGGGGAACCATTGGTGCAATTTCTAACATTTTTTAGCAATTTTTTCTTAAACAGTGATGTTTTAAAGTGTTTTCCCACATTTTTGGAGAAAAACATGATATTTTAAAGTACGGTAAATCATTTTTAACAACAATGGAGTGTTATTAATATTTTTGTTGCATTTTAGTGCATTTTTATTGAAAATGGTGGTATTTTAATGAATTTCCTGTGAAAGTTGTGACATTTTAAGTCATCATAAATCATTTCAAAGAAAAATGAATATGTTTCAAAGCAATTTCCAGCATGTTCTTGCATTTCTATAGAGAAACAGATATGTTTTAAGTCATATTGATGCCTTTTTGGTGAAGGTTGCGACGTTTTGCAGCATGTTACATCGTTTGCACCAAAAATGAGAAGCATCTTGACAATTTATAGCGTTTTTGGCTAAGCCAGTGTCATTATAAAGCATTTTCACTGATAATGGGGATGTTTAAAATAATTTCATATCATTTGCGGAATAATCGAGGAACCATTGATGCAATTTCTAACATTTTTTAGCAATTTTTTTTCTAAAACAGTGATGTTTTAAAGCATTTTCCTACATTTTTGGAGAAAAAGGTGATGTTTTAAAGATGCCAAATCACTTTTAACAACAACAGATATGTTATTAACATCTTTGTTGAATTTTAGTGTGTTTCTATAGAAAGTGGAGGTGTTTTAAAGCATTTTAGTGCAATTTTTTGTGAAAATTTTGATGTTTTAAGGCTTTTAAAATCATTTTCAAGAAAAACAAATGTGTTTCAAAGCAATTTTCTGCGTGTTGGTGCATTTCTAGAGAAAATTGAAGGTATTTTAAAGCATTCTAATGCATTTTTGGTGCAAATTGTGATGTTTTGTGCAATGTTATGTTTGCAATGAAATGGAGAAGCATCTTGGCAATTTATAGCTTTTTTGGTTAAGCCTGTTGATAAATTTAAGTGTTTAGCTCCACTTTTCAAAGATTCAACAAAAAACCAAGTGAAAATAGAAGTAGATAGGAGATATAGCAAGAGAGAAAAAGAATAGCTCTGTTATTCTATTCTGCAATATTTACACATGATGGGTTTTATATACAACATCCTAACTGCTAGGTACAAGCTTACTTTATTTTTCCAACAACTAGGTACAACATATAACAACACATCTTTCAAATTTAAAAAACTAGTTGTTATGTTTGTCTTTTAGTGACTAACAAAAACTAGTTGTTATTTTGTCCTTTAGTGACTAGCTTTTAAAACACTTAAAATGGGCTACGAGCTTAATGTGGGCATCCATAGACTAACCAAAGAGTTATTTGGGCTTTTCTTCTTTCTTTGAATCTTCAATCTCAATCTCTTCATCTTCAACACTCCCCCTCAAATTAGACTCGTACAAATTAAACAAGTTCAACTTGGAACTCACCTTGAGGAGTTGTTGTTGAGTACATGGTTTGGTGAATATATCTGCAAGTTGATCTTCACTCATCACATAA
>CP135540.1:7890821-7908162 GCA_032402905.1 Khaya senegalensis
TTTTATTAGTTTATCTCTTTATGTCACTTTAGAAGTTCCAGCAAGCAAGCTCAAATCATTTGCAAGGTCCAAGAATGCATTTATGGAGGATAAGAGGTTGACTACAAAAGTTGCAGTATTAGGCCAAGACAATTTCTGCACCAACAAAGCAGTTGTGTCCATTTTCCATTTTGAGATTGTCTTATATGTTAAGTAATTGTCATTGCTTTTGATATTGGAAAATGTATTAGTTTTATTTTATTTTGTATTAGACTTTTTAAAAGGGTCTCCAATGCTTTGTAAGGGAAGTTTTTTCTGCTGGAAAAGTAAAAATTGAACATTGAGCTTGTTCTTCAAGTTTAGACAAACATTTACCCTAAATTTTCTTGTTGCTGGAATTTAGGTGGTGGTTTCCTTGGTTGGTGGCTTTGCCTTTATGCCTTGGATCGATCTTAGTTATTTCGATTCTTTTCTCTTCATTTAATTCACACTTTACTCACCTACTGGCATTGCTGGAATTTGTTAAAGATCCATATCAAAATGGTTTAGAAAATGCATAATGATGTATTTGGGTCATTGATGTGATGGTTGGATGTGTTGTGTGATGGTTTTTGGTGAAAAACTGAAATTGTGTGCATATGAGCAACATTCGGCCAAGTTGGGAATTTATGGTTGGAAATTATTTTCAATCAATTCTCATGTGTTTGAATGATTTATAGTAATGAATAAAGCCCATATGTGAGGTGATTTTGGTTGGAAATCAAAAGGAATTCAAAAGGAGGAATTTTCAGCCAAATGGAAGAAAAATGTGGGAAATGGTTTTCCATGATAATTGGATGCATTTACTTGCTGTTTTGGACACATAATGATGTGGTTTGAATGTTGTTATATGTTTTAATATGATTAAAACATGCTGGATGAGTTGGAGATGCATGGTGGAATGGTTACATGGGATGTGATTGTGTTCACCAAATGTGGATTCCTTTTGATGAATTAATGTTCATAATGGAAGCATATATGATGTTATATGATATCATGATGTTTGGTTATGTAATGCATTAATGAAATATTGATTTTGTCAAAAAAATACATTATGTTTCAAAGAGTCGAAAAATCGGCCCATGGTTCCATGTTGCTGAAATTTGATTTCATCAACTCTTGTGCATGTGTCATGGTGATTTATGCATTAATATGGAATCCATGGTGCATGGCCAAACATATACATTTATGAAAATTGAATTTTCATAAATGATGCATATGCATGTATATGAGATATATACGTATGAGTGTATTTTTTTGGAATCAAAATGAGTTTGATTTCATGTTTCCATGTGTGGGCCTTTACATGTGTTGGTGATGAAAAATTATTTTCATGCTGGTTCATGTGTTTAAATTAAGTCACATGATGCATAATGTGTGTGTGTGTGTGTGTGCGCGAGCGCGCGCGTGTGTGTGTATATGTAATGGGATTATGTGTATGTGTATGCATGATGAGTATACGTTATGACATATTTTAATTGTTGTTGGAATTAACCATATGCATGTGAATGTAAGTGTTTAAATGTTTAAATGCATATATGCATGCATGATGTTTTGTTCATGAATGTAAATTGGATTACATGCATGATTTGATGCATATTGGTTATGTATGTGAGTTATGCATTTTTCTTAACATATATATATATATATATATGCATTGATGCATATGTTTGTGTTTGTTTATATAGAACACAAGGATGATGTGCACGGTCCCATATATGATATTTGCGTGTATGTACATTCATATGTGAAAAATGTATAACCACATCAAAGTAAAATATTAGGTTATTTCAACAACAAAACATGCATAACGTAGTTACTAATTTGACTAATTTTCACAAAACTACAAAAATCAACATAGTAAATGTTAGAAATTACTTGTGAGATAATAATTTTTTGAAAATCAAGCAAATCAACAAAAATTGCCTATAACGTATAAAATGTTACACATGCATTAAACGTTTTATTTAGAATAAAACTTGTATATATGTATATATGATATAAGTACTAAAGATTAGTGTATATTTATTCATCTCATGAATAAATAAATATTAATTTGCATGTTTAAGATATGTATTTGATACATATGAGACTAACACGTAAATTGACTTCTTATTAAAATTATTAAATTTATACCTCCCATGGTGGGATAATAACGAGTTTTGTAACTTAATATTATAATCTAAGATTCTAAAATATAAGGAGTGCAGTATTAATATTATAGAATTCAATTATTTAGTTCTTGAGTATATAGTATTATCTGGACTAAAATTTCTATTATGTAAGATTCAAATGAGAGGTATATTTTGGAAAAGCACAATGGTTCGGATTTAATTAGTTAAGGATACCAATATTCTCAAATGTGACATGTCTGAGGTTAGAGTAAGGAAAATAAATCATACTTTATATGAGATGTAATAGGAAAAAGTTTCCTACTTATTGATATTAGTAGACCAAGATTCTAAAACGTGAGATTGATTAATTTTGATAAAAATTTGATTCCCTACTAAATATAAAATCTCTAGTGAAACTTTTGAGTCTGATTTGGGGAGTGTAGGATTTGAATTAAATAGTGGGAGTTAATTTGATTAGCAATGTATTGTAACATTTAAAGTGTTTGATTGTTATTGTTCAAATTGTTTGGATATGTACAAGACACTAACTAATATTTTTCTCTCTCACAGTCTCTCATACTTATGATAGAATACATACAAAATGTCAAACAATGCTTTTATGAGAATATTAGATAACAATGTTTTGACGGGACAGAATTTTAATGATTGACTCAGAAATCTTAGAATTTTTCTGGATTTTGAAAAACTTGACCATGTTTTAGAAGCCACCCTTCCACTTGAGATATGCAGTGACGCTTCACGTGATGAACACGAAGCATATGAGAGATAGCACGATGATAATTGAAAGATTTGGGGATACATGTTGGTGTCTATGTATAGAGAGCTTCAAACCCAACATAAAAGATTTTACAGTGCATATGATATTCTCACTACCTTACAACAATTGTATAGAGATAATTCTCGAGTGAAGAAGTATGAGCTCTGTGTTTCCCTCTTCAGTATGAGGCTCAGGGAAGGAATGCCTCCAAATGACCATGTCATCAAGATGATAAATCAATTGAGTTAGTTGGATGCACATAGTGTGGTCATGCCTGACCGCAACAAGGTGAATTTGATTCTCCAGTCCCTCTCTCCTAATTATAAATCATTTATAACTAATTATAATTTGAACAAGATTGGGTGAACTCTTTCAAAGTTGGCTTCAACTAGTAGGTATAGTAAAAAGTTAAAGAAGCTAGCCAAGAAGGGGCCAAAAGTTAGTCCAAAGAAGAAAAACTTTAAGAAAGTCCAATCCAAAACAAAGAAAGCCAAAGACAAAAGAAATTGTTTCCATTGTGGGATACTTGGCCATTGGAAGAGGAATTATCCTCAATAATTGGATAGTCTTAAAATGACTAAATCAGGTATGTGTAGCTATTATATGATTTATTATGAAATAAATATTATTTTAGATAATCAATTATGAATAGTTAATTCAACAGCTACAACTCATGTATGTGTCTTGTTGGAGGCAATGCAGAATATTTTACATTGCAGAAAAATGAGATAATATTAGGGATGGGCAATAGAGAAACTGTTATTGCAAAGGCTAGAGGATCATGCTTTCTCAGACTGGTGACTGGACACATTTTAAGTTTAAAATCTGTATTGTATTTTGTTAAGGCCAGTAGAAATATCATTTTTGCTTCTATATTATGTGAATCAAGTTACACTATATAGTTTAATGAAAATGAATATTTAACACATTTGAGAAATGTACTAATTAGCATAGTAGTAAATACAAATGGTTTGTATATACTTGAGCTATGTAGTACAGATTCTATTAAATCAGTTGTTAAGAAAAGAGCTTGAGATGAAATTAACTCTAAAATTCTGTGGTATCACAAATTAGGTCATATCAAAGAAAAACTCATGATTTAGCTTGAAGAAAGTGAGATTTTAGACCCATTGGGTTCAGAACCCTATTGAACTTGTGAGTCATATCTTCAAAGTAAAATAACCAAATCGCCCTTTAAGAGTAAAGGGAATAAAGCTAGTGAACTATTAGAACTTATACATATGGATGTGTGTAGACCGTTCTATAAACAAGCTCGAGGAGGGTTTGACTACTTTATTACCTTTATTGATGATATGTCACGGTATGGATATGTATATTTGATGAAATACAAATCTGAATCCTTTGAAAAGTTCAAGGAATTCAAAAATGAAGTAGAAAAATAAATTGGGAAAGAGTATTAAATTTTTGCGATCAGATCGTAAAGGAATAATTTTGAGAATTCTTAACAGAAAATGGAATAGTTTTCCACTTGACTCCTCCCTATACGCAACAACTTAATAGTGTAGTAGAAAAGAGAAATTGTACCCAATTAGATATGGTGTGATTTATGATGAGTTTCACAAATTTGCCGTTGTATCTATAGAGTTATGCTTTATAGACCGTTGTACATATCTTAAACAATGTCCCATCAAAATCAGTCCAAATGACTTTATATAAGATATAGAGTGGTAAGAAACCCAATCTCAATTATATGAGAATTTGGGGTTGCCCAACTTAAGTTAATAACTTAGAGCAAAAATTAGAGAATGGTTAGTTTATTAGATATCCTAAAGATAGTTTGGGATATTATTTCTTTTTTTCTTCTGATCAGAGAATATCGATCAGTAGGAATACACACTTATTAGAGAATGAGTTCTTAAAAAAAAATGGTGCAGGTAAAAATATTGAACTTGAGGAAGAGTCCTCAGTGCCTCGAACTGATATTGTTATAGCTATATCATCCAGTTAGCAGGCCTTAGTACTAATTTTAGTTCGAAGATCTTCTAGAGTATTGAAACTTCTAAAATTATATGAGTTTCTCCATTAGCATGAGTATGACTCGTACTTAGTGGAAGAAACTAATCATGGTGATGATCCTAGAAGTTATGAGGAAGCTAATATGGATAGAGATTCAGGGAAATGGCTAGAGGTAATGGAGTCTGAAATTCAGTACATATATGCTAATCAGGTTTGGACATTTGTGGATCCACCAAAAGAAATAGTTGTTATTGGTTGTAAATGGATATTTAAGAGAAAGATTGGCAAGAATGGCCAAGTATAGAGACCTATAAAGTTGATTGGTGGTGAAAGATTATACTCAAAAACAAGGGTTGGATTATGAGGAGACTTTTTCATCAGTAGCTATGATTAAGTTCATCCGGATTATACTAACCATTGCTACATACCATGACTATGAGATATGGTAGATGGATGTAAAAACTGCTTTTCTCAATGGGTATTTTAAGAAAAATATTTATATGGAACAGCCCATGGGTTTTGTATCCACTGCAGATAGGCATGAAGTATGCAAGTTACATTGATCCATTTATGGATTGAAGCAAGCTTCCAGGAGCTGAAATAGGCGATTTGATAAGGTGATCAAATCGTATAGGTTTGTGAAAAACCCAAATGAGCCCCGTGTTTATAAATGGGTTAGAGATCATGCCATTATATTTCTCAAATTGTATATGGATGATATCTTGTTCATAGGCAATGATATTGGTATGATGATTGAGGTCAAAATCTGGTTATCTAGAAACTTCTCTATGAAAGACATAGGAGAGATGATTTATGTCTTTGGAGTTTGTGTTTATAGAGACAGAGTGAAGAGGATAATTAAATTATTTCAAAAATTGTAAATAGAAAGAATATTAAAAAAGTTCAACATAGAGAACTCTAAGAGAAGACTTCTGCCCTTCATCCACGATTTTCATCTTTTTAAAGATATAGGTCCAAAAACCAATGAAGAGCGACAACGGATGCGTAATATATCTTATACTTTAGCAATAAGTAGTTTGATGTATGCAATACTATGTACAAAGCATGATATAGCATATGTTGTAAGTGTTACAAGTAGATATCAGGTTAATCCAAGGGATAAACATTGGTCAACCATGAAATTGATCTTTAAATACTTGAGAAGGATTAAGAATTTGGTTCTAAGTTATGGATGTCAAGAGTTGAGCATTAAGGGATACTTATACTCAAATTTTCAGTTAGATATTGATGATTGAATGTCTATCTCAGCATTCATTTTTGTATGTAATGGAGGAGCTATTAGTTATGGATGCTCCAAACAAATTACGACAGCTGACTCCACAACGAAAACTAAATATATTGCCGTTTCAGAAGCAGTAAAAGAGGTTTGGATGTGAAAGTTAGTATTTGAACTTGGTGTGGCTCCTAACATAGGTAATCCGAGAACCGTGTTTTGTGACAATACTGGAGTTATTGCACAAGCGAAGGAATTAAGAACACACCAAAAGTCTAAGCATATTCGGCGTAAATATAATATTTTGAGAGAATTCATTGGAGTTGGAGAAATTATAGTCCAGAAAATATCTTCAGTGGACAATGTAGCTGACTCATTAACTAAAACGATAATACAAAAACAGTTAGACTAAGAAGATGGGTATGAGATACCACAGTAAATAGCTTTAGAGTATCTCAATTTGTACTAAAGCCATTTACTATAGTATCTCAACATGTGGGAGATTGTTAGAGTATGCCTTAGAAGTCATTCATGTTATCGGATTCGGAGATACCTTTGTCTTGTACATGTATTATATATTAATGAAAGAAATGATTCTTTATTCACAAATGTATGAGGTTTCTTTTATTTAGTCATGCATATAAATAAAGTATATTTGTGAATTGTCCAGATAATTCATTTAATAGTTAAATGATATTATCAAAATTGTTCCTTACGGAGGTGATATTGATTGGGCAATGGTGTCGCATAATAGGCATACTAAATATCTCCTATAAATATCATGGAATAATATTAGTGCGATAATGTGATAGTATGGAATAAATAGTTGGAGAACTATTTATTTTTGGCAATAATGGGGATGTTTTGAATCACTTCATATCATTTGTGGAATAATCGAGAAAACATCTAGGCAATTTCTAACATTTTTTAGCAATTTTTTCTAAAACGATGATGTTTTAGGGTGTTTTGTTACATTTTTGGAGAGAAAGAGGAAGTTTTCAAAGCATGCTAAATCATTTTTAACAACAACAGATATGTTATTAATATTTTTGTTGCATTTTAGTGTGTTTCTATTGAAAATGGAGGTATTTTAAAGCATTTTAGTGCATTTTCTGTAAAAATTGTGACATTTTAAGGTATCAAAAATCATTTTTGAGTAACACAAATATGTTTCAAAGCAATTTCAACATGGTGCATTCCTAGAGAAAAACAGAGGTGTTTTAAAGCATATCGATCCATTTTTTGTGAAAATTGCGATGTTTTGTGGCAAGTTAAGTCATTTGAGCTGAAAATGGAAAAGCATGATGCAAATCAAGGAGCAAATGAAAGTCAATTAGAAGTCTTCGATGTTAACAAGGTCAAAATATCTAATCATGAGTCAATGAACCCATTGGAATGGCCTAGTGGACCGATAACAAGGAGTCGTGCAAAAAAACTAAAAACAGTCATCTTTACGCATATTCAAAACTTTTTGAGTGAAAGTGGGGCACACAGCGACATTGAAGGAGTCCTGCAACTTATTACTGTTATTTACACATGTTTAGAATAATTAATTAGGAAAGTTAGCTATTATTTAGAAAGTTAATTAGCTTAATTTATTTTAATTGTCTTTATAAGGGGAGTTTTTCTGGTGGAAAAGTAAAAATTGAACATTGAACTTGTTCTTCAAGCTTAAACAAACCTTGACCCTAAATTTTCTTGTTGCTGGAATTTAGGTGGTGGTTTCCTTGGTTGGTGGATTTGCCTTTATGCCTTGGATGAATCTTAGCTATTTGATTCTTTTCTCTTCATTTCATTCACACTTTACTTACTTGATGGCATTGCTAGAATTTGTTAAAGATCCACATCACTTTCTCTCCAAAAATGCAGCAAAATGATCTAGAACATCACCATTTAAAAAAAAAAAAAAAAGGCTAAAAAATGTTAGAAATTGCCTCACTTGTTCCTAGATTACACCGTAAAATGACATAAAGTGATTCAGAACATCCCCATTATCACCAAAAATGCGTCAAAGTGCTTTACAGCTCCACTGATTTAACCAAAAATGCTATAAATTGTCAAGATGCTTCTCCATTTTCAGCTCAAGTGACATAACGTGCCGCAAAACATTGCAGTTTTCACCACAAATACATCGATATGCTTTAAAACACCTCTGTTTTTCTCTAGGAATAACCAACAAGCTGGAAATTCCTTTGAAACATATTCATTATTCCCTGAAATGATTTGTGATGCCTTAAAACGTCACAATATTCACAGGAAATGCACTATAATGCTTTAAAACACCCCCTTTTTCAATCGAAATACACTAAAATGCAAACCAAATATTAATAGCATATCCAATATCATTAAAAATGATTTAGCATGCTATCAAACATCAACTTTTTCTCCAAAAATGTAGCAAAATGCTTTAAAATATGACTGTTTTAGAACAAAATTGCCACAACATGTTAGAAACTCCACCAATGGTTCCTCGATTATTCCACAAATGATATAAAGTGATCGAAAACATCCCAATTATCGCAATTTCCACCAAAAATGCATTGATATGACCTAAAACACATATGTTTCTCTATAGGAATGCGACAACATGCTGGAAATTGCTTTGAAACATATTCATTTTTCTCAAAAATGATTTATGATGTCTGAAAAAGTCACAATTTTCACAGAAAATGCACTAAAATGCTTTAAAACACCTCAATTTTCAATCAAAATGCACTAAAATGCAACAAAAATATTAATAACATATCTGTTGTTAAAAATGATTTACCATGCTTTGAAACATCACATTTTTCTCAAAAATGTAGGAAAACAGTTTAAAACACGACTGTTTTAGAAAAAAAATTGCTAAAAAATGTTAGAAATTACACTGATGATTCCTTGATTATTTCACAAATGATATAAAGAGATTCAAAACATCCCCATTATCACCAAAAATGCATGAAAATACTTCATAATGCCATCAGCTTAGCCAAAAATACTATAAATTGTCAAGACACTTCTCCATTTTCTGCACAAGTGAGATAATGTGCTGTAAAACATCGTAATTTTCACCAAAAAAGCATTGATATGCTTTAAAACACCTCTATTTTTGCCTAGGAATGCACCAACATTTCTGAAATTGCTTTGAAACATATTTGTTTTTCTCAAAAATAATTTGTGATGCCTTAAAAAGTCACAATTTTCAATGAAAATGTACTAAAATGCTTTAAAACACCTCCATTTTCAATTGAAATGCACTAAAATGAAACAAAAACATTAATAACATATCTGTTGTTAAAATGATTTACCATGTTTTGAAAGATCACGTTTTTCTCAAAAATGTAGGAAAATGGTTTAAAACATGACCGTTTTAGAAAAAATTGCTAAAAAATGTTAGAAATTGCACTGATGGTTCCTCGATTATTCTGTAAATGATATAAAGTGATTCAAAACATCCCCATTATCGCCAAAAATGCGTGAAAATACTTCATAACGCCATCAGCTTAGCCAAAAATGCTATAAATTGTCAAGTCACTTCTCCATTTTCTGCACAAGTGAGATAATGTGCCGTAAAACATCGTAATTTTCACCAAAAAAGCATTGATATGCTTTAAACACCTCCATTTTTCTCTAGGAATGCACCAACATCTTGGAAATTGCTTTGAAACATATTTGTTTTCCTCAAAAATTATTTATGATGCCTTAAAAGGTCACAATTTTCACAGAAAATCACTAAAATGCTTTAAAACACCTCCATTATCAATCAGGATGCACTAAATTGCAACAAAAATATTAACAACATATCCGTTGTTGTTAATAATGATAGTTATAGCAACTAATATAGATTTTGGTTGACTCATCATCATTTCACACAATCTAGAAGGCACATTACAAGTATAGAGAGAAAGTGGACACAAGAAGATATAAACTAGCCGTTTGAATAGTGACCGTGTGAACAGTAGCCATTGTAAACAGTAACAGTCAAAAATTTGAAAAACTAGCCGTTACAAACTTATATATATAAACACATCATTGTAAATGAAAAAGATAGAAAAGAACTTCTTTATTCTTTCATCAATACTTTCTTTCACATTTGAATCTTCTTCATTTCTTCATTAATATATTTTTTTCACATAGTATCAGAGCAAGTTTTATCCTAAATCTACCTTTCATCTTTTGTTATTTGTTGGTTCTGGGTGTATCAAGACATTCCCCTTCAAAGCCGAATTAAGAAATGGAAAAGGGGGGCTCGTCATACAACACCAAGAATAAGGGTTCCTTTAAGGGGGTTGATAATGAAGGTAAAACTACCTTGAAACTTACCACATTTCCCTTGAATGGAAAAAATTATTCAATTTGGCTCAATCTCGCTAAAAGAGCATTAAGTGGAAAACAAGCATTAGGTTTTGTCAATGGAAGAATTACAAAGCCCACTGAAACATCAAGTGAGGAATACGAAAATTGGTGTTATAATGACAACTTGGTGTATACATGGATTTTGAATTCTATGGAACCATCCTTGGTAGGTGCATTCTCAAAGGCTGAATCTTCTAAAGCACTTTGGGAATCTATCAAGAGGCAATTTGGTTATCAAGGAAACTTGATGAGAATATATGAGTTAAAGCACTTCATCAACAATATCAATCTTGGTGGAGGTGATCCAATAGAGTATAACACTAAAATAAAGGAGGCATGGGATGAACTTCAATCCTTAAGACCAAATACCACCAGTATTAAAGGAGTAGAAAAAGGAGCCAATGAGGATCTTGTAATTTCACATTTTATGGGTTTGGATTCCAACTACAATGATCTTAGAAACCACATCCTTAGATTTGACCCTTTGCCCCATTATGATGATGTTGTAAACAAGGTGAATAAAGAGTACATGCAAAGAAAAATTTTAAATGGGAACTCCAATAAGGTAGAAAGAGGTAGTTTGGTAGATATTAAGGAAGAAGGTATGATGGTTCAAGGAGTGAAAGTCAAGACTAAGTGCGATAAATGTGGACGGATTTACAACCCCAAGGACAAATGTTGGAAGTGTGGCCATTGCAAGATGCTGGGTCACACTAAAGAAAAATGTTGGATTCTCAATCCACATCTTAGGCCAAACAATTACAAGGAGAAGGCACCACCACAAAGTGCTCAAAATGCAATTGAAAAAGATAACTCAAAACTCCTTGAGGATTTGGCAAAGCTACTTTAGAACCATCTCCCAAACTCCTCTCAAGGTATGGTTTCCAACTCATTTTAATTTTGACCCTTAGATTATTGATTCAAGTGCTACTAATTATATTTTTAGAAATAAAAACAAGGCATCTAGAATAGAAACCCTAGGAAACTTTAGAAAGGTGACAATAGCTAATGGTTGTGAAATACCTATTAAGGGACTAGGAGACATTAAAGTTTTATCTAAGGAAACAAAAGGCCTTTATATGCCAAATTTCTCATCAAATTTGTTGTCTATTAGTAAGATAACAAAAGACTTAAATTGTTGTGTTATCTTTGAACCCAATAAAGTGATATTTCAGGACATAATAACTAAGAAGAAGATTAGTGAAGGAAGACTACACGACGGCCTGTATTTTTTGGATAGCATTAATTGAGCTCTTAGAGTTGAAGTAGACCGTGGACTTCAAAAACTTTGGCATGCAAGATTAGGACATCCTCCTAGCAACATTCTGTGCAAAATAATTCTGAATATGAAGTTTAGTGATTTTAAATAATGTAGGGCTTATAATCTAGGAAAACAAACTAAACTTCCTTTTGTACATTCGGAAACTTGTTATAATGAAACTGTTGATCTTATACACTCTTATTTATGGACTTCTCCTTTAGAATCTCATAATGGCTTTAAATATTTCGTGACATTCATTGACCACAAGTCTAGATATATTTGGATATATTTGATTAAAAATAAATCAAAGACCTTATCATGTTTTAAAGAATTTGTATCCTTAATTGAAAATCAACTTGGCAAAAGGATTAAGATTCTTAGGTCTGATAATGGGGGAGAGAATACACTAGTAATATGTTTGAGGATTACTTGAAAACCTTAGGGAAAGTTTACAGAATTAAGAAATCTAATAATTAATACATAAAGTATAAATTTAGCTAAAATTTGATCTTGCACTCCATTGCTTGCATCCTTTCTTATTTGTCTTTAGAATATTTAGATTTGTATGATTTATTGAGATCTTCTTAATTAATGCACTTTGACTAAATCTCACAGCTAAGAAAGCTTCTTTTGAACATGTCCTATAAGATAAATTAGTCAATTATTAGATAGTTCAATTAATAAAGATAATTAAAATAAATTAAGCTAAATAACTTCGTAAATTATAACTAACTTTCCTAATTAATTATTCTAAACATGCGTAAATAATAGTAATAAGCTGCTGGACTCCCTTAATATCACTATACACCCTACTTTCACACAAAAACTTTTGAATATGCGTAAATATGACTATTTTTAGTTTTTTTGTATGACTCCTTGTTATAGGTCCACTAGGCCACTCCAATGGTTCCATTGACTCATGATTAGATATTTTGACTTTGTTGACATCGAAGACTTCTAATTGACTTTCTTTTGCTCCTTGATTTGCATCATTCCTTCCCCCCTCGAAAGGATTCGTCCATGAATCATCATCATCTATTTCAAAAGGAGAAAGATCAAAAACATTAAATGTAGCACTAACACCATACTCACCTCGAAGATCAAGTTTATATGGATTGTCATTAAGATGTTCAGTCACTTGAAATGGTCCATCTCCACGTGGATGCAACTTGCTTTTCCTTTGCTTTGGAAAATATTCTTTACGCATATGCACCCACACCCAATTTCCAGGTTCAAAGGCCATTTGTTTTCTGCCTTTATTAACTTGTCTTACTCTTTGCTCGTTTCATTTCTCAATGCTCAAATGAACTTTCTCATGGAGTTTCTTCATGTAATTTGCCTTCTATTCACTATCTACACTCTTTGGCACTTTTAAAGGCAAAGGTAATAAATCCAAAGGAGTTAGTGGGTTAAAACCATAAATAACCTCAAATGGTGAATGAGAAGTCGAAGAACAGCCACATGAGTGGCATCATCTGATTTGTGACATGGAATGAAGTATGCCATCTTTGAAAATCTATCAACCACAACAAAAATAGAATCCCTATCCCCTCTAGACCTAGGCAAACCTAAAACGAAATCCATGAAAATATCTACCCACGGTTCACTAGGTATAGGCAAAGGGGTATACAAACCATGTGGCAAGATCTTGCTTACAAATGATGCATCTTTCACAAATCCTCTCAACATCTCTACGCATATATGGCCAAAAGAAATGCTCGCTAAGTATGTTTAAAGTCTTTTGAATACCAAAATGCCCCATCAATCCTCCATCATGTGACTCTCTAACAAGCAACTCCCTAAGTGAGTAATGTGGAATGCACACACGTTTCTCCCTAAAAAGATAACCATCATGTCTAAAAAACTTATCAAATGCAGCATGCTTACACGCATCATACACAATGGCAAAATCATGATCTGTAGGATACAATTCCTTTATAAACTCAAAACCAAGCAATTTAGAGTTTAAGGAAGTAAGAAACACGTACCTCCTCGAAAGTGCATCAGCAACTACATTCTTCATGCCTTGCTTATATCGAATTACATAGGGAAATGTCTAAAGGAATTCAGCCCATTTGGCATGTCTTTGATTCAGCTTGTTTTGTCTTTTAAAATATTTTAGAGACTCATGATTTATATGAATTACGAACTCTTTAGGCCATAGATAGTGCTGCCACGTCTCTAAGGCGCCGATAAGTGCATACATCTCCTTGTCATATGTGGGGTATGTCAAGGCGGCTCCATTAAGCTTTTCAGAGAAGTAAGCTATAGGTTTCTTCTCTTGCATTAAAACAAATCCAATTCCTACACCAGAAGCATCACATTCGATTTCAAATGTCTTAGAAAAATCTGGAAGTGATAGTACAGGTGCAGAAATTAACTTTTCTTTAAGACAAAGAAATGACTTATCTTGTGCTTCTCCCCACATGAATGCCATATTTTTCTTGATAACCTCAGTGAGAGGTGCTGCAATGATGTTGAAGTCTTTAATGAAACGATGATAGAAACTTGCCAAACCATGGAAACTCCTAACTTCAGTTATGCTTTTGGGAGTAGATCAATCTCATATCGCTTTTACCTTTTTCTCATCAACTTGCAATCCTTTTGAGTTCACTACAAAACTAAGAAAAACAATGCTATCCATGCAAAATGTGCACTTTTTAAGATTAACATAAAACTTCTTTCTGCAAAAAGTATCTAAAATGCAATGCAAATGTTGAATATGAATCAAAATATCATTGAAGTAGACAACAATAAATTTACCAATGATAGCTCATAATACATGATTCATTAAGTGCATGAATATTCTAGGTGCATTCGTAAGACCAAAAGGCATAACTAGCTACTCATACAATCCAAATTTAGTTGTAAATGCAGTTTTTCATTTATCTCTCTCTCTCATCCTAATCTAATGATAACCACTTTTCAAAACAATTTTAGAGAATATAGATGCACCATGCAACTCATCTAACATATCATCTAACCTAGGAATAGAGTGACAATACTTAATTGTGATGTTGTTAATGGGATGATAATCTATACACATTCTCCATGATCCATCTTTTTTAGGTAGAAGAAGAACAGGAACAGCACATGGACTCATGCTCTCTCACACGTACCCTTTTGACATTAAGTCTTCCACTTGTCTTTGTATCTCTTTCATTTCCACTAGATTACACCTATAAGCAGGTCGATTAGGAATAGAAGCTCTAGGAATGAAGTCAATCTGATGCTCGATGCCTTGAATGGGTGGCAGTCCATTTGGAGTCTCCTTTGGGAAGATTTCCTCAAATTCCTGCAAAAAAGAAGTAATAGGAGAAGGAAGAGAAGGATCAAGCTCATTAGTGCTCAAACATACTTCTTTGTACAAGAGCACAAGGATTGATTGGTGAGAATGAATAGCACTCCTCACATCACTCATACTTGTATAAAGACTCTTTTTTTATTTTTTTATTTTACTTCCCTCTGATTTTTTCCCACCTTTCTTTTCACTCATGCTCTCAAATTTCACTATTTTTTCCATACCCTCATTTGTTTTTCTTTTGTTGCTTCTTGGCTCACTCTTTCTTTTTCACTCAGCTCTATATCTCTTTTAATTCTTGATTGATCCTCACGCACAAGATGTGATGATAAGGGAATGAAAGTGTACTTCTTATGATTCATGACAAAAGAGTAATGGTTCTTATACCCATCATGTGTGACTCGTCTATTATACTGCCAAGGACGTCCTAATAGCATATGACTAGCTTGCATAGGGACTACATCACATAAAACTTCATCACGATACTTTCCTATAGCAAAGGACACTAAATCTTGCTTATCAACTCTAAGCTCACCACAATCATTCAACCACTGTAACTTGTAAGGCTTAGGATAATCTAACAAGGGTAGGACAAATTTCTTTACCATAAGTGTGCTAGCCACATTAGTACAACTGCCACCATTAATAATAACATTACATAACTTGTTATTAATTAGACACCTAGTATGAAAGATGTTCTCACGTTGCTCAGTCTCATCATCTTTGATTTGTGCATTCAATGCCCTACGTGTCACTAGACATTCTCCTTTAAATTCATGTGGATTTTTAAGCTTGTCTTCATCGCTTGCATCTTCAAGAGTTGACATTTCTGCATACACAGCTTCATCAGATTCTGGCATGATCATAAGAGCCCTTTTATTTGGGCATTGAGAAGCGACATGCCCTACACTAGAACACTTAAAGCATATAACATTACAAGGCTTAGAAGAATTAGAATTGGTACCTTTTTCTTTGCTTCTCTCAACCTCCTTAGGGTTAGAATTCTCTGTCTTGCTTTTTAAATCAGATTTTGTGTTTTGCTTGTTCCCATTAGATTTCCAAAATTTTAAATTCAAACTAGATCCATAAGTGGACTTGGAAAGCTTCTTTTGTTTCAATTGCCTCTCTACCTTCATTGCCATGTGAACCATGTCCTCAATATCAATACAATGTTGTAATTCAACAATATCAGCAATCTTATGATTTAATCCTTGTAAGAACCTAGCCATGGTAGCCTCACGATCCTCCTCAAGGTTTGCTCGGATCATTGTGATCTCTATCTCTTTGTAATATTCTTCCACAGATTTGGCTCATTGAGTCAATCTCTGCAAGCATTGATGTAGTTCCCTATAATAATGGTTAGGAATGAAATGCTTTCTCAAGATCACTTTCATCTCCTCCCATGTACTAACAGGTGGTTTTTTATTTCATCACCTACTCAAAATAAGTTGATCCCACCAAATTAAGGCATAGTCAGTGAATTCTATGACAGTAAGACGTACCTTTTTTCTTGTTCGAGTAATTGTGACAATCGAAAACCATTTTAACTTTGCGTTCCCATTCAAGGTATGAATCAGGGTCAATCTTACCTTGGAAAGGTGGAATTCTCATCTTAATACTTCCAATGTTATGGTTCGCATACTCATATCTCCCTCGGTTCTCCCTTGGTGCTTAAGATGTTGCATCATCAAAGTCGTGATTTTCAATTTTGTAATGCATCAAATTTAAAGACATCAACATATTTTGGTTGGTCATTAGTGGTCTTGTCTCTGTGTGCCATGGTGTTTTAGATCTAAAAAGTAAGATTAGAATAACAAAATATGTCTCACAAAGCTCTCTTTCTTTTACTTGTCACTCAACATTATACTCATAGCTCTCGTGTTTTATTCTTAATATGGCTTTTATAAGGGATGCTCACTCTCCTGGCCTTTTTCCACTCAATTTCTCTTCGTATGCTCTTAATTAAACTCTCAAACAAATTAAAGCTGCTTGTGTTGTTCAACTAGAGACAAATCAAGAGAGCATTAGGGTGTGCAGTGCCCTACCCTTATAAACCTTTATAACCCCCCATTCTTATCCAATGTGAGATTTGTGACATTCTCTCCCACCCAATTTGTGATGCCCTCGTCATAGTGGGGCTCCCTGTATACCCGTCTTGCTCTACCTCAAAACTTATGAACCCTTTGTGGACGTGTCCATTACGCATGGGTGCTTGACAAATGGTATCAGAGCCAAACCCATTCTGACTCTGATGTCTCAACCAAGGCGGTCAGTTTGGGAAGTGCAAAGAAAAGTTGGCTTATAAGGTGATGTGAATCCTTGG
>CP135540.1:7928162-7939392 GCA_032402905.1 Khaya senegalensis
ATATCAGTTGGTATCAGAGTTTCTTTGAATCAAGAAACCCATTCACTTGAAATTTTCAGCAAGAATCATGCCTAGAGAAGAAGAAACTCCCAATGTTCCAAGAGAATTGAGTTTGGATCAAGTTAAGATCTTGGCACTTGAATGCCAGCAAGCAGAAATGAGGGAGCAAATTGACCTTTTAATTCAAGGCATGGAGAGAAATACCGTTCAGCAACAACCAAGAAGACATGAACGGCGAGAGCAACGAGCACCTAGAAGGCCTGATTATTATGAAGAAAATGAGCTTGATGAGCCGAGAATAAATGATGAAGCTGAGGAGAGACCATGATAGAGAAGAAATACCAGGGATGATGGAATTAATGTTAAGTTGAAGATTCCGCCATTTCGGGGAAGAAGTTCTCTCGAGGAGTACTTAGAATGGGTGCAAAAAGTAGAGAAGGTATTTGGGTATCATGATTATTTTGAATCAAGGAAGTGCAAGTTGGCCGCTCTTGAATTTACTGATTATGCTAATTTATGATGGGAAAATGAGAAAGTTCGAAGAAGAAGGGAAGGTTTAGATGAGGTGACAAGTTGGAGAGTCATGAAGAGATTAATGGAGAGAAGATTTTTACCAGAATACTACAAACAAGAACTGTACTTTAAGCTTCAAAGTTTAAGGCAATGAGATATGTGTGTAGAAGACTATGTTAAAGAGTATGAGATGCTTATGATGAGATGTAACTTGCAAGAACTAGAAGAACTAACCATTGCAAGGTTCTTTAGTGGGCTGAAATATGAAATTTCAAGTAGGACAGAATTGCAACCATATGTTTCTTTGTAAGATGTGATTAAACTTGCTATCAAGGTGGAGAGACAACTAATGAGGGGAGTGTATAGATTCGGTTCCACCAAAAACACCAATTCAACATCTACTTATCATTTCAAAGAAAATAGCAAAATCAACAGAGAAAAGTGGTCCTTGCAAGTCAACAGTAGCCATGGATAAAGGAAAAGAGAAAGTGGCAGAAACAATTCCTCCAAAACGGAGCCAAGACATCAAATGCTTTTAAATGCCTTGGACATGGGCATATCGCTTTTGAATGTTCAAATAGGAGGGTAATGGTACTTAGGGACTCACAAGGAGAATTGGAGAGTGAAGATGAGGTTGCAGAAGAAAAGGGAGTGGAAAATAGCAAGCAAGAAGAGGTAAAACATGCTAAAATTGGAGAAATGCTTGTAGTTTGCCGCACCATGACTACACAAGCAAAAGAGGAAGATAAGCAACGTGAGGATATCTTTCATACAAGGTGTGCAATTCAGAATAAGGTGTGTGGAGTTATAATTGATGGAGGTAGTTATACAAATGTGGCTTCCACTACTTTGGTTGAAAAATTAAATTTGGCTACTTTAAAATATTCCCAACCTTATAGATTGCAGTGGCTAAATGACAATGGTGATGTGAAGGTTACTCAGCAAGTTTTGGCGCCTTTTTCAATTGGTAGATACAAAGATGAAGTGTTATGTGATGTAGTCCCTATGGATGCAAGTAATCTCTTATTGGGAAGACCTTGGCAGTATGATAGAAAAGCCTTTCATGATGGTTATAAGAATATATATTCCTTTGTTAAGGATGGCAAAAAGATTGTGTTAACATCTCTTAATCCACAACAAATTCAGAAAGATAAATTTGAGTTTGAGAAGAAAAAAAAAAGAGAGTTTGTTTGTCAACAAAGGAGTAGTAAAGCAAGCTTTGTTTGATAAAGAGCCAATCTTTATTTTGGTGATCAAAGAAGCAACTCAAAGTGAAGATGTTACTCTTCTAACTCAAGCGGAAGTAATTTAAAAGAGTTTGCTGATGTATTCCCAGAAGAATTACCGAAGAGGTTACCACCAATCAGAGAAATTGAGCACCAAGAGATCTCATACCAGGGGCAACTTCAATAAATAAGGTGGCTAATAACTGAAATGTTTAATTAATGATGTATTAATTATGATTTTAGCAATTAGGTTTTAATTAATTAGTCTTAGTTTTCCAATTAGGCATTAAATGCACAAATCTTCCAGGGCAAGTTTGCTGGTTCTATAATAGAAGGCATGTTATTGTAATGGATTTTCAGTCTATGAATGAGTTTGCTGAGTTTTATCCAATTCTTATCTAAACAAATTCTTTGTTTAGTGGCGAATTCTTATCGATTCTTATCACTCTTCCTTCTTTCTATCTTAGAGTGTGATGAATCATCCTAGTAAATTTGTGGCGATCTAATCTTATCAAACTTGATTCGCTAGTGTTAATTTCTTTATTTTAATTCTTAATATTGATTTAGAACTCTATTTTGTCATCCTAAACTTCCATAAACCATCCATATCACATTACCACTTCAAAATCGTATATAACCCTTCAGCTTCCTTAAAACACCTCTAAAGAACTAGAAACCTACCTCAATTACGAATTTCCATCTGCTAAACAACTAAACCATATCCCAGCACTTCTTTCCATCCACAAAACACCAAAAAGAATATAAACCATAAATCTTGATTCATCATTTGAAGATCCTTAAGGCATATCATATAGGTGTTTCAACTAAAAAGCCTAAGTTTTCCACTAATGATTTTATCCAAACCAATTCACTAGTAATAGATGCCATAGCTCTATACTCAACTTTAGCACTCGATCTTGCAACCACACTTTACTTGCTTTTCTGAGTCACCAAATTCCCTCCTAATGAATGTGCAATAACCAATGGTAGATCATCTATCATCAAAGCTACCGACCCAATTCGCATCTGTGTAAGCACATTTCTTATAGTGATCATTTCTTCTCATCAAGATTCCTTGCCCCGGTGCTCTTTTTAGGTACCTTGAAATTCAATTTACCATTTCCATGTGTATATATTCTTTGGGCATGACATGTGTTGACTTACCTGTTTCACAGAAGAAATAATGTCAGGTTGTGTTATAATTAAATATATAAGCCTTTGATAAAGCTTGATGTCCTTGTGTGGTTCCTCCTTATCATGCTTTATTTTATACTTCTTATCTTCTTTCTTCCTTCTTAGTGCCTTCATAGGTGTCATGGTTGGCTTTACTCTAAGTTTTGTCTGTCTCACTTAACAAATCAAGAACATACTTTCTTTGGGATAGAAATAGCCATTCATTGGAATAAGTTATTTTTACACCTAAAAAATATTGTAAGTTTCCTAAATCTTTAACATCAAATGTACGCTTCAAATATACTTTAATTCTCTTAATGCCTTTTATGTTACAACGGATGATGATAATATCATCCACATAAATAAAAACAATGATAAATCCCTCACTTGAGTGTTTAATAAAGAAGAAGTGATCAACATCACTTACTTTAAAATTTTGAATACACAATGCATTATGCAATTTATTATACCATGTTATTAATGATTGTTTTAATCCATATATAGCTTTCTTTAATTTGCAAACATTTGTATTAGGAACCATAACATCATACCCTTGAGGTAGACTCGTATAAACCTCTTCCTCTAACTCTCCTTGCAAGAAAAAGCATTCTTTACATCCATTTGATGCAAATCCTAGTTATAATTAGTAGCTAAAGGGAGAAATACCCTAATGGTTTTCATTTTTCCAACAGTGTAAAAGTTTTTATATAATTTAAGCCATAAGTTTGGGTAAAGCTTTTGGCCACTAACATGGCCTTATGTTTATCCAAGGTTCCATCATTATTTAATTTAATTTTATACACCCATTTGTATCCTATAATCTTTTTTCCCAAAAATAAAGGTTCTAAGTCCCATGTGTAATTTTTAACTAAAGCATCTAATTTCTTCTACATAATTTGTTTCCAAACTAGAGATTCCCTAACTTCCTTAAAGCTATCAGGATTTTTAATAGCATCTACCTTAATTAAAAAGGTTCTAAAACTCTTCTTTACATTTCCTAACGTGTAATAGTGGTTAAGAAGGTGTACGGTTGCTTTATTACCATAAAAAAACACTCTATTCTTCATCAATTCTAATGAAGATTGCTGAAGTCTTTAAGATCTCCTAAGTAGGGAATTTTGGCCTTATATAGGTGTAACATGCTCCCTTTTGCTTCATGTACTAATGATGGTTCATCTTGTCTACTAGATGGTGACTCTATTTGAACACTCGGTTGTTCATCCCTAAGTGTTTCATCTTAGTTTTTTTCCTCTCTAATTTTACTAAATGACAAAGGTAAATCTTCTCTTACTTCACTAGGTGAATGTGTATCTTGACTTTCTTTGTTAGTTTCACTTTCATTATACTCTTCATCTTATGATTCTATGTTATCACTAATCAAGTCTTGGTCATGGTTACCAACTATGTTGTTAAATGGTGGTACATACTTGTGTATTATGGCTAAAGGAAGTGGATCCTCCACTTCATCTTTTTCATTACTAGTTCTATCAAAATATGAGTCATTTTCTATGAAAGTAACATTTCTAGATATGCATTTGTCTTTAGTTAAGAGATTATAGCACCTATAACCCTTAGTATCTACATGATAACCTAAAAAGATGCATTTAACCTTTAGTATCTCTTGAATGACTTGGAATATGTACATAGCATACACATCCAAAAATTTTACAATAGGACAAGTCCATTTAGATACTATAGGCAATCTCAATTGGTGTCTTTCCTTTCAAGACCATAAACGGAGTTCGATTAATAAGATATGTGGCTGTGAAAATGACTTTCCCCTAAAACTCTCTAGGTACATTGTGATAGAACATCATAGTTTTTGCCACCTTTAAAATATGCCTATTTTTACGTTCAGTGACTCCATTTTGTTTTGGAGTGTAAAGAAAAATGGTTTGGTGAACAATTCCTTTACTTACTAAAAACTCCTTAAGCAAATTGTTCACATATTTTCCTCTATTATCAGTTCTTAACATTTTTAACTTTCTTATCAAATTGATTTCAATCAATATTACAAACCCTCTAAAATACTCAAAAGTCTTAAATTTCTTTTTAATTATATAAATCTATATATATTTAGATTTGTGATCTATAGAAGTTACAAAATATTTGAAACTTTTATGAGATAAATTAGGAGAAGTCTATAAATCAAAATATACCAAGAAAAATAAATTATTATATTCATAATGTGATTGTACATAAGGTATCTTAATTTGTTTTCCTAAGATACAAGAATGACAATCTTTGATCTTTAAATTAGGAACTAATTTTTGCAAAATATGATTAGGAGGATGCCCTAATCTAGCATGCCAAAGTTCTTGGAGTTTGCTACTATCTACTTTAAAAACTTTGCTTGAATCTTCCAAAACGTAAAGTTCATTTTTCTCTTTTTCCTCACCAAACAGTTGACCAGTCTTGATATCCTAAAAAATTACTTTATTAGGTTCAAATATGACATAACAATCTAAATCTTTAGTAATTCTACTTACAGACAATAAATTTAAAGAGAAGCATGGCATATAATGACCTTTGGTATGCTTAGACAAAATATTCAAATGTCCTAAGCTACTAATTGATATATCTTTTCCATTAGCTACACTTGCCTATTTATCCTTTCCTATAGACTCAATTTTAAAAACTAAATTTTTACTTCTAAACAAGTGATTTGTAGCACTTGTTAGATTGAAATACTCATAACATGTATAAAATCAAAGTATGTGTTCATTAAAATATTTTCACAACCACATGGAATGCCACATGTACATATATCCCATAGATGCATATTATGGCTATCTATGGATGAGTTTACTTACTTGGATGATCTGGGATGATGAAGAAACCTTCAATTATGTGAAGTTTTTACAATTTGCACCATTAAAAACTTGAGAATCTTGTTTGGTCGAATTGGGAGGAAGAGCTTTTGTTTTGGCTTACAAAATTACACAATTTGGTAAAATAAGCATGTATATATACTTGAAATATCCATGCCTTTCCAAATTTGTCCTCACCTTTAATTAAAAAGTGATTATGTGTCATGGATAACATGGAGATTATCTCATAATTTCTGTTTTGAACATTCAAGTACTTGAATTTAAATGCAAATATTTTACTAACTTTTAACCAAAGTATAATTAAGTATATATTCATGGGCCAATGTGTAATTATTTCATAATTACACATTTTCATTTAGGTCTTTAGATAATAAATATTATCAATTTGACCATGTAATTTATAATAAATTATATTTCCATGCAAGCCAAAGATTATCAATATATCTCCATTCAGCATATTCTTTATCTCCCACCTTAAGTTGATTAATTTCTCCACTAACAAATTCGAGAACCCACATACCCAATAAAGCCTTTGTAGCATTTGTCACCCATATAGTGTAACTCCCTTGATAGAACTACTTTCGTCTTGTGCTGCCATTCTAATTTCAACAATTTGGCCTTGAACAATGAAGATTGATCACACACAACCAAAAGAGAGGAACAAAGAGAAAGATGACAAAAAAAAACTTCCTTAAATGTGGCCAAGCTCTAATACCATGTTGATTAAATGAATTGAAGTGTGTTTAGCTCACGATTTCAAATATTCAATAAAAACCGAGTGAAAATACAAATTGATAGAAAATATATCCAGAGAGAAGATGAATAACTTTTTTATTCTGTCTTTCAAATATTTACACATCTTGAGTTTATATATACAACATCCTAATGGTTAGGTGCAAGCTTATTTTATTTTTCCAATAGTTAGGTACAACATATGACAACACATTTTTTAAATTCAAAAAACTAGTTATTTTATCTTTTAGTAACTAGCAAAAAACTAAACATTATTTTATCCTTTAATGATTAGCTTTTTTAAACACTTGAAATGGGTTTTGGGCTTGATATGAGCATTCATAGACCAACCATAAAGTTATTTGGCCTTTTCTTTGTTCTGTGAATCTGTACTCTCATTTTCTTCATCTTCAACAGTGGCATTCTACCTAGACTTATCAGGAATTATTTCTTATCTTGTCAAAAAAATTCTTGTGACGACGAAATTTCGAAACACTTAATTCCTAGACTTTCCTTGAAACTTCACTTCCATGATGATTCATTCCTTTCGGGGTTCGTATCATTTTGTATTAGAGTCAGGTTTTAGAATTAAGATTTGTTCTATTCTTATTTTATTTTTATTTTTTTCTCTCTTCTTCTTCTACCTTTTGTTTGTTTCATCTTCAATTTTCACTTTTTACCTTAAAATCGACCCAACCAACCACCAAACCACCTTGGCTGTGATCATCATCCCTAGTTTGTGACTTTCAAGCTGGCCATGCATATCCTAGGTAATATTTCTTGTTTGACTAGTTGCCTTATTGGTTCCATATTTTTTCTTTTGAAAAAAAGAAGGCAAATTGCAAGAAAGGAAAATATCCTTAAATGCCAATTAAAACCAAAATATTATGTCGTTAATTAGGGAACCAAGAGTTACCCAATTTTGACCAAATTTCCAACAATTTTTGATAACTAAATTTAGACATTTACAATTTTCAGTTTTTGACAAAACTACATTACCAACTAAAATCACAACATATCTAACAACCTTACCACTTCTTATTTTATACCAATTTTATCATATCAAAAGTTAACCAATCTGGCCAATACCTAAATTTACCAAAACTTTTCTTACCACTTCTCAAATTGATCGCCTTTCTAAACCCCTAAATCCATAAGCTTTCATTCTTTTACTATTACCATTGAAATTGAAAACTTTCTTAATTTGTCTTTGGTTGAACAATGCAAGCAGCTTTAATTTATTGATTTGTCTTTGGTTGAACAATGCAAGCAGCTTTAATTTATTTGTGAGGTTAATTGAAAGCATGCGAAAAGAAATTGAATGGAAAATGGCAAGGAAAGTAAGCATATTTTAATATTTTTTTTAGATCTAAAACACCATGGCACACAGAGACAAGACCATCGATGACCAACCAAAATATATCGATACCTTTAAATTTGATGCATTACAAGGACATGTTTTGAGACTTGAACATGTAATGAATGATTATTGTGATTTGTTGGAGAAGACGCAAGCTACTTTGGAGAAAAATAATGCCGCCACGAATAATATACAAAGAATCATAGAACAATTGTCAATTGAAACACACAACACTGATGGACAAGGAAGAAGACAAACCAGGACACATTATGAAACTAAAAATCATGACTTTGATGATGCAATATCTAAAGCACCAAAGGAGAATTATAGAAGATATGATTATGTGGACTGTAACATTGGAAGTATTAAGATGAGAATTCCACCCTTCTAAGATAAGGTTGACCCTAATTCATACCTTGAATGGGAACGCAAAGTTGATATGGTCTTTGATTGTCACAACTACTCGAACAAAAAGGATATTTTACTGTCATAGAATTTACTGACTATGCCTTAATTTGGTAGAATTAACTTATTTTGAATAGGCGATGAAATAAAAAACCACCTGTTAGTACATGAGAGGAGATGAAAGCAATCTTGAGAAAATATTACATTCCTAATCATTACTATAGGAAACTACATGAACACTTGCAGAGATTGACTCAAGGATCCAAATCTGTGGTAGACTACTACAAAAAGATGGAGATTGCACTGATCCGAGCAAACCTTGAAGAGGATCATGAGGTTACCATGGCTAGGTTCTTACAAGGATTAAATTATGAGATTGTTGATATTATTAAATTACAACATTATGTTGATATTGAGGACATGGTTCACATGGCAATGAAGGTAAAAAAGCAACTGAAACAAAAGAAGCTTTCTAAGTCTACTCATGGATCTAGTTTGAATTGAAAACATTGGAAATTTGATTGGAACAAGCAAACCACAAAATCTAATTTTAAAAGCAAGAAGAAAAGTTCCAACCCTAAAGAGGCTGAGAGAAGCAAAGAAAGAGGTACAAATTCTAACTCTTCTAGGCCTCGTAATGTTAAATATTTTAAGTGTTCTAGTGTAGGGCATGTTGCTTCTTAATACCCAAATAGAAGAACCATGATGATCATACTAGAATCTGATGAAGATGATGTGATAAAGATGTGTATACAAAAATATCAACTCTTAAAGATGCAAGCGATGAAAACAAACTAAAAGATCCACATGAATTTAAAGGAGAATGTCTAGTGATGCGTGGAGCATTGAATGCATAAATCATAGATGATGAGACCGAGCAATGTGAGAACAACTTTCATACTAGGTGTCTAATTAATAACAAGTTATATAATGTTATTATTGATAGTGAAAGTTGTATTAATGTGGTTAGCATACTTATGGTAAAGAAACTTGGTATGCCCTTGTTAGATCATCCTAAACCATACAAGTTACAATAGTTTAATGATTGTGGGGAGCTTAAAGTTAATAAGCAAGTTTTAGTGTCCTTTACTATAGGAAAGTATCGTGATGAAGTCTTATGTGACGTAGTCCCTATGCAAGCTAGTTATACTGTAGGACGTCTTTGGCAGTATGATAGGCGAGTCATATATGATGGGTATAAAAACCATTACTCTTTTGTCATGAATCATAAGAAGTACAGTTTTATTCTCCTATCGTCACATCTTGTACATGAGGATTAATCAAGAATTAAAAGAGATATAGAGCTGAGTGAAAAAAAAAGAGTGAGCTAAGAAGTAGCAAAAGAAAAAACAAAATGAGAGTATGAAAAAAAAAGTAAAATTTGAAAGCATGAGTGAAAAGAAAAGTGGAAAAAATTAAAGGGAAGTAAAATAAAGAAAAAATAGAGTCTTTATGCAACCATGAGTGATGTGAGGAGTGTTGTTCATTTTCACCAATCAATTTCTTGTGCTCTTATACAAGGAAGTATGTTTGAGCACTAATGAGCTTGATCCTTCTCTTCCTTCTCCTATTACTTCTCTTTTGTAGGAATTTAAGAACATTTTTTCTAAGGATACTCCAAATTGATTGCCACCTATTTGAGGCATCAAGCATCAAATTGACTTCATTCATGGAGCTTTTATTCTTAATCGACCTGCTTATACATGTAATTTAGAGGAAACAAAAAAGATACAAAGACAAAATGGTACGTACGAAAAAAAGCATGAGTCAATGTGCTATTCCTAGCCTTCTTGTACCTAAAAAAGATAGGTCTTAGGGAATGTGCATAGATTGTCGTGCCATCAACATCACAGTTAAGTATTGTCACTTTATTTCTAAGTTAGATAATATGTTAGATGAGTTACATGGTGTAACACCCTTATATTCAAAATTAACCACATAAGATAAAATCTAATTTTTTTTTAAAAAAACAACATAAAGATATATATATATATTCACACATAATCATTAATTGAAATATAATCTATTTTAAATAAATATTCGACAATATCGATAGAGTGTGTACTAGTGGTTATATATTGATATAATGGATAACCCAATAGTACACCGATGTGGTATACCTTTACACACACGCACACACTTATATTTAATTATGCAGTCACATACTACCTTAGTATGCTACTAATTATGCTCATACTATTATTTTCACCCAATGTATATATTGAGTACTGTCCTTAGTACTGATGCATGCACATGCAACCACTTTTAGGATGTAGCATGTCATTTGGTAGTACGCACCCTATCTAAAAACAATAATAATATAAATATATATATATCTAAAAATAATAATAATATAAATATATATATATATCATGGGTCAAGTATTAGAAAATAACTTAAATTTAATTTAAGTCAAGGAACATATTTATAGCCAAAATAATCGATACATATATATATTTATATTTATATACGGAAGTTGAATATATATAATATCCTAATTACAAACATAGTCTATAGTATGTAACCCAAATACAAGTTCATTGTACCAATGTATATATATACATATATATATATATATACACACATATACATAATTATGCATTAACACTAAAAATACCCTCATCATCGAGATACTAGCCTTGTTAATGCCTCGAAGAGTTCGCATCCATATCCCGCAGTGCCACATTATCTGTAAAAATCACAACTCATAAAGGGTGAGCGAAACAACTCAGTAAGAAAACATAATATTCTAGTACAAAATTTATTTTTCTACCATATATGATATATGATACTGATGACGTAGAGGCTATTAAATATATATCGCATTAACATAATCTAACGAGATAAATACACTCCGACTATATACTACGTATCACTATCCATATAATGCTCATAATTATTGTATAAAATGCAAATAAGTCTATTTCGAAATCAATATCACATAATATTTTCAACAAATTACCGACAAATATACGACCGGTCATGCTAAC
>CP135540.1:7944230-7973742 GCA_032402905.1 Khaya senegalensis
CAGAGTCCTTCCGACCCTTGACGTAATGACTATTTTACCCTTTTTAGCAAAATGGTCCCTTTTTATCCAAAATAGTAATTTTGGCATTCTTAGAGTTATAAAATCTATCTTTCCTTTTAACACGCTCTATCATACTAATTTATATCCTCAACATCTAGCTTGGTTAATCAAAACTTTATCAAAATAATGATTTTACCCTTTCTATTTTTGACTTTGCAAAAGATATACTAACCGCATTTTGAATTGAAATTAAACTTACCAACATGATATTTATGAAGTTCTAAGACTTTTTATGTGATCAAAACTCACTTTGGCCTCAATTTTAAGTGAAAAGACTATTTTATCCCTACATGTCAAAATGACTTGTTTAATCGATTTTCACTCGGTTTCCTTCCAATAACTTCATAAAACATTTTTAAAGATAAGAGACAATAAAGATTAGGGTTTACTTATATTTGAGTGTCACATGCACTTTCGAAAAGGTACGCGTTTCTTACTTCTTTAAACTCTAAATTGCTTGGTTTTGAGTTTATAAAGCAATTGTATTCTACAGATTATGATTTTGCCCTTGTGTATGATGCATGTAAGCATGTTACATTTGATAAGTTTTTTAGACATGATGGTTATCTTTTTAAGGAAAAATGTGTGTGCATTCCACATTGCTCACTTAGAGAGTTGTTTATTAAAGAGTCATATGTGGAAGATTGATAAGACATTTTGGTATTCAAAAGACTTTAGACATACTTAGCAAGCATTTCTTTTGACCTCATATGCATAGAGATGTTGAAAAGATTTGTGAGAGATGCATCACTTGTAAGCAAGCTAAGTCTAAAGTCTTGTCACATAATTTGTATACTCCTTTGCCTATACCTAGTAAACCATGGATAGATATTTCCATGGATTTTGTGTTAGCTTTGCCTAGGTTTATGAAGGGTTAGGGATTATATTTTTGTTGTGGTTAATAGATTTTCAAAGATAGCACACTTCATTCCATGTCGCAAATCAGATGATGTCACCTATGTGGCTGATATCTTTTTTAAAGAGACAGTATGTTTACATGGTGTTTCAAAAAGTATAGTGTCTAATTGTGCTGTTAAGTTTCTTAACTATTTTACAAGACATTGTAGGTGAAATTGGGAACAAAATTGTTATTTTCAACGACTTGCCATCCACAAACAGTGGACAAACTGAAGTGGTGAATTGTATTTTGTCACAGCTTTTGTGTACACTTATTCAAAAGAATCTTAATAATTAGGAAGATCTC
The DNA here is from genome assembly GCA_032402905.1 of Khaya senegalensis. Classification (NCBI taxonomy): domain Eukaryota; kingdom Viridiplantae; phylum Streptophyta; class Magnoliopsida; order Sapindales; family Meliaceae; genus Khaya; species Khaya senegalensis. Next base: position 7,945,495 of record CP135540.1, read on the forward strand.
TTACCTCATGCTGAATTTGCTTATAATCGATCTATTCATTTTTCTACTTCTCATTCACCATTTGAGGTTGTTTATGGTTTTAACCCATTAACTCCTTTGGATTTATTGCTTTTGCCTTTAAAATTATCAAAGAGTCTTAATGGTAAACGAAAGGCAAATTATGTGAAGAAATTCTATGAGAAAGTTCGTTTGAATAATGAGAAATGAAATGAGCAAATAGCAAGACAAGTTAATAAAGGCCAAAAACAAATGGTCTTTAAGCTTGGAGATTGGCTATGGGTGCCATATGTGTAAAGAATGTTTTCTAGAGCAAAGGAGAAGTAATTGCATCCACATAGAGATGGACCATTTCAAGTAACTGAGCATCTTAATGACAATGCATATAAACTCGATCTTCAAGGTGAGTATGGTCTTAGTGCTACATTTAATGTTTTTGACATTTCTCTGTTTGATATAGGTGATGATGATTTGAGGACAAATCCTTTCAAGAAGGGAAGGATGATGCAAATTAAGGGGCAAATGCAAGTCAATTAGAAGTCTTCGATGTCAACAAGGTCAAAATATATAATTAGGAGTTAATGGAACTATTGGAGTAGCCTCATGGACTTATAACAATGAGTCATGCAAAAAAATTTAAAATATTCCTCTTTGCGCACGTTCAAAAGTTGCGTGAAAGTGGGACGTACAGTAACATTGAGGGAGTTCTATGGCTTATTACTATTATTTATGTATATTTAGATTAATTAATTAAGAAAATCAACTATTATTTAGGAAGTTAATTAGCCTAATTTATTTTAATTATCTTTATTAATTAAGTTATCTAATAATTGGTTAATTTTATCTTGTAAGATATGTTCAAAGGAAGCTTCCTTAACTGTGAGATTTAGTTAAATTGTATTAATTAAGAATGTCTCAATAAATCATACAAATCTAAATATTCTAAAGACAAGGAAGAATGCAAACAATGGAGTGCAAGATCAAATCTTAGCTAAATTTATACTTTATGTATTAATTATTAAATTTCTCAACTCTATAAATTTTTATGTATTTTCCTAATTACTCTTTGTAATGCAATAAGATGCTGGAAATTACTTTAATAGATATTTGTTTTTGTCGAAAATAATTTAAGATCCCTTAAAACATCACAATTTTCATAAGAAATGCACTAAATTACCTTAAAACACCTCCATTTTCAATAGAAACACACTAAAATGCTACAACACTCTTTACAACATATACATGGTTTTCAAAAATGATTTAGCATGCCTTAAAACATCAAGTTTGTCTCCAAAAATGTAGTAAAATGCTTTAAAACATCATTATTTAAAAAAAAAAAATTGCTAAAAATTTTTAGAAATTGTCTTGATGGTTCTTCTATTATGTCGCAAATTATATAAAGTGCCTCAAAACATCCCCATTATCATAGAAAATATAGCAGAATGCTTTATAATGCCATATGCTTAAGTAAAAATGCTGTAAATTGTATTGATTCTTCTCTATTTTTGCCACAAATGATTTATCATGCTGTGAAATGTCATTATTTTCATTAAAAAAAAAGCATCAATATGCTTTAAAACACTTCCGTTTTTCTCTAGATATGCAATAAAATGTTGAAAATTGCTTAAATACATATTCATTTTTGTCAAAAATGATTTAAGATGCATTGAAACATCACAATTTTCACAAGAAATGCACCAAAATGTTTAAAACACCTTCATTTTCAATAGAAATGTACTAAAATGCTACAAAACTCTTTATAATATATCCATTGTTGTAAAAAATGATTTAACATCCATTAAAACATCACCTTTTCCTCCAAAAATGTAGCAAAACGTTTTAAAACATCACCGTGTTAAAAAAATTGCTAAAAATATTGGAAATTGCCTCGATAGTTCTTTGATTATGTCACAAATGATATAAAGTGCCTTAAACTATCCTCAAATCACCAAAAATGCACCACAATGATATAAAGCACCTTTATTTGCAATAGAAATGGATTAAAATCCTAAAAAACTCTTTACAACATATCCGTTATTGTTGAACATGCCTTAAAACATCACTTTTTTCTCCAAAAATATAGCAAAATGCTTTAAAACATCACTATGTTAGAAAAAATTGCTAAATAATGTTTAGAAATTGCCTCAATGGTTCTTTGATTACGCCGTAAATGATATAAAGTGCTTCAAAACATCCCCATTATCGCCAAAAATGCAGCAAAATGCCTCATAATGCCATTGACTTGAGCAAAAATGATATAAATTGCTAGATGCTTATCTAAATTTTCTTACCACAAAGCCCATTTTTGCCATGTTTAGGAGGAATGGGAGAGTCTTTTCAAGGCTCTTGGATTTTGCTCATACCTTTATCTTTTGGAGTGGTTTCAATCTTGGAATAAGAGAAGGAACCTTCAGTAAAAGTAAGTCTCTTAGTGAAAGACTTGAAACCTATCACCCTTGCACTTTCTATTTGCTTTTCAATCTTGTTTGCAAGTTTGTACATATCTTCAAAAGTGTAATAAGGCTGTAACTCTACCATATGAGTTATGTCTTGCTTTAATCCCCCTAAAAATCGGGCTATAATTTGCTCCTTAACTTCTAGTAAATCACTTCTTAAATTCCTGAATATACTTCTTTGTACTACCATCTCTTTGCTTAATTAAGTCTATAGAGTTTTAAATACAATTTTTGCTTATTCAGGTATAACTTTCTCTTAAGAAGTTTCTTCAATTTCTCCCAATAATAAGCTCGATTTTTTCCCTCTCGACTTTTTTGCTTTGTGTCATTATCTCACCACAACGAAGCATAATCCTTAAAACAAAGGGTAGCCAATTTGCATTATTTTCATTAAAATGCCCTTTATATTCAAAAACTTACTCAATAGCATGCAACCAATCAACAAAATCATCTGGATTCAAGCTCCCTTCAAAATTTGAAATTGTCAATTTTTAAACCCCTATCATCATCATATCACAATCATTCATTCTTCTTACAAACTTGGTATCAATATCACTAGAGGAATAGACCTACTCTTCATAATCTCTAAGTAATAAGGGTTATCTTGTATGGCTTGGGGGAGTGGTTGATTCACGGTATAGAAGAGTACGTGTTTTCAAATGGTGATTTTGTCGATTTTGGACTACTTGCTCTTAGAGGAGTTGGACTACTTTGTTTAATATAGCTTTAAAATCATTTATTTTCTCTTCAAATTTTAATTGACCTACTTCCTATAGTGGAGTTAAGGAAAAAGAAGAGCTTCTGTTAGCCATTTAGAATTAGAGGAAAATTAAGTGTTTGGGCAAAGTGTTTGAAATAGAGTTTGTGTAGTATTTATAGTGATGTGTTTAAGTAATGAGATCTAAGGATTGGATGAAATTATAAGGTACTTTGGGTTTAAGGGGATTTTTTTTCAGCAGAAAGGTTCAAAACAGTCATTAAAAAGTTTCCAACAACTCCCAAATTGCAATCTATAACAAACTATACAGCTAAGTCTACAACTACTACAATTTTAAAGTTCCCAGCAACTTCAAACAACTTTATACATACAACACAACTTCTCCTTTCAACCAACAAGTGAAGAAAAGGAAGCAGATGAACTCACCTTAGCCAAACCAAAGCTCTAATACCAATTTTGATGTGGATCTTTAACCAATCCAACAATGTCAACAGGTGAGTGAAATTTGAACCAAATGAAGAGAAAAGAATCAAAGTAGTTAAGATAGATCCAAGGCATAAAGGCAAACCCACCAATTAAGGAAACCACATCCTAAATTGTAGCAATAAGAAAATTTAGGGTAAAGGTTTGTTCAAACTTGAAGAACAAGCTCTATGTTTCAATTTTTACTTTTTTCAGTGGAAAAACTCCCTCTTACAAAACATTGGAGACCTTTATAAAGGTCTAGTACAAGTTAAAATAACATTAAAACATATTCCAAGATTAAAAGCAATGACAATTATTTAACGTATAAGACAATGTCAAAATAAAAAATGGAGACAAATGTTTTGTTGGTGTAGACATTGTCTTACCTTAATATTGCAATCTTTGTAGTCAACCTTTTATCCTATAAATACTATAAATTGTTTAGAGGATTCTCCATTCTTGCCTCAAATAATTTAACATGTTGTAAAATATCATAATTTTCACCAAAAATGCATCGATATGCTTTAAAACACCTCAATTTTTCTCTTAGAATGAAAAAAGATGCTGGAACTTGCTTTATAACATGTTCGTTTTTGTCAAAAATGATTTAAGATGCCTTAAAACATCATAACTTTCACATGAAATGCACCAAAATGCTTTAAACCACCTTCATTTTGAATAGAAATGCATTGAAATGCTACTAAAAAAAACCCTTTCTTTTTAAGAATGTAGCAAAATGATTTAAAACATCACTGTTTTAGAAAAAATTGCTAAAAAATGTTAGAAATTGCCTCGATGGTTCTTTGATTATGTCGCAAATGATATAAAGTGCTTCAAATATCCCCATTATCACCAAAAATGCGGAAAAATGCTTTATAATGCCATTGGCTTAAGCAAAATGCTATAAATTCCCTAGATGCTTTTCCATTTTTGCCACAAATGTTGTAACATGCTGCAAAACATCACAATTTTTGTCAAAAATGCATCGACATGCTCTAAAACACCTTTGTTTTTCTTTAACAATGCAATAAGATGCTAGAATTTGCTTTATAACATGATCGTTTTTGTCAAATATGATTTAAGATGCCTTAAAACATCATAATTTTCACAAGAAATGGACCAAATTACTTTAAACACCTCCATTTTCAATAGAAACGCACTCAAATACTACAAAAATATTTATAACATATTTGTAGTTGTTGAAAATGATTTAGCATGCCTTAAAGCATTACCTTTTTCTTCTAAAATGTACAAAAGTACTTTAAAACATCACCATTTTAGAAAAAATTGCTAAAAAATATTAGAAATTAACTTGATTGTTCTTCAATTATGTCGTAAATGATATAAAGTAATTCAAAACATCCCTATTATCACCAAAAATATAGGAAGATGCATTTTAACTCCACCAGCTTAGGCAAAAATGCTATAAATTGTCTAGATACTTCTTCATTTTTGCCTCAAATGACATAACATGTTGAAAATGTCACAATTTTCACCAAAAAAATATTGATACACATTAAAACACTTTCATTATTCTTTAGGAATACAATAAGATGCTGAAGCTTACATTGTAATACATTTATTTTTATCGATAATGATTTAAGATGCCTTAAAGCATCACAATTTTCCTAAGAAATGCACCATATTACTTTTAAACACCTTCATTTTCAATAGAAATGTACCAAAATAATACAAAAATATTTATAACATATTATTTGTTGTCAAAAAAGATTTAGCATATCTTAAAACATCACCTTTTTCTTATAAAATGTTTGAAAATACTTTAAAACGTCACTGTTTTTTTAAAAAAATTGTTAAAAAATACTAGAAATTACCTCAATGGTTCTTCTGTTATGCCGCAAATGATATAAAGTGCTTCAAAACATCCCCATTATTGCTAAAAATGTAGCAAAATGCTTTATAACGCTATCGAGTTAAGCAAAAATGCTATAAATTATCTAAATGATAGTAAAGTATGCCCTAGAAGCCATTTGTATTATTAGCTTCAGGGATACGTTTGTTTTATATATACATTATACATTAATGAAAGAAAGAGTTCTTTATTCATAAATGTAGGTTATTTTCTTTATTTAGTCATGCATATAAATATAGTACATTTATGAATTGTCCAAATGATTCATTTAATAGTTAATAATATTATTAAAGTCATTCTCTACGAAAATGATATCGATTAAACAGTAATATCACATAGTAGGAATACTAAATATCTCTAGTGAATATCATGAGATAATATTAGTGCGAGTAATGTAATAGTCACATTGTTAGTACATTACTATGGATTAAATAGTTAGAGAATTATTTATTCGGACATAATCACACAACGATAAATTATGTGGTATTGTATATAGTTAATGATTTATTGTGTAATTGTATTAGTGTGTGACATTGTCTTTTGACCTGAAATATTACTTTTGAATTTGGTATAGATGCACATAGTTTATATGGTATATAAATATGAGACTAGCTATGTCTTATATGATAAACTGGTTTGGTTATATATTGTTTACATTTGAAAATGTATGAATGGTCAAGATGGGATATGTTGGCTCGATGTGTAGGATTAGAGTTATTATTAACTTGATCTAGATTAGAATTTCCAAATGAATATTGATAAATAATTGAAAAAGTAAATCTCTAACCATAGTGATTAAATGTCACATGAAAAAGTTCTTAGTGATAAGCTCAACTTATATTGATCTATAGTTTGTGTTTATATGGGTAAAGAGTTTTGACGTACCATGAACCCTAAATCGTTTGAGATTAGACAATGGAAGTACCTACACAATATGTACAATTCACATGGAATTGATGAAGTGTGACTTTATTGTAGATTAGGGACTATAGTACATTAGTAGATGTTAACCATGATTGCTGGACAATTAAATAGTTTAATAAACTTGAAAACGTCAAAAAAGTTCATAGTTATTCCACATTGAATCCATATAGTCACATCAATAAGCAAAGTAAGTGAGAAGCATTTGGGAAAAAAATATTATTGGTAGTAAAGCTAACACTTTTGAGATAATATTTATGATGAAATAAATATATATAATGGTTATATATATTTATGAATTGTTTCAAGTGTTTAAAGAATTTTTCTTAGATTTATATTAAAATATAATTTATTATAAATTACATGGTCAAATTAATAATATTAATTATCTAAGGACCTAAGTGTAAATGTGTAATTATAAAATTATTAGACATTAGCCCATGTATATATACTTAATTACATTTTGGTTAAAAGTTAGTCAAATATTTGCATTTAAGTACTTGGACTTAAATATGTGAAATAAAAATTATGAAATAATATCCATATTATCTATGTCATCTATGCACCTTTAATTAAAAAGTAAAGGCAATAATGGAAAGGCTTGGATTTTTCAAGTGTATATATATATATATATATATATATATATGTGAACTTCACCAAATAACAAGTTTTGCTATGCATACCATGTGTTTGTGAAAATGTTTCAACGAACACATATTTTGATTTTATGTATGTTATAAGCATTTTAATCTAATAAATGGTATTAGAGCATGTTAGGATTGGTGTGCATGCTTGATTGCTTGAAAAACCAACAAAATCATACAAATGTACACCATTCGGTTACCATGTGTTTCTTATTGGAGAATTGTGTTTCCAATCTATTCTAAAGGGTTTATAAGATGCATAATGATGTATTTGGATCACGGATGTGCTGGTTGGGTATGTTGTATGATAGTTTTGGTAAAAAAAACCAAAATTACATGCATTTAGGAAACTTTCGACCAATGTGGAAATTTTTTATCAAAAATTATTTTAAATGAACTCTCATGTGCTTGAATGTTTTATGGTGATGAAATATACCTACATGTGTGTTGATTTTGGTTGGAAATCGAAAGAAATTTAAAAGGAGGGATATTCGGCCAAAAAGGAGGAATGCATGGGAAATGGTTTTCCATAACAATTGGATGCATTTAGTTGCTATTTTGAACATATATTGTTGTGGTTTAATGTTGTAATATGTTTTAATATGATTAGAGCATGTTGGATGAGTTTGAGTTGCATGGTAAAAATGTCACATGGATGTGATTTTCATTCACCAAAATGGATTCCTTTTGATGTGTTAATGGCCATAATGGAAATATATATGATGGTATATGATATCATGATATTTGTGTATGTGATGCTTGATGAAATATTGATTTTCATCGGAAAATGCATTATGTTTCAAAGAGTTAAAAACTCGGCCCATGATTCCATGTTGTTGGAATTTGATTTTATCAACATATATGCATTTGTATGGAATTCATGAAGCATGGTCAAATAAATGTATTTATGAATTTTTGATTTTCATGAATGATGCATATACATGTATATGAGATATGTATGAATGTGAATGTATTTTGAAAATCAAAATATGTTTGATTTCATGTTTTCATATGTGGGCCATGATATGTGTTGGTGATGGAAATTGTTTTCTTGAGTGGTTTACGTGTTTAAATTAGTTGAACACATGTATATGTCAAATATTGATACATAATGTGTAATGTAATGGGATTATGTGTATGTGTATACATGAATATGTGATATGATATGTTTATTTGTCGTTGGAATTAATCATATGCATGTGAATGTATGTGTTTAAATGTTTAAATACATATATGCATGCATAATGTTTTGATCATGTATGTAAATTGAATTTCATGCATGATATGATACATATTAGTTATATATGGAGTTATATATTTTTCTTAACATATATGTATGCATTGGATGCATGTGTTTGTGTTTGTTTAAATAAAACACAAGGATGACGTGCACAGTTTCTATATATGATATTTGTATGTATATACATTCAAGTGTGAAAAAATACATAATAACATCAAAACAAAATATTAGGTTAGTTCAACAATACAAACATGTATAACGTGGTCACTAATTGGACTAGTTACTAGAAAACCACAAAACCAACACAAGTATCGAAAATTTCTTGCGAGACAAAAATTTTTGAAAAAGTCAAGCAATCAACCAAAAATCATAAATAATGTGTAAATTGTTACACATGCATTAATAATTGAAGAATTATTAATAAAACATATATAAAACATTTTATTAAGAATAAAACGTGTATATATGTATGTATGATATACATGTTAAAGGTTAGTATATATTTATTCATGAGATAAATAAATAAATAATAATTTGCATGTTTAAGATATGTATATGATACATATAAGATTAACATGTAAGTTAACTCCCTATTAAAATTATTAAATCCATGCCTCCCATTGTGGGATAACAACGAGTTCTATAACCCGTAATTGTATTTCAAAATTCTAAAATATAAGGAGTATGGTATTGATATTATAGAATTTAGTTATTTGGTTCTTAAATGTATATTATTGTTTGGACTAAAATTTTTGTTGGTATATGCCCTAAATCTAATAGTATTTTAGATATTTGGCACATTTGTATCATAATATTTTTTATTTATATATCATTTGATTATTTCATTATTACATATTTGTTTGTTTGATAAATGTAATAATGTCTTTAAAATAATAAGTTTAATTAGTTGAACACTATTCTTAAATATTTCTAATCAAGCATTATTGTGAATAGGGGTAACAATAATGCATAGAGAATAGTATATATAGTAACTGATAACAACATATGTGTATTATAATATGAGATATCAAGTCAACACATGAGTACAAATTAGTGAATTACTATACTAGACTGACCATCATAAGAACGCTATATGAATTATTATATGAGTATCATAAATGATTCTCATAGTAATAAAGGTGTATGTGATCTTTAAATTTAATATAACTATAATTTCCAATATAAAAAATGGCATATTTTGATATTTTTAAATGACCTATCAAGAAGTGGCTTGAAGCTATAAAATTTGAAATGGAATTCATGTATGTTAACCACTATGGACTTTAGTTGATCCACTTGAAGGAGTAAAGCCTATTGGGTGCAAGAGGGTCTTTAAAAAAAAAAAAATGACATGGATGGTAATATATATACCTTTAAGGAACGTTTGATTTCAAAAGGTTTCAAAAAAATTCATAATATTAAATATAATGAGACTTTTTCTCTAATTGCCATACTTAAATCCATTGGGATTTTACTTGCAATAGCTATTTTCTATGACTATGAAATCTGGCAAATGGACATCAACACTGCATTTCTTAATAGAAATCTTTTAAAGGATATCTATATGACACAACTTGAAAGTTTTGTTATTATTAAGAATGCTAGAAAGGTCTACAAGCTACAAAAATTTATTTCTGGGATTAAAACAAACTTCTTAAAGCTAGAATCTTTGTTTTGATAATGCAATCAAACAGTTTGGTTTCATTAAAAAATGAAGATGAACCTTGTGTTTGTAAGAAGGTTAGTGGGAGCAGTGTTGTCTTCTTAATATTGTATGTAGACGACATACTACTTATTGGGAATGATATCCTAATTTTGCAATCTATAAAAGTATGGTTAGGAAAATATTTTTCAATAAAAGAATTAGGTGAAGCTACTTATGTATTAAGTATTAAGATCTATAGAGATATATCAAGAAGACTGCTTAACCTGAGTCAGAGTACTTATATAGATAAAATGTTAAAGAGATTTAACATTCAAGAATATTCTTACCTAGAGACCAATGTTTTATTTCATTATCACATAGCTATGTATTTAATAAATGTAATAATACCTTTATAATAACAAGTTCAATTAGTTAGACACTATTTTTAAATACCCCTAGTCAAGTATTGTTGTGAATAGGATAATAATAATGCATGAAAACTAGTATGTGTAGTGACTGATAATAACATATATGTGTTATGATATGAGATATCAAACCAATACATGAGTATAAGTTAGTGAATTAATGTACTGAACTGACCCATTATGAGAATGCTACGTGAATATTATATGAGTATCATAAGTAATTCTCATTGTGACAATAATATATGTGATTCTTGGACTTTAGATTATTATGATTCTTAACATAAAAAATGATGTATTTTGATATTTTCAAACGTCATCTGTAATAAGATAAATTATAAAGAAAATAATTAAATATATAATAACTCATATTGAGGAATATGTGTGATGAAGATAGGATTTGTTCATCCTATATAATAAGAGTGATATTTTAAACCTTTTAATTAAATAAGACTTTGAAAAATACATGATTATATTCAAATAAGTCAATAGATAATATTGACTTTATTTAATAGAATATGTCTACTCAAGATATCAAAGAAATATAAAAATGAACTATATACAAGGATGACACATTTCATGTCTCATATTTAATTAAGATATTTAAAATACAGGGATTGAATTATATGGTAATATTGGTTATGGATAAGGTGATGTTAAATACTAACATTTTCATTACTTAGAAAGTCATAATATATTTTTAAATATCGCTTATTACTTGTAACACTAAAATTAGATTTTAGTGTTATTGTCGCCATAAAAAAAAACTTATTAGATCGCATATTAAGATCGAAAATAATATATATATATATATATAATCTTAAATGAATTTAGGATTTATTGAGCTGTTTAGGTATTAATTTTGATTAAATCTATTATGTAAAACTTGGATTAAATTTATTAGTGTTTACTTTACTAAATAAATTGAACTTTATAAAAAAACTTAACCAAATAGTTTAAGTCAAAATTAAAAATCTAAAATAGTAACATAGATATATGATATTTGCATTTTTAAATGTGTGTCTAAGATTTATTTTTGCATCCTTACTTTTGAAAAAAGAAGAACGCACAAAACATTATGCATTTAAATCATAAGAGCTAACAATCTAATTAGATTTCTGATTGTGTAGATATCATAGAGATGCAAAAATAATTGATCTGTGTTCGTGATTTAACAAAGATTGTCTAATTAAAGATATGTACGTATTCACTACATTGAATTATATACATATAATAACATTAAAATTTGTCGCATGAATCTTGGAAAACAAACCGTTTATTTTGTGTATTTTCGCTTCGTGTGTGTACTGGTTTACTTACAATCCATTAATCAATTGTGCATTATTATAACATATTTTATTTAAATAAATAGAACAATATTTGTCTTTTATTATAAATGAGTAACCAATCTTGTCCAAATAAGAAATTGAAATAATATTTCTAGTTAATGAAGGCACACAATAATAATCTTCTAATTTTAAAACAAGTTCAGTAGGTAAAAATAAAACATATGTTCCTATAGCTAATGCAACAACTCTTACTTTATTTCTTATGCGCAGGTCTACTTCTCCCTTTGCTAATGTCCGACTTTTTTTAAAATTTTGTACATTAAGACAAATGTGAGAACTATATCTAGTATCTAATACCCATGATGTAGAGGTAGACAAATTAATTTTTATAAAAAAAAATACCTAAAGTAAAAGTCTCACTTTTCTTCTTCTTTAGATCCTCCAAGTATATTTTGCAATTCTTCTTCCAATGTCCAGTCTCATCACAATAGAAGCATGCCTTTTTCTTAGATACTTTACCTTTAGACTTCAGTGGAAATGCATTGGGTTTGGACTTATTTTTATTCTTATTATCCTTTTTATTCTTACCTTCGCCTTAAACTTTCCTTTGCTCTTTGGTACCATCAATACAGACTTAGACTTATTCATGTTTGTTTTAGTTGTTTATAACATACTTAGCAATTTCGGAAGAGACTTGTCAATTTCATTCATGATGAATTGACTAGCTATCTAGCAACGATTGCAAAATAATATCAGTTGCCAGTTGCCAATTTTTGACCTAAAGGAAAACCCACCCTTTCTAGGTTCTCGATATACATAATTATTTTGAGTACATAAACACCAATTGGAGTTCTTTTTAACATTCTACACTGAAATAAGGTTTTGGACACATCATAATTCTTTTGGCATGCATATATCTGATAGAGTTTCTTAAAGTGCCTGATCATATCAAATGCTTACATTTCATCATATTGTTTTTAAAGATCTGGTATCATCGTAGTTAACATAAGGCAAATAATGTATAAAGCGTCATCTTGAAACTTCTTATAAGCATCATTTTCAGTTCGTAAGGCATTAGAAACAGGTGGCTCATGTAACATCCTCAAATTTAGGTATTGCTTAAATTAACTATTACATTCACATTGAAGTGGACATAGTAACAGTATTGAAGTAAAGAAATATAGAAGAGAAATTTTAGAAATGCATTTAGAGAAAATTTAGTGAAAATAGGTACTATTGATAAGAAAAGGCAAAATCATTATTTTCATAAAGTTTCAATTGACCAAGTTAGATGTTGAGAATGTAAATTAATATAATAGAGCATGTTAAAAGGAAAGATAGATTTTATAACCTTAAAAATGTCAAAATTACTATTTTAAACGAAAAGGAATAATTTTACTAAAAAAAGTAAAATGATCATTACGCCAAGGGTTGAAAGGACTTCGTCAGATTTCGATAACCTAAAACTCTTATAAATATTGTAAATAAGATGTAGAAAAAAGTAGAATCAAATTTGGATGTAAATTCCCTTAGAAATAATGAAAAATGACCAAAATAATTAATTTTCTTTATTAGGGATAAAATGATCTTTTTACAACAAAATTTGAAGAAAAAAGTGTGATTAAAACTGATGAACTAAAGTGAAAGAATCTGAAAATAGTTTAGGTAGTATCGTAATTTTTTTAAGAGTTGAATGTAAACTTTGGAAAATTATGGGGTAAGAGTGTAATTTTTAAAAATATTAAGTTGGATAAAATTTTTTGACTTTTAAAAATTAGATCAATTTATTTTCTTCATTCTCTCTCCTGTCATGAATCACTCTCTCATTTCTGATGCAAATCAAGGAGCAAATGTAAGTCAATTAGAAGTTTTCAATGTCAACAAGGTCAAAATATCTAATCATGAGTCAATGGAACCATTGGAGTGGCCTAGTGGACCTATAATAAGGAGTCATGCAAAAAAATTTAAAACAATCCTCTTTACACACATTCAAAAGTTTTTGTGTGAAAATGGGGCGCGCAGCGACATTGAGGGAGTCTCGTGGCTTATTACTATTATTTATGCATGTTTTAAATAGTTAATTAGAAAAGTTAGCTATTATTTAGGAAGTTATTTAACTTAATTTATTTAGTTAATTAGAAAAGTTAGCTATTATTTAGGAAGTTATTTAGCTTAATTTATTTTAATTGCCTTTATTAATTAAGTTATCTAATAATTGACTAATTTTATTTTGTAAGATATGTTCAAAAGAAGCTTTCTTAACTGTGAGATTTAGTCAAAGTGCATTAATTAAGAAGATCTCAATAAATCATACAAATTTGGATATTCTAAAGACAAGTAAGGAAGGATGCAAGCAATGAAGTGCAATATCAAATCTTAGCAAAATTTATACTTTATGTATTAATTATTAGATTTCTTAATTCTGTAAACTTTTATATATTTTCTTAAATTATTCTTTATTAGCTTAGGAAACTTTTTATTATAATTCTACTAAGATTGATTTAAGACTATTATAAATAGTCTTCTTTTTTTCAAAGGAAGGAAGTTTTGCTGGACAAAAAAAAAATTGTGAGGAATTATTTTCTCTTCATTGTTCTTTTTTAAAACTTAGAACTTATTAAGCTTGCTTGTGGCGTTCTACCTAGACTTATTAAGAATTCTTTGTTGTTCCATTAACAAAGTTCTTGCGGTGTCGAAACCTTCCGAAATACTTAATTTTTAGACTTTCCTTGAAACTCTATTTCCGTGATGATTCGTTCCTTTCGAGGTTCGTATCATTTGGTATCAGAGTTAGGTTCTAGAATTAAGGTTCGTTATATTTTTTTTATTATTATTATTTTATTTTTATTATTTTTCTCTCTTCTTCTTCTATCTTCTGTTTGTTCCATCTTTAATTTTCATCTTTTAACCTCAAAACTGAACCAACCAGCCACCAAACCACCTTGGGCGTGACCATCATCCTTGGTTCGTAACTTCTAAACTGGCCATGTGCACCCTAGGCAATATTTCTTGTTTGTCCTAGTTGCCTTATTGGTTCTATATTTATTTTTTTTTTAAAAAAAAAAAAAAGAAAAAAGAAGGAAAAAAAAAAAGAAAACAAAAAAAAAGAAGAAGGCAAATTGCAGGAAAGAAAAATATCCTTAAATGCCAATTAAGATCAAAATATTATGTCAATAATTGGGAACCAAAAGCTACCAAATTTGGACCAAATTTTCTACAATTTTTGGCAACTAAATTAGGACATTTACAATTTCCAGCCTTTGCCAAAATTAGATTTTCAGCTAAAATCACAACATATCCAACTACCTTACCAATTCTTTCCACTCCTAACCAATCTGGCCAATACCTAAACTTACCAAAAACTTCTCTTACCACTTCCTAAACTGACTGCCTTCTAAGCCACCTAAATCCGTAAGCTTTCCTTCTTTTGTTCTTACCATTGAGATTGAAAATTTTCTTGATTTGTCTCTGGTTGAACAACGCAAATAGTTTTAATTTGATTGAGAGTTTAATTAAGAGCATACGAAGAGAAATTGAGTGGAAAAAGGCAAGGAGAGTGAGCATCCTTTATAAAAGCCATATTAAGAATGAAACACGAGAGCTGTGAGTATATTGTTGAGCGACAAGAAAAGAAAGAGCATTGTGAGACCTATTTTGCTATTCTAATATTCCTTTTCTGATCTAAAACACCATGGCACACAGGGACAAGACAACTGATAACCAACCAAAATATGTCGATGCCTTTAAATTTGATGCATTACAAGGACATGTTTTGAGACTTGAACGTGTAATGAATGATTACCATGATTTGCTGGAGAAGGCGTAAGCTACTTTGGAGAAAAACAATGCCACCGTGGATAATATGCAGAGAACCATAGAACAATTGTCAACCGAAACACACAACACTAATAGACAAGGAAGAAGACAAACTGGAATACATTATGAAACTGAAAATCACGATTTTGATGATGCAACATCTAAAGCACCAAGGGAGAATCGAGGGAGATATGATTATGTGGATCGTAACATTGGAAGTATTAAGATGAGAATTCCATCTTTCCAAGGTAAGGTTGACCCTGATTCATACCTTGAATGGGAACGCAAAGTTGAGATGGTTTTCGATTGTCACAATTACTCAAACAAGAAAAAGATGCGTCTTGTTGCCATAGAATTTACTGACTATGCCTTAATTTGGTGGGATCAACTTATTTTGAGTAGGCGACGAAATAAAGAACCACCTGTTAGTACATGGGAGAAGATGAAAGCGATTTTGAGAAAGCGTTTCATTCCTAACCATTACTATAGGGAACTACATCAACGCTTGCAGAGATTGACTTAAGGATCCAAATTTGTGGAAGACGACTACAAAGAAATGAAGATCGCAATGATCTGAGCAAATCTTGAGGAGGATCGTGAGGCTACCATGGCTAGGTTCTTACAAGGATTGAATCATGAGATTGCTGATATTGTTGAATTACAGTATTATGTTGATATTGAGGACATGGTTCACATGGCAATGAAGGTAGAGAGGCAATTGAAACAAAAGAAACTTTCCAACTTATGGATCTAGTTTGAATTTAAAATCTTGAAAATCTGATGGGAATAAGCAAAACACAAAATCTAATTTAAAAAGCAAGATGGAGAGTTCTAACCCTAAGGAGATTAAGAGAAGCAAAGAAAAAGGTACCAATTCTAATTCTTCTAAGCCTCGTAATGTTAAATGCTTTAAGTGTTCTGGTGTAGGGCATGTTGCTTTTCAATGCCCAAATAAAAGGACCTTAATGATCATGCCAAAATCTAATGAAGCTGTGAATGCAGAAATGTCAACTTTTGAAGATACAAGTGATGAAGACAACCTTGAAGATCCAAATGAATTTAAAGGAGAATGTCTAATGACACGTAGGGCATTAAATGCACAAATAAAAAATGATGAGCCTGAGCAACGTGAGAACGTCTTTCATACTAGGTGTCTAATTAATAACAAGTTATGTAATGTTATTATTGATGGTGGCAGTTGTACTAATGTGGCTAGCACACTTATGGTAAAAAAACTTGGCCTTCCCTTGTTAGATCATCCTAAGCCTTACAAGTTACAGTGGTTGAATTATTATGGCGAACTTAGAGTTAATAATCAAGTTTTAGTGTTCTTTGCTATAGGAAAGTATCGTGATGAAGTTTTATGTGACATAGTCCTTATGCAAGCTAGTCATATGTTGTTAGGACGTCCTTAGCAGTATGATAGATGAGTCATACATGATGGGTATAAGAACCATTACTCTTTTGTCATGAATCATAAGAAGTACAATTTCATTCCCCTATCGTCACATCTTGTGCATGAGGATCAATTAAGAATTAAAAAAGATATAGAGTTGAGTGAAAAAGAAAGAGTGAGCCAAGAAGCAGCAAAAGAAAAACGAAATGAGGGTGTGGAAAAAAAAGTGAAATTTGAGAGCATGAGTGAAAAGAAAAGTGGGGAAAAATTCGAGGGAAGTAAAACAAAAAAAAAAAAAAGAGTCTTTATGCAAGCATGAGTGATGTGAGAAGTGCTATTCATTCTCACCGATCAATCTTTGTGCTCTTGTACAAAGAAGTATGTTTGAGCACTAATGAGCTTGATCCTTCTCTTCCTTCTCCGATTACTTCTCTTTTGCAGAAATTTGAGGATATCTTTCCAGATGAGACTCCGAATGGGCTGCCACCCATTCGAGGCATTGAGCATCAGATTGACTTCATTCCTGGAGCTTTAATTCCTAATCGACCTGCTTATAGGTGCAATCCAGAGGAAACAAAAGAGATACAAAGATAAGTGGAAGACTTAATGTCAAAAGGGTACATGTGAGAGAGCATAAGTCCATGTACTGTTCCTGTTCTTCTTGTACCTAAAAAAGATTGATCATGGAGAATGTGCGTAGATTGTCGTACCATTAACAACATCACAATTAAGTATCATCACCCTATTTCTAGGTTAGATGATATGTTAGATGAGTTGCATAGTGCATTTATATTCTCTAAAATTGATTTGAAAAGTGGTTATCATCATATTAGGATGAGAGAGGGAGATGAATGGAAAATTGCATTTAAGACTAAATTTGGATTGTATGAGTGGTTAGTTATGCCTTTTGGTCTTACGAATGCACCGAGTACATTCATGCGCCTAATGAATCATGTATTACAAGCTTTCATTGGTAAATTTGTTGTTGTTTACTTCGATGATATTTTGATTTACAGCAAGTGTCTAAATGATCATATTCAACATTTATATTGCATTTTAGATATTTTGTGCAAAGAGAAGTTTTATGCTAATATTAAAAAGTGCACATTTTGCACGGATAGCATTGTTTTTCTTGGTTTCGTAGTGAGCTCAAAGGGACTGCAAGTTAAGGAGGAAAAGATAAAAGTGATACGAGATTGGCTTACTCCTAAAAACGTAACTGAAGTTAGGAGTTCTATGGTTTGACAAGTTTCTATCGTCGTTTCATTAAAGACTTCAGCACCATTGCAGCACCTCTCACTGAGGTTATTAAGAAAAACATGGCATTCATGTGGGGAGAAGCACAAAATAAGTCATTTCTTTGTCTTAAAGATAAGTTAATTTCTGCAATTGTACTATCACTTCCAGATTTTTCCAAGACATTTGAAATTGAATGTGATGCTTCTGGTGTAGGAATTGGAGCTGTTTTAATGCAAGAGAAGAAACCTATAGCATACTTCTCTGAAAAGCTGAACGGAGCCGCCTTGAAGTACCCCACACATGACAAGGAGATGTATGCACTTATCAGAGCCTTAGAGACGTGGCAACACTATCTATGGCCTAAAGAGTTCGCAATTCATATAGATCATGAGTCTCTAAAACATTTGAGAGGATAAAACAAGCTGAATCGAAGACATGCCAAATAGGCTAAATTCCTTGAGACATTTCCCTATGTAATTTGATACAAGTAAGGCAAGAAAAATGTAGTTGCTGATGCACTTTCGAGGAGGTACGCGTTTCTTACTTCCTTAAACTCTAAATTGCTTGGTTTTGAGTTTATAAAGGAATTGTATCCTACATATCATGATTTTTCCATTGTGTATGATACATGTAAGCATGCTGCATTTGATAAGTTTTTTAGACATAATAGTTATCTTTTTAGGGAGAAATGTGTGTGCATTCCATATAGCTCACTTAGGGAGTTGCTTGTTAGAGAGTCACATGATAGAAGATTGATGGGGCATTTTGATGTTTAAAAGACTTTAGACATACTTAGCGAGCATTTCTTTTGGCCTCATATGCATAGAGATGTTGAGAGGATTTGTGAGAGATGCATCATTTGTAAGTAAGCTAAGTCTAGAGTCCTGCCACATGGTTTGTATACCCCTTTGCCTATACCTAGTGAACCATGGGTAGATATTTTCATGGATTTCGTTTTAGGTTTGCCTAGGTCTAGAGGGGGTAGGGATTCTATTTTTGTTGTGGTTGACAGATTTTCAAAGATGGCACACTTCATTCCATGTCGCAAATCGGATGATGCCACTCACGTGACTGATCTTTTTTTTAAAGAGATAGTACGTTTACATGGTGTTCCGAAAAGCATAGTGTCTGATCGTGATGTTAAGTTCCTTAGTTATTTTTGGAAGACATTGTGGGCAAAGTTGGGAACAAAATTGCTATTTTCAACGACTTGCCATCTACAAACAGATGGACAAACTGAAGTGGTGAATCGCACTTTATCACAGCTTTTGCGTTCACTTATTCAAAAGAATCTTAAAAATTAGGAAGATCTCTTACCTCATGCTGAATTTGCTTATAATCGATTTATTCATTCTTTTACTTCTCATTCACCATTTGAGGTTATTTATGGTTTTAACCCACTAACTACTTTGGATTTATTACCTTTGCCTTTAAAAGTGTCAAAGAGTCTTAATGGTGAACAGAAGGCAAATTACGTGAAGAAACTCCACGAGAAAGTTGGTTTGAGCATTGAAAAACGAAAAGAGCAAAGAGCAAGACAAGTTAATAAAGGCTGAAAACAAATGGTCTTTGAACCTGGAGATTGGGTGTGGGTGCATATGTGTAAAGAACGTTTTCCAGAGTAAAGGAGAAGCAAGTTGCATCCACGTGGAGATGGACAATTTCAAGTGACTGAATGTCTTAATGACAATGCACATAAACTTGATCTTCGAGGTGAGTATGGTGTTAGTGCTACATTTAATGTTTCTGACCTTTCTCCTTTTAAAATAGATGCTGATGATTCGTGGACGATTCCTTTTGAGGAGGGAAGGAATGATGCAAATCAAGGAGCAAATGAAAGTCAATTAAAAGTCTTTGATGTCAACAAGGTCAAAATATCTAATCATGAGTCAATGGAACCATTGGAGTGGCCTAGTAGACTTATAACAAGGAGTCATGCAAAAAAACTTAAAACAGTCCTCTTAATACACATTCAAAAGTTTTTGTGGGAAAATGTTGCGCGCAGTGACATTGAGGGAGTCTCACGGCTTATTATTGTTATTTATGCATGTTTTAAATAGTTAATTAGAAAATTTAGCTATTATTTAGGAAGTTAATTAGCTTAATTTATTCTAATTGTCTTTATTAATTAAGTTATCTAATAATTAGCTAATTTTATTTTGTAGGATATGTTCAAAAGAAGCTTCCTTAACTGTGAGATTTAGTCAAAGTGCATTAATTAAGAAGATCTCAATAAATCATACAAATCTGGATATTTTAAAGACAAGTAAGGAAGGATGCAAGCAATGGAGTGCAAGATCAAATCTTAGCTAAATTTATACTTTATGTATTAATTATTAGATTTCTTAATTCTGTAAACTTTTATATATTTTCTTAAATTGCTCTTTATTAGCTTAGGAAATTTTTTATTCTAATTCTACTAGGATTGATTAAAAACTATTATAAATAGTCTTCTTTTTTTCAAAAGAAGGAAGTTTTGCTGGACAAAAAAAAATTGTGAAGAATTATTTTCTCTTTATTGTTCTTTTTTACAACTTAAAACTTATCAAACTCGCTTGTTGTGTTCTACTTAGACTCATGAATAATTCTTTATTGTTCCATCAACAAAGTTCTAGTGGCATCGAAACCTTCCGAAATACTTAATTCTTAGACTTTCCTTGAAACTCCGCTTCCGTGACGATTCGTTCCTTTCGAGGTTCGTATCACCTTCTCTTTCAAATTTTTTGATTTTCTTGAAAAATATCAAGCAAAATCTCACAATTCTCCCAATTAAACATGTTACCGCAGAAGAAAAAATTATTTTACACGTTGATAGCTTTAATTTGATGGTAAAAATTCTTGATTTTATTAAGTTTCAGTTTTTGAATTTGTTAAAAAGTAGTTTTGATTGTAGTTTTATAGTTTTAAATAGTAATTTAAATGTTTTTAACTTCATTTTGGTGTAATTGCCATTAATTTTGGATTTGAGGTGAGAACCCTGAACTCTAACTTGATAATCTAAGAGTTTTGTGAAATTGATGTATAATTTATGATATGTGTTAATATTAATATGGTGAAACATTGGAATTAATTAGACTTGATTTGGTTGGTTAAAATGGAAGATAAATGGAGAAAAGGTAAAATGGTAATTTTGGTTACTATATAGGTAACCTTAAAAGTTTTTTAATGTTATGTTTATATATGTTTATAAATATATTGTAAAACATTAGAATTGGTAGAATTTGACTTGGGTTGATAAAAATGGAAGACATTGAAAAAAAGATATAATTGAAAATTGAGCTATTATAGAGTGTGAATAATTATATGGGTTCTATTGTGTTATATTTTGATGAATATATTAATTTATAGATATAGTTATGGAATATACTGAATTAAATCCCATTGATGGAGAATAGGTATATTAATGAAATTTAGAAGTGTTGGGACAATTTTAATTGGTTATCAGAAATAGAATGGATTGTATTAGAATATGTAATATATTCTGTCAATATCCATTACTATACCGAGATATTTTAAAATACCTTTATGACATTATATGTTTTAATCATAGTATATGATATGATGTTACAGTATAGTACATATGAATATATTAATATATATATATATTAATAGGTATTATTATTTTATTATGATTATTGATTATGGGTACATGTACTTGTATTTGTGTGATTTAGTAATGTGTATGAAAATATAATATATGTGGTTATTATGGTTAATGTAAATTTATCGAAATGCCCTTGAGAATAGTTAAGGGTAAACAGTGGTAATATTGACATGAGTAAATGAAGAGAATGAATAATTAGTATAATTAGGATAATTATGGATCAACAAAACTTCCCTACACACTAATAGAGCCGTTCAGGACGAAGTATAATTATTATTATTTTAATTGTGGCTCCCTGAGGGGTAGACTAAACCTGCAATCATCTTGTGGTGCCCGAAAGGGTATGTTGTAACCACGTCAGTCCTTCATGGTGCTCTAGAAGGTATGTTAAACCCATGGTAGGAAGCAGTTGTTCGCCATGGTGCCTTAAGGGGTATGTTGAACTATGGTAGAACTAGTATTTGTGCATAATTTCATAGAGGAATGGGTGTGTAGGATGAGTATGGTGGCCACGATCTATAGTTACCTTAATTGCGACCAATCCAAAATAAAATGAATCAGAATCAAAATCAAAGCAGAATAAATGAAATATACTAAATTATTTTGCTTACATGCTGATGTGTGCTATATAATTTAGTATGTATACTATACTATTAAAATACAGAATAGTATACAAAAATAAAATCCAAACTTTAGACTAGAAAAATAGAATGAACAAAATTAGAATGGTATAAAAATAGAACATAAAAGAGTGAAAAGAAAATGTGTAACAAAATGTTTTTGTGTGTTAAAAAACGAGTTGTAGTAGTATTGATATTTGTTGAAGAAGCAGTAAGTCGTTACTAAATAATATTGAAAGTGTTCTGATTTTATTTGCAGGTAGTGTAATCTATATATATAAACGAATTCTTACCGAAATTTTTATAAAAATTACTATTTATATGGTAGAGGTACTATTACAGTTTTGGATTCTTACTAAACAATTTTCAATTGTTTATTCACGCGGTTGATTGTCTTTTCAGGTATGGTTAGTGGTAGGATGATTCCAAGTGGTTCCTTTAAGACACAACAAGAATTTTGAGAAATGGTATATCATGTTTTGTTTTACAAAATTTTGAATATGTATTTCAAAACTATGGTTGTAATTTATAAATGTGTATATTTTACTTTCATTAGAAAAAAAAAATATTTAATATAAGTTTTTCTTTGATATCCATGGTTTGACTAATTATATTAAAATTTTGAATATTTAATCTTAATATATATATATATATATATACATATATGCCTATATATATTGGGGTTATGGGTTTCACAGCTCAGGTATGGGTTGCTCTAGAACATAAAATTTCCTTTCTTCCTTAAATACTATCCTTAAGTTCTTATATCAATCAATGAAGTTTGTCCTATCCAATTTGTCCTTGTCAATGATTGATCGTAATGACAATGTGTTTGTGTTACTTGATTCCATAATAATAATTTACAACATAATGTGCAAAATAAGTGGCAATAATATATTTAATCAAATTTTAATTAAATGATACTCCCACTATTTTCTTTCAAATTAATAATCACTATTAATTTAGAAAATTCTATATTAGAATTTTTTAGTGGGCCAAGATCCATATTTCACCTTATCTTAAATTAGTTTTGGCTAATCATCTAAATTTTGGTAATTTAGGTAGGCAACATTTGCCAATTGCATTATATACAATTCTTGAATATTGAGTGAACAACAGTTGTTCTAATCCATCTAATAAAATATACTCAATTCATTACCTTTAGGTTTTTAATCCTATTAAGATGACCTAATTAAGTTTAATACAATGACAGCAATTTAGATATCACTATTATCCCATTACGTCTCACCAAAATTGTTATGGTATTTTGCTTTGGCAAGGAAATATATATCCAAACGAGGTTTTGATGAGTGTTATTCATTAAAAGGCTTGACTTAATATCTTAATTATGAGGGATTTTGATTTTAAAAACAATTTTATCGTTTTATTATTTATCACGCATCTCATACATTTATTAAACATATATTCCTATATCATGCATCTTATTCATATATTAAACATATCTTTTTATATCATGCATCTCATACATATATAAGAAAATAAACGTGACATATTTATAGCCCATTTAACATTAATATTTGTAATCCAAGGATAAATACAACTTCATCAATTGTAGTTAATTACAACATTATCAATTCAATCACATTGGTCTTTTAGGCCATAAATATGCACAATACTCAATAAAGCATATATACATAAAATAGAATCATGTTATATAAATCTTTTAAAAATAAGTCAGGGTTCTAAATATAATCTTATGCTGATGCATTAATGGTTTCAATAGTTAGTTAGTGAGCAATGAATTTTGACGTATTATGGACTCTAAATTGATTGAAATTAGATGACAAAAGGACTTTACTAACATGATATATATATATATATATATATAATTCAAATGGGGATTGATAAAGTATAATTTCATTGCGAATTAAGGACTATAGCGCATTACTAGATGTTAACTATAGTTTTTGAACAATCAAATAGTTTGATAAACCCGAAAAATTCAAAAAAAGTTTACGGTTATTCTATAGTAAATCCACATGGTTGCACCAAAGTCAATGATAAGTATTTGGGAGAGAAAAATATTATCAGTAGTGAGACTAGCACATTTGAAATAATATTTAGGTCGAAATAAATATATATAATAGTTATATATTTATGAATTTTTTAATGTGTTTAAATAATTTTTCTTAGATTTGCATTGAAACGTAATTTATAGTAAATTATATGGTCAAATTGATAATATTGATTATCTAAAGACTTAAGTTTAAATGTGTAATTATGGGATAATTACACATTAGCCCATGTATATATGCTTAATTATATTTTGGTTAAAAGTTAACAAAATATTTGTACTTACTTGGACTTAAATGTGTTAAATGAAAATTATGAGATAGTTGTCTATGTTTTCCATGCCACATGCACCTTTAATTAAAAAAGCAAGGGCAAGTTTACTAAATGACAAGTATATATATATATATATGTGTGTGTGTGTGTTTGTGTGTGTGTGTTAACTTTACCAAATGACAAGTTTTGCTTTGTAAAATCAAAACCCTACCCTCCCAATTTGGCCATGGCTTCTCCAAGGCACTTTGGTGGTACAAATTGTGATACTTCTGCACAATTGGAAGTAAGTAACCATACCACATTAATTCTATATTGACCAAACTCATCCAAATTGCTAATTTATGCATATATAAGATATTAGTACATATGGCATACCATGTGTTTGTGAAAATATTTCAATAAATACATATTTTGATTTTATGCATGCTATAAGCATTTTAATCCAATAGATGCTTCTCTATTTTTGCCACAAATAATGTAACATGCTAGAAAATGTAACAATTTTCACAAAAAAATACATTGACATGCTTTAAAACACCTTCGTTTTTCTTTAGAAATTCAGAAAGCATATTCATTGTTGTTAAAAATGGTTTAGCATACCTTAAAACATCACCTATCCTTTAAAAATTAGCAAAATGCTTTAAAACATCACCGTTTTAGAAAAAATTACTAAAAAATGTTTGAAATTGCCACAATGGTTCTTCGATTATACCACAAATTATATTAAATATTTTAAAAGATCCTTATTAATTCCAAAAATGCAGTAAAGTGCTTTGTAATGGCACCAGCTTAACCAAAAACGCTATAAATTATCTAGATGCTTCTCTAATTTTGTCACAACTAATGTAATATACTGTAAAATGTCATAATTTTCACCAAAAATGCATTGATGTGCTTTAAAACATCTTCATTTTTCTCTAGGGATGAATAAGATGCAAGAACATGCAACATAACATGTTTGATTTTGTCGAAAATGTTTTAAGATGCCTTAAAACATCACAATTTTCACAAGAAATACTTCAAATTGCTTTAAAAACACCTCCATTTTTAATTGGAACACACTAAAATACTATAAAAATATTTATAATATATTTGTTAGTGTGGAAAATGATTTATCATGCCTTAAAGCATCACCTTTTTCTCTTAAAATGTATAAAAATACTTTAAAACATCATCGTTTTAGAAACTGCCTTGATGGTTCTTCAATTATGCTGCAAATGATATAAAGTGCTTTAAAACATCTCTATTATTGCCAAAAATGTAGCAAAATACTTTATAATGCCACCGGCTTAATAAAAAATGCTATAAATTGAATAGATGCTTCTCCATTTTTGCCTCAAATGAAGTAACATGCAGTTAACCAACATAATTTTCACAAAAAAAAGCATCGATACATGTTAAAACACCTTTGTTTTTCTCTAGGTATGTAATAAGATGCTGGAACTTGCTTTATAACACATTTGTTTTTGTCAAAAATGATCGAAAATACCTTAAAACATCACAATTTTAACAACAAATGCCCTAAATTGCTTTAAAACACCATTTTTAATAGAAACACACTAAAATGCTATAAAATTATTTATAATATATTTGTTGTTGTAGAAAACAATTTAACATGCCTTAAAACATCACTTTTTTCTCCTAAAATGAATGAAAATACTTTAAAACATAACCATTTTAGAAAAAATTGCTAAAAAAAGTTTGAAATTGCCTCGATGGTTCTTCAATTATGCCACAAATGATATAAAATGAATTACATAACTCATACAAAATGCGACAAAATACTTTATAACACCACCGGCTTAAGCAAAATGTTATAAATTATTTAGATGTTTATCCATTTTTGCCTCAAATGATGAAACATATTGTAAAATGTCACAATTTTCACCAAAAATCATCAATATGCATTAAAACACCTCTATTTTTCTCTAGGTAGGCAATAAGATGCTGGAACCTTATAACATGTTCATTTTTGTCAGAAATGATTAAAGATACCTTAAAACATCACAATTTTCACAACAAATGCTTCAAATTGCTTTAAAACACCTCTATTTTCAATAGAAATGCACAAAATTGCTACAAAAATATTTATAGTATATTGGTTGTTGTTGAAAAAGATTTAGCATGTCTTAAAACATCACCTTTTTCTTCTAAAATGTATGAAAATACTTTAAAATATCATCGTTTTAGAACAAATTGCTAAAAAATACTAGAAATTACCTCCATGGTTTTTCGATTATGCCGCAAATGATACAAAGTGATTCAAAACAACTCTATTATCACCAAAAATGCTATAAAATGCTTTATAATGCCGTCGACTTAGGCAAAAAATTGCTATAAATTGTTTAGATGCCCTTCCATTTTTGCCACAAATTGTAACATCCTCAAATTTAGCTATTCTTCAAAAAACTTAGTATAATTATTTTTATAATATATTTTGAGTTTTGGGCTATGAAATATATAAGATAATTTTTGGAACTCTGGTTAGAGCAATTTTAGCAAAAAATGGGTCAAAATAATAGTAAAGGGTAAAATTATCATTTTGGATAAGCATTGATGAATCAAATGAGAGACGATTGAGTTAAGGGTTGTATTTTAGTTATTACTGAAAAATATAGGTTGAATAATTTTAAAATGGTAACGATCGCTAATTTGTCAAAAAAAAAAATGATGACAATTTTATCAAAAAGGGCAAAATAGTCAATTTGTCAATGTCACAAAGTTCATATTGAAATCCAAATTTCTAATAATGTTAGAAATATTGTTAAAAGTATGTAGAAAGAAACAAAATCAAATTTAGACAATAATACTCTTAGAAAAGAGAAAAAAAGGACCAAAACAATTAATTTTCTTTCCTAGGGGCAAAACGGTTATTTCATAAAAAATTTTTGAATTTCGTGTCACTAAAATCTGATGGACTAAAGTGAAAGAATATAAAAATAGTTTAGGTAGCCTCATAATTTTTTTGGGAGTCAAATGTAAGTTTTAAAAAGTTATTGGGTAATAGTATAATTTTTAAAAATATGAATTTGGATAAAATTGGTTGACTTTTCAAAATTGAAGCAAACCAACTTTTTCTCTTCTCCTTGCCATGAGTTGCCCATTTCTTTCTTTTTCAATTTTTTGAAAAAAAATCAAGCAAAATCTCTTAATCCGCCAGTTTAATCGTGTTACTGCAGAAGGAAAACTTATTCTACGCGTCGAGAGCTTTAATTTGATGATTTTTTTTAGTTTGGATTTGGTGCAATAACCATCACATTTGGATTTGAGGTAAGAACTCTAAACCCTAATTTTGTAATTTAGGAGTTTTGTAAAATTAATGCCTAATTTATGAAATTGAGTATTTGTAAAATAGATTAAAGTGGATAGAATTGTATAAATAAGAAAAAATTTAGTGTATACATAATAGGACATATTCGATCACTATTTATAAAGTACTTAAATGCTTAATTTTAATGTGTTTTGATATGTTTAAATGTGTATAAATGTGTTTGGGAATAGATGGAATTGGTTTAAATGTGTAAAATGAAAAAAAAATAGAAAGAAGGGCAAAATGATCCATTTAGGATTACTATTTATTAAGTGTTAAATTATGA